>VWZD01006499.1:284457-504545 GCA_013396695.1 Sakesphorus luctuosus
AATCAGACTGTGCAGCCAAAAACCTGCCGTGTTCTTTTCCTATCCTCTCCTGTACCTCTATAAATCAGCATCCTATCATAATCTAGTTATGATATTAACTGGCCAGATTGCAATGAAAAGGATATAAGAAACTGCAGAATAAAGTGAGAAACTATATGAGAGAAAGATAAAGAGATAAATTATCTCTTATATAAATAAATATATATATATTTAGTAGTTTTATGGCATGTAGATGTATATAATAGAATCAATTCAAAAGAAATATATTTTATTTGAAGTAATGAAACATCAAATATTTGTTTTAAAGAAGATATTAACTACTACAGATTTTTTTACATTTGTTTTGAGAAACTTATTTATCTTTCTGACACAACCTGTGAGCAGGAAGTTCACTAAAACAAAGTATATTTCCCATTTTCTTCCATTTTCTCTAATTGTGTTATTATGTATCAGGAATAATATAAGCAAATCAGTACCACAAATTGCAGGAGACTGGAAAAATCTTTGATCCAAAAGAATGCAATTAGCCTAGTATCCATTTGGAAGGAAATCTGAGGCTTTGTTATGGAATAAAAAGAAGTATGGAAGAGCTGCCAGCTCCTGACAAAATTGACAAAACCATCAGACAATCTCAGTGCAAAGGAAGGTTTTAAGGTAAGTAACGGCCAACAAGCTTGTATAAGGTGCTATCTGAAGAGTTTCAAATGCAAAAGGAGTTGCATGGGTGAGAACTAGGATCAATGGCCATGGCTATATATAAAGACTCTGAATTAATAAAACTCAAAAAGCTAACAGACAGAACTAGGCACAATTAGTTTATTGCTTCACATGAAGTACTGGAAAAGGAGACCTAGAAAGGGTCTTCTACATCCTTCCTACATTCTCCACTTTCCAGAGAGGAAGATGCACTCCAGGAAACAGCCAAAACAATCCAGGGGAAAGGAAGACAGACAGGGCTGGGGAGCTCCACTCCTTGCTCTCTGGGACATGCCTGCCTCCTGTATTAGTCACTCATCAGAAGCAGCAAACTGTGCCAGTCACAGGAGCAGACACTTCTCCCCTGTCCTCTGCCTGGAACAGGCAAGGGCAGCCTGGCACACTGTGACATTCTCCCAGGGTGGAATTTCAGCTTCCTTGCTCTAAAAAACAACTTAGATCTGGTCTTTCCCAGGGAAGCTGTGGCTGTGGCAAGGTCCAGCTTTTCAGGCTACCCCTTGCTGCCAAATATCTATATCTCTGCAGAAGTCTGAATATCAGCACAGCTCTAACAGCACATTGCTCTATAAACATGCATTTCTTTGCATGTATCAGTATCCAGCTGCAGGCACTTAAGAAATTTTCAGACTTAAATAATTAGATCTGGTGAGTTAGAAAATGATAGAAATTAGGAGGTAGAGTTGTAGTTGTCTTGGATCTACAGACCAAGGCGCTGGATATGCAGAACTCAGGCACACTGTAAGTTCAGAGAGCCAGTGTTCACATTTAAAGAAAAATATTATGCTTCAGGCCATAGGTCTGGCTGGCCTGTTGAAAGTCAGAATGGAGAATGGCAGATGACCTCTGTCTTGAGAGGTGCATGAGAGAATATATTTCAAAGCCAAACATAACCTCTCCTGTTTGTATGTACAGAGACATGCTGTATATTCAGTGTAGAAGGATGCAAGCTAAGATGCAAAGTGCTTAATAGTTTCGGAAAAAAAAACCAACTTGAGAATGCAATGGCCTTCAGCATTAGCTTATGCTTTTCCAGCAAAAGTGTAGATTTGTTCTCAGCCAAGGAAGGAAAAGTACCTCTTTATGGGAACCAAGAAGCTATTTTCCAATTCAGGCAGTCATCATCTGGCAGATGTTTGTGGAAAAGCTTTCCTTCACAGCTGAAGCCAGGAAAGCAGTACAGAGACACTGAGTGACAACATATGACACAATTTCATATTTTATTTCCTCACAACCAAATTGCAAGAGACAGCTAGCCCAAAAACAGGAAGGAGAGATGCAAAAAATGTCAGGGTGGAGACTGAGACTGGATGCAGTCAGAAGTGTATCGAAGTGAGGACTAATGAACAGTGGAGGAAGGGTCAGGATCAGTGGAAGAGGCAGTCACGCAAGAGGCAAATGGTAGAAATAACACCGTAATCCCTAATTTTGGATGGCAGTATTTTTCCATGTCCACCCACAATACACTGCAATACTATTTCTCTAACTGACATCCTGCATCCCTTTGACTCCAGCCAGGCCTGGACTGGACTTAACCACTGTGATTTTTAATAAACATAAAGCTATTTTAGGAGCACACACACATACAAAAATATGTTTAAAGAATATAAATAAGATTGCAAAATCAAGTCTTCTGAAATTGTGTAATTTAAGAATTAAGGACTGAGACACATTTAGACAAATTCTTCAAATACATCATGCTTTATATTCTTTTTTCACGTTGGAGACTACGTGATAGCCTAAACCATGGAAATTAATCAGGCCTGCACCATAAAGGAGGTTGTTCATGGGAGGGTTCCTTTCTCATTCACTGTAAAAGCTGGAAGCTAGTAAGGCATGAAGCAGGGTTTGGAGTAAAAGAGAGAACTCTTCTTTAAGGATGTGGACATTGCTTTTGAGAATAAAATTTCATCCTTAGACCTGTCACAAAGCTCCCTTGAAATGACAAACAAGTCACTTAAACTAGCTACCCAGTAGTAATGCTGCCAAGCCTTTGACAACCAGCTGGATCATTATATTTTATCTTGCAAATTAAGCAGCAAAGAAACTTTGAATTACTGGTCAAAGAAGGTTATCTACATGTATTGCTGAGTGAACTGGTTGTTAATGTCCCTTATAAACACAAAGACATTGCAGATAAGCAATAGTTTCGAATCCTGTAAGAAAGCTTTGCAGAGGGATTTTTCTTTGTTTTCCTGCAGTAGTATTAATTAGAGTCATTCTGTCGACAAAAAAAAAATAGTAGGTTTCATGTAGATGCAAATTAGAAGAACTCTTGGACACCTTCTTTTTTTTCCTTCCATCCTGCACTTGTGTGTATTGATTATGACATATAGGAGCACAGATCCCATAGAGTGAATGTAGCTTTGAAAAACAGAATTTTAGATCCTGCTTTTAAACTGGAGAGCCACAAGGTTTCAGCAGTGAGTTCAGGAAACCCAAGCATTTCTGATGTTGTGAAATGGAATTTTAGGCCTGTGAGAAAGAAATAAATAACTTAAGTTTGCTAGAATTTTTTTTCTATATATATAGAGTGTATTAAACTATTTAATAGTAAGCTACAGAAGTCTAAAATACTTTAGAGGGATGCACATGTCTCTCAGACTAATGGCATGCCAAACTAATATATCCAAGCTCTTGTGTTGGGTTTAATCTGTCTGCTATGTCCCTGTTAAAAATGTAAGAAAAGTCAACAACTTTTCAATGAAGAGGTCAAAAAGTGAGCAAACAAATCACATGCAGCAAAAATTAACTGTGCTGAGTTTAAAATTGCCCTTTTCTTCAACTAAAACCTGTACACATTAACTAGTTGTCCTAAAAGGATAAGCTCATACAAAAAAGAAAAAAGCTGCAGCTATGTTAGTCACTTCTTAACAACCTACTGTGTTTTATTAGGAGTCTGGCATTTATTTTCACAACCTAAATTTAGTTTTCTTATGTGAACTTATAGCCATCATTCTTACAGTGTTTAAATGACATGATGAATGCAGGACTTTGAAAAGGCAATGTTATCAACATCTGCATTTAAAAAACACCATTACAAATGCCTCGGCTCATATTATTTTATTGTAATGCACAAATATTTCATGGTCTCTGACTTCATGCATTAGAGCTTTATTCACATGGAAACGTTGAAAGACAGCAAGCACCCATGAGTTAGTGACAAATTTTTGTTGGGCTAAAAAAAACTAATTACATGCCCAATTTCAAGTTAGATATATGGCAAGGAGCCAATCTGAGCTGGCTTCACCCTGAGGAAAACATCCTTGTATTAGGAACTAAAGTCAAAGTAACTGCACCCAAATACCCACACAGGAAGAACAGCTGGGCCTGGGGCACTCAGTTGCCTGGACATCACCTGGGACTTTGCTGACCAAAGAAAATAGCCTAAAATGAGGAGAGTGCTGTGCCACAGAGGTGGAGATGTGCCACTGGTATAAGAGGCAGACAGGGTGTCCTGAGGAAGCAGAAAGACTACTGCTCGCAGGTGAGCTACACTGAAACTTGTCTCTTTCCTGTCTCCCATCTCACCACCCTGACCAGGTTCATTGTACAGTTGGTCCTCTTACATCCACTTTGCTGGAATGTATGCTACAAACCTAATAAATTAAAGGAAATAGGAAAAAAAAAAGTAGTATTGAAGCTGGACCTAGAGAAACCTCAGATATTCTCTGAAAATTATGTCTTGCTCATGCAAACGAGTTATGGCATGCTCAGACCTCCTCAAAGCATTGCATCGTAAGTTGTTTTGAAGAATAACAAGATTAAAGCTCCATGATCCACTTTTAAAACTCATTGTAAAAGTAGGATTTGATTAGTTTTCTTACTCAAAAAAAAAAACCAGAATGAAAGCAAATGCTACATATGACAAATATTAACTCTAAATTGCAAAGTGGGTGACCGACACATAAACAGCCTCAGACTGCCTTGCACAGTCAGTGTGTCCCATATTGGGTACACAGTGAAAAACTTGAGTTACTGATTTAAGGAGAGGTGAGGGGATTTCATTTGGGTGAATTCTGCTTTTATAATTAAAGTTAAGAAAAGCCCATATACAGAAACAGGCAGTGATCCTGAAATGTAATCCCATAAGGTATAAAATATTTCTGACAAGCCTCCAGCAGTCATGTCTCAGCAGCTGGTTTCTATGTCCTAAAGAACTCTTCCAGAGCAGAGAGATAGATGCCACTGCTACTTATCATTACTGCACCCTTTGCTGCTTGCCTCCAGTGACCTGACATTCATGGCAGAGACATCACTCCTGCTGTTTGCTTGCAGTCTGAGAGATCCTGCTGGCCTAGGCCAGGAAGCTCCTGGGTTCCTCTCTGGGGCAACATTGCTCCATCATGGTACCCAGTGCATGGCCAAGAGTGTATAACACAGAAGCAACCATTAAAGAGTAAAATAGACAAGCAGGGTGTACCATTCAAGACAATGAGTGCAAAAGGATATAGCAGCATTTAAGGGCATCTTCCTCCTCCTCTTTGCATAATACAGGCACTTGGGTCATATGAAGAGCTAAATTATCTCTCATAACACAGTTTTGTTTAGAGACTATTCACTATCTCCACCATGAAAGCCAGCTCTGATTAAGTACTGTTTTCCAGGGACAACTGGCATCTTCCGGCAGAGGATAAAAACAGACCAGAACTTTGGACATGTCTACAAAGACATATCCAGCAATTGTGTTCAGTGTTTAATTCTTTTGATCTGCTAGACCTTACAAGCTTGTAAGGTCTGTAACTTTGGGCACTGGAGATTTAACCGAGGAAATAATAATAACCAACTAATTAAACTCTTGGATGGCATTTTTTATCTTCAGCTGTCCAGCCCTTTTTCAATGGAAGTAAAGAGCACAAAGTCAGAGGACATGATTCAGCTGTGCAGGAAGACCCCCTGCTGTCACACACATCAAATCCTTTTCATAGTTGTACCCACTCCAGGTTTGAAAGATTTTCTTTTCCTACATATTACTCCTGCTGAGATTCTCTTTCAGGACCTCACTGCTGCAGTGATTAAAGGCAACTTAATTTTGTTTATGCATTTCTTATTCCTACTTCCTTCATTACTGGAAAGAATTACATGCCCTTGCTTTTTCACTCTCCTTTTGGATGAACTTGTGTGCAGTTATCATGGCCTGTCATTGCCTTTCCAAGCACAGAATAAGCTCATGTTGCCTATTTTCACAAGACCTCTATTCCCCAGCTGTCCTGGAAGAACTTCACAGCTTTACCCATGGGAAGACACAGTCTTCCAACCATATTTATGTTCTCCCATGCAATCCATATTTCTAAATGGTGTCACTTAACATGGTAATAATAATAACTTTTAAAAAGCTTATATTGTGTTTCCTATCAAGAAGCAATCATTCATAGAGTTCTGCCACTCTTGGGTGGAGATGTGAATCTCAGCTCTTTCACTACTGTGGTTTCTCCTGTATTTTACTGGCTTAGATTCAGCTAATAAGCTACCCATCAGCTATGACCAAAGACAGGGCACCTGTTTTTTCCCTGAGCTGACAGCTCTTCTCTACTCACAAGAAGGGGACCCATAAGAAAGCTAGAGAGTGACTCTTGAGAAGGGTGTGTAGTGACAAGACAAGGGGGATGTCTTTAAATTGAAAGACAGTAGGGTTAGATTTGACCTTAGGAAGAAATTGTTTACTGGGAGGGTGGTGACACACTGGAACAGGTTGCCCAGAGAAGCTGTGGATTCCCCATCCCTGAAAGTGTTCAAGGCCAGGTTGGATGGAGCTTTGAGCAGCCTTCAAGTGAAAAGTGTCCCTGCCTGTGGCAGGGGGATTGGAACTAGATGATCTTTGAGGCCCATTCCAACCCAAATTATTCTGTGATTCTCTGATAAGAAGGCGGACCTAGTTCCCAGTGTCCACAGGCTAGCAGAGTTATAATGATCAGCGCTAAGAAACCACCATGGCTTGCCCACTGTCTCCTCTGGAGTGTTCTCAAACTGGCTGAAGATCAGCAAAGGTGAGGCCCAGTCAAAGCAAAAAGAGTGGTAGTAATACATTGAGGGTACATGTAATGTTACCCTTTAATTACTTTGTTCAATGCTGTCTCCAACTTGAAAGCTACAAGTTACTCGAGAGGGTTTTTTTCAAGTAAACAAACAGTATCAGCTATTTCCAGTCATAGCTTGGCCTCCTTAGCACTTATGACGAAGCACTTTTGGGAGCCAAAGCAAGCAAACAGGATGATTCATTTATCCCACAGCTTAGCAGGCGGATAAGTGAATTCTCAGTAACCAAGGAAGAGCAGGACCTCTACTGCTTTGAAAAATACCATTCAGGACCCACAAGACAGAAACACTGGCAAAGCCTCATTATCCACAAAGTAATCAAGATGTGCATTTCTATGAAACTTATGTACATGTAAGTGAAGTTCTTGTGGCACTACTCAATAGATGACAAATCAGTGAAAAGAGTGAGAAAGAGGGGGCCTTCACTTCTTGTCAGGAATGTGAGACTATTTCAACATGCTACAAAGATGTTTCCTGTTTACACCCGAATTCATCATCAGATTCTGAGACTATTAAGACTGGTGCAAAAACCTAAAATTGGTAGGAGGGACACATAATTGCAAGAGCCAAACTGCACTTTGTAGTTAAAGATTCAGTAATAGATGAATTTCTCAAGTTCTAACAAGTGAGCTTGGATCTATGTGAGTTTTTAAAAGTGTCCTCATTACTAGGTGCCTGGCTGAGGAATTTTGGGAAGAGAATAATATGTCCTTTTGGAAAACTGACTAATGTTATATTCCATCTACTTTACTCAGCTGTTTACATCGTGTACACTAGCTAATGTATAGACTGATAGAGACTATAATTTCCAGTACAATAAGCACACTAAAGAAGGCTAATAGTTTATTTATGTATATACATACATTTCAGTGGTTTTCTTAGCAATGACCTGTGTTTGTCCACTGGCAGCAGGCTAGTTTTATGGTATTTCATCTCTATATAAAATTTTTTTCCAGTCTTCTGCTGCAGCCCAGCAGTGCCTGCAAGGAGCAGGCAGATGCACTGGGAACTGAGCTGGCTGAGTGCTGTGGAAGGGGTGGCAGCCCCCACTGCCCTGTGCATGCCCAAGAGTCCCCTGCTCATCTGCAGTCACACTGCAGACTTCCTCCCGGACCCAGCAGGGCTTTGTGTACTTCAGCCACACACACAGGGCAGCTCTTTCTTTTCCTGTGGTAATAGCTGTGGCAGTTCATGACCGCAAATGTTTTTCTAAGGCACCAGTCAGATATTTTCAGCCTGTCTTTTTGTTGGATTCCACTGCATATACTTTTGTGCCTGCCTCCCAATCTCTTGCAGCATTTTCATTACCAGGAGCCTGTGTCATTCCCCTGCAAGCATTAAAGTAATTTCCCAAGAAAGCCCAGCAGCTTTGACTACTGAAGAGGTGTCTCTGGGCTTGACTGTTTATTTAATAACCTCTCTGATGACCTGAAATCCTGCAGTCCACAAGCAATTGCTCCTGTAATGCGGGATGGATTCTTCTCACTTTGTTGTAAACTGGTGGGAAAAGGCAGACACCTATGAGGCACAATTCATCCCATTTATTTTAGGCACCAGAAAGAACTCTTTCTCCAGGGAGTGGAGAGGAAACATCAATGGTTAGCCTGGACCAGCTGTATTGTTTTGGTCACATGAAGGCTGGATGAGGGGTACCCCACCCTATGCTATCTTTACCACTGCAAGGTTAGGAGCGGACAGGAATTTCTTGGCTCCAAAACATAAGACCTGTTTCTTACGTTGTTTTGCTCTGCTGGGCCTCTTGCCTTGCAGACTTGAGTCAGAATAATCATAGACACTGTCATGAGCTGTTCTCATACTTAAAACACTGTTCCTGAAAATGCTATTTCACCCAGTCCTTGTCCTTCTGGGTCTACACTTTCCCTTCCCAGCTGCTAGAACAAACAAATGTAACTTTCTTGTCTTGATGGTCCAAAACCAAATCTGTGTGTGGGTCCAATCCTTGTTTCCACTTGTTCCTACATTTATTTAAGGGTTTTGGGGGGAAATGAGCAGCTCTAATTATTTGGTGATCTTCAAATTATGTTTAGGGGTTTTTTAGGTGCTACACTGGTCAAACATTAGTTTTGCTGCCTATGTAGATGGATAGCTGGCATCAAGATCACACATGCTAAATAAAACAAGAAATAATTATTAACTAAACTTGTTTCCTGAAGAGAACTACTTCTGTACGAGCAGCCTCTGTCCTGGATGCCAACTCATGCCAAGACCATGGCATGCCAGTCTCTTTTGTGTGGGTGTGCCTTTGAAGTTGTTGCAGGTACACGAGCTCTCTGGAAAATGCTATAAACTCACGCTTTGCACTTCCAGGAATAAGGTGGCCTTGTCCTTATATCATTAATTTTTCTGAAGAGAAACATGGTGGTGCAGAGTACTGGATCCTGATGGGAAGTGATATTCCCTAATACTGTATTTTTTTCCAGGTCTGATTATAAACCAGTAAAACTAAGTCCTCAGTTTCAACTTGCCTTGATATTCAGGATATTTTCTTCTCAAAATACATTGAGACTCTGACTCTACTAACTCTGATCTTCCAGGATGGATCTTCCTGAAGTACAGTGGCAACTGGACTGCACTAATTTTGAATGAAAAAAAGGAGACAAAAATCTTGCCTTTGTGAAGCTGAACAGTTCTCCTCCCCACTTGGGAAGCACATGCTAAATTCACATTCCTAGAGTGACAGTCTGTAACTGAAGTCTCCCCACAGAAGCCAGTAGAGGAATAGAATTCTAAGGCAGCTGGTAGGCAGAGAAAGATCACCCAGTGTCACCTACCCAGAGTGAGCCTGAGAACTTGGGGGACTGCAGAGCAAGGGCGGATGAAAGTGGTGGCAGTCAGGAACACAGGTTGGCCCATAAGGATTCAGTCCTCCTTTCATGTGACCGGGCACAGTCGCAAGGTGAGAGAAGAATCAGCTGAAGAATGGCCCCCAACCTGCCACCCCACAGAGCAGGGGTGACTGTGCCTCCAGGGGACAAGTCCCTCTGCAGCAGAGCACTGGAAACATCCCTACTCTCTGGGAAAGACCAGCCATCCTCAAAGAGCAATCTCATACCTCACATCTTCCTTCCCACACAACTGGCACACCAGCATTTTGGTTTGTTTTTTATTTGTTTTCCATTTTTTCACATTATATTTTCAAAAACAATGTTACCCTTCTGTATAATGATACAAATTAACATTAAACATTTACATTATGTAGGTCACTTGTTCAAGTCTACCTGTAAAATATCTACATTATACAGTTCACTTGAACAAATCTGCTTATGAGGAAAGCCTTTAGAATATTACTATACCAATAGTTAGAGAAGTGAATATCACTTCATAAAATATAAGCTTTTGTTTCTTTACATTCCTTTTGTATTCAAGGTGCCACTGCATATGTAACATCCATTATCTATATGCTTAATTTTTATCTCACATTCACTTTTCTTTCTCTAGTTTGGAGGAGGATCTGAGGTATTTAACTTTCCTATGGCACCAATACTCCATATAATGAAGTTCTGCTTCTTATCCACTACTAAGTGAAATCCAACTTGCCCCTTCAGCCAGATGTGTTATCAGACTACTCTTGAAGGATACACATGGAAAGGAAGAACAAAACACATTATTGACAAACCTAATTTGTTCTATAGATACAGACCAGTGATTGCTCGAAAATAATGAGTATTCCTGATGTTCCAGAAATATTTTTCATGTTCCTTCCAACATTGGTCACTTCATCTATAGTTTTCTCCCTTCAAAGAACAGATATCCAAGTGGATTGACTGTTTTCCATACTCGCAGACAGCTTTTTCCCATCTGCCCATAAAATACATGTAGTCTTTATCATCGTCTCTCACATTCTATGCTCGGAAACAGTGAATTCTGTGGTATTCTTTGGTTGCTCTTGACTCAGACTGCATTAGAACTCTAATCTCCATGCCTGTATCTTCACAGCAAACATTTAGAATATTTAAAGGGAGGCTTTGGCTTAAATCTCACTAGATGTGAAGGTTCCTGCTAATAGATAATGAAGGTTTCTTAACTCAAGCCACATCCTACTCTTTAAAGTTTTTCCAGATATTTATTGGACTAAATTCAGAGCCACCTGTAAGAGGTGGTGGAAAGGAATTAGATTACGGTCTTTCCCAGCTGAACGTGGTTTCCCTAGTTTGTTACAATTTGTTTCTTTGGAGCCAACATTTTTCTGTTTGTTTTTTTTTCCTCTACAGAGTTTGAAAAACCTGTGGAATGACTTAAATGAACAAAAAGCTTTATCTTCAGTATCCGTGAGAGGTGTCAGTTATGGATCTGTAACAAGGTAGTCCTTAAGGCAGGTTCTCCTCCCTCCCATACAAATGAAGATAATACACATTATATATCATGGAACTATTTCTCAGCTATCATAAGTGGTATTTCTTCAAACAGGAAGTAACCAAGTCATTTTACTCATTCTGATCCTCAAAGTACAACATGGTCACTGATTATTTATTGCTCCCTTCTGATTTATGTAAAGACTAGAATACAGTTAGATCAACCTAACAGGCAGTGTTTTGCATCATAAGTAATCAATTTGAATACTGCAGTTTAAAGGACACAATTTGAAGCTACAACCAGACTGCTCCAGAAAGGGTTAGAGGCACAAAAGTGTGAGACTGTACATTATTACTGGCAATCTGTCCAACCACTTCCAGGAATAAAAGTTTTTGTTAGTCAAATGACTCTCAAAATACTAAAACATCCCTCCAAATTCTTTCCTTGGCAGAGATAATAATATGTTACGGCTGCCTATGAATCTCTGGCTATGACATTGGTAGATAAAACAGCACTGAATACTCCAGTGTACGGTTATCTGTTATACAGATGTAGTTAACTTTGGGGGAGGGATATTCTGAGAAAGTCCATTTAAGCAAAGAGTTATCCAAAAGGTGAAAAAAAATAATTTTTCTGTGGAGAAGTTCATAGATACATAGTTGCCAAGACAATTGCATTTGGCTCTGAAAAAGAGAAAACGAATGGCTCTTTTTAGACTGAAGTAAAATAAATTCAGTTTTGTTGAACTTTTTCACTCTACTGTCAAATAGCCCTTTTGTAGCAAGCTTTCTTGTTTTTTTTAATATATTTTAGCAGGTTTCTTTTCCTTTTTCTTAATGAAAAAAAAAGAAAAGAGAAAAAAAATCGAGTAAGTTTATTGTAATTACAAAGGGTGAGAGTACCCCCGTTTCCCTGCCTTTCTCGTATCTAGAGCATGATCCTGGTATTCTGTGTTACAAAATTTTACAGGTTGCATTCTAGTTGCAAAATAATAGAATCAGGTTTCCTGCATCTAGGCAGCATAAAAATGCAAGCTTATATTCTTAACTTCATCAGACCACATAAGACTTGGAGAAGAGGGAAAGAGCTGATATCTATGTGTCTGCTGGGAATGCAGTATATCAGGTCTGAAATGTGTCTCATATGAAAGATAGCCATGGTGATTTTTGTTCTCTTAGCCGTGGGAGAACCAAACAGGTTTTAAACCTTTGCTATTGTATATCCTTTTTCATCTCTTCTCTTCCAGCACTTGTGCATGTATATCCCTCCCACGATCACACAGGCCAGTGCAATGGGAATCACTGCAACGTACCAGGACAAGCCAACAGCTGGAAAAGTAAAGAAATTAAATATTAAGAAAGATCCAACATACTCCAAGGAACATAGTTCTCTAAGTTCAAGGAGGAAGAGGAAAAATCACAATAAAAAGGATGCCTGCAAGTTAACCTTCCAGCACAACTTGTTCACCTGTGAAAGGTAGAGGTCTATTGAGTGGACACTCTGGGAAATGTGTTTATGAAGAGGGGAAGAGGAATTGCAAAACAACAGAGGGTGAGAATAAAAGTTCAATCCTTTACATACACCTGACTCTTCCCAACCCCTGATCAGTGTGTCTGTGTGCTGTCTTGGTTTCTTAAAGCAGAGCCACTCCAAGTAGGAAGTACGAACACTACATGGAGTGGGAGTACATAACAGCTATCTGCAAGCTGTGTGAATAATTTTCTACCGAGCAGGTTATAAATTAGTAATGATCAAGCTGAGATGCTGAACATCTTCCCAAAGACACCTAGTTTCCAAGACCAGTCTCTGTCCAAACCATTTTGCATTATCCCAACATGCATTGCCTCCTCTGTAGTAACACTTATGTAGCTCATGGACAGGGGCCGTATAACACCCAGCAAAGAGAGCATAAATCTCTCATCATAGGATGTCAATGTAAGTTATAATTCATAATGAGGATTAAGTTATAACTCATAATGAATGCCTTCTAAGACAGTTTGAGGAAGCTTTGATGATTCGTCAACCTCATGCAAAGAAACAATTAGCGTTGCTTCCCATTGTTTTTACAGCTGGTTCATAGCCAATGGTCTCTCATGCTGCAACATTAATTGCACTGAGCTTAGGTCTCTTCCCGTCTCTAGGAGCCAAAATAACAACACCCATCATAATTTACACTGCTTGTTATTTTGGTGCCAGTCTGTGCATGAGGAAAAGGAACACTCGAATAATTCATTCTGATATTGTCTTTTTTTTTCCCCCTACTTGTTGAGGAACCAGAGCAGATCTGGCCCTGCTGCAACCAAACAGAATTTGCCAGTAGTCTCGCTGAAACCATCATTTCACAAAGTGTGTCTAAATTGGAGTCTTACAAAATAAACAGATATACTAGCACAGATGGGTCCTTGTCCCTGCATAAAATGCTGGTAAATGACCCACAGAAGACGTATTATGTGAACAGGCTGTATCAGACATTACAGGTGAAAGAGGCAACCAGACTTTCCCCAGGCAATAATTCATCCCAACACTGTCTCTGATAGTATAGAAGGCTTGGATCAGCATCAGAATGATAATAACAATTATCCAAAGCAAGCAGTCAAAATAGCTACCTTCCTGCTTGACCCTTGTTGGCAGAACTTGGTATCCATATGTGTTCTCAGCCAGACAGGTAAAGTCTGTGTAAAAGTCTATTTCTTCAACAGAATCAAAAATCAATGGTACTTCAATGAAGTTTTCCCCATTTTCTACAATTTCTCTGGAAGAATAAGAAAAGTTTGACATTCAATACTTTTATAAGCTGTCTTCTCTATTTGATATATTTATTCTAAGAGCACATTGCAAAAAAATGCATTGGATATTGGCTAATTTCTGAACTAGCTCCTCAGCAGTCAAGGACACGTGTTGTCTCCCAGCCCAGCTGTGCTAACTACTTGAGTCTCAGTGGGCAGTACCCATTCTGCACATTTTGGAGCCTACAGGAAAAAGATCTGAATTTATCTTGCAAAAGTAAATAAAAGGGAGGGAAGAAAGGCAAGGAGAATTCTGTAGATCTTTGAGCTTGCTGTACAGCATTGTGCAAGGACCTAATTCCTTCTGACCACCTATTCATTTCTGTAATTATTATTACTAGCAGGAAGAAGACATATGGAGAACATAACCCTGCAAATGCTCCCTCAGAAAACTGAACCACCACTCCTGTCTATCACGTGCCTCAAGCCAAAAGCTCAATACAAGAAACTGTCTAAGAATTTTCCAAGTTATTTCACCATTATTGTTTCATGAGTCCAACTGTTTGAAAATGGTTTTCTAGCTGCAGTTAAACATTGTCCCTTGGTATTTTATTCGTTGCTGGAGCAGTTGTGCAGCTGCTCTTTAATGATCTGATCCTGAGTCTGCAATGTGGAAATGGAATTCCTTGGGCACTCCTCCCAGGACTGTACCACAGGAAGACAGTAACATGGTGGTAGGCTTTTTGCCAGAGATTTCTGCAGGAAATTTGTTTTCCTGGTGGCATTTGAGTTGTTTTGCCATGCTGTTATAATGGAGGCTTATGGCAAAACTGGAGTGTCTCACACACTGGGTCCTACAGGAGCCTTAGCTGCCATGGTCACTGTCCTTGTGCAATTGCATAATAATATGTAACAGCAATAATGATAGAGATAGTCATAATAAAAGTAATTTTTAAAGTCCAAGTAAGAAAGTACATGTGTGCTCTGCTCTAAACCTGCAGAGACTACAGCTGCAATACCTTTTATGGTTCCCAACCACGGGTTTAATGCATTTGCACTTACACATGTAAATAAGATTATAAATCAATGCCCCCAATCATGCTGTGGGGAATGGGCAAACACGTAAAGGCTTGGGCATACAGCTGAGTCACCATGTTACCTCTGGCTGCAGCATGGTCAGATCTGCACTTGTGGCTACAAATGGCCAAGGCCAGCTCACATCCATAACTGTTAAACCCTCTCATACCTTAAAATACAGATGTCACATCCCCAGACTCTTTGGGGAATGAGCGGTGCTAAACTCTAGTCAAATACCCAGGAACTCTTTGGGAAAGCGCCAGCCCATGTGTGACCAGTTTAGCAATTAACAACTGAGGCAATGGCATCCTAGAGCAAAGAAACCTTTCAGGCTCTGTCCACCAGTACAGGCAGAGCCACTGCACCCCAGGTGAGGGTGATGATCTTTGTAGGCACTCGCAGGTTCATGAAACGAGAGACAACAGTCCAACTTGGAGAGATTTCAGCTGGAAGTTTTACCTCCCGATTGCAAAACACTAGAGGTGTGCCTGAATGTAAGCAAGTCACTCAGGTTAACATGTCACAGGTCCAGAAAGCAGATCTCTTCCCTCCTTTCTTAGTGGGAAAGGCCTTGAGGCATGCAGCTATGAGGCAGCTGAAAGAAAGCTTCTCAAGGCTGAGACACACAATGCATTAGGGCAAGAGGATGTGAAACATCCTGTTTCTCCCTCCCAACAGCATTCCCTTCAGTGCTACCCTGGCATCAGTTCTAGAACTCACTGGGTATCTCTGTGAGTCAGTTTAACTCACTAATGTGGAAAAAACCCCAAGTTTAAGGGGAAAAACAACTATATTTAAAAAAAAAATCATCAAAACACTGGGTAATTAATTTTTGTTGCCTTAGTGTATTCAGAGAACCTCATGACTGTCAGGAAGAGAATGTTACCGCTTTTCTAGCATAGGGCAAGGAGAGAGACAAGAGAAACACTGGGAAGGATCAAGTCTCATTGCTTTCCACTGCATCAGCTCTTACATCAGCTCAGTTGCTCATGAAAATGTGTTTCTAGTTGAAGTCTCAAAGTTCGCTCATTTGCAAAATACCATGAATCAAAAAATAGAGGTAAAGAATTTATTTCACCCTGACTGGGTTGTATTTGGGATGGTTTTTTTCTTGCCTGCCCATTTTTTTTTCTTAGCTTTCACCTTCACTTCAGATCTGTCTGTGTTCCATTTCATTACCTGGCATTCAGCTGCACCGAGAGCACTTGCAGCACTGCAGGCTAGAACAACAAGCACAAGGAAGCACTTTCACCCAGACTTACTGTCGTTCTCCCTCTGTAACTCTGCTTTGTTTATAAACCACGTCAACACTGGTGTCATTTGCCAGCCATTCCACGTGGGTTTGGATGTGGTTGCTCAGCCCAACAAATACTTTGCATGGAAGAGTCATCTTGGAGCCTGTCAAAAAACACAAAGATTGAGAAATGATTTGGATACATGTGAAGAACTCCTCTTCCTTTTGGTGAAAGGCAACAACTCCAGTGGGAAATCAAGTTCCCACACATGTCAAGCACCACTACATTCAAAATTGAAGTTAATCCCCAGATTGCTTTTGATCCCCAACTCCTTGGCAGCAAACCCCTTCAGTTTGGCCAACCTTCCCAGTGCTAACCAAACCATTTCCCTATTGCAACAATTAGCAGCTCTGGCTCTAAACACACTCCTCAGGAGGCAAAGCTGTGTCCCTGTGACCTTGCTCTTTCTGACGTACTGCAGCCCAAAGGGCACTGTGTGATTTATCCCACTGGAGAAACTGCACTAACCAAAAGTGTAGCTTACTCAGAGATGCTGTGGGCAAGAGCATTCATCTCAAGGTGGGACCTCCAGGGATAAAGTGATTGTGCAAAAACTCTGAAATTTTGCTATAGTTATTGTACCTCAGAGTTAAGGACAAAGTGGCTCCAGACTGGTGTGGATCTTTATTATATGGAAAACACAAGGCCAAATAATGCAAACAGTGTTATTATTTTACCTGTGCAGGCGGTGACAAAAAGAATATAAAACACTACATGAAGGTAGATAGTATGTGGCGGGGGGAAGAAAAAAATAAGAAGACTTGGTAGTCCTGCAGTGACGGAAAGAAAACTAACAATATCCTAGGACACAGTTGTATGTATAGTACCCAAGTTAAAAAAGTTTAGTGTAAAATATAACTGGCATTTTCTGGGAAGAGGAAATGCAACAGGAATTTGTTGTCATAATATAATCTTCCAAGAAAATTTGAGATCCTATCAAGGTGCTTGCTAACTAACAACTGTCTAGTTCAAACAGTAAAAAGCAATGAAAAAAGGTCTCCTTTCAAAAGAGCTAGATGGTTTATTCAAAGCTACCAGATACCCAGATCAATCTGAGAAAACATGAACAAGTTCTTAAGTGAAGGGGGAATTCTGGACAGCTGAGCTAATGGTGAAAACACGCTTTTATTGCTTTGTAAGGGGCTAAAATGTACAGCAGTTCTGCAGCTTCTCCTACCTGGAAAACAGCATCTAGTTGTAGGCAGTAAGAAGCAAAAACTACTCCAGCACTGACTCTCAGGTAGGATAGTCAAGATCAAATATACTATAACAATTTACACCAAGAAATTACACTGTAAGAAGATCGGCTTTAATTTTTCTCTGATTAGGTGTTTCCAAAAATAATATTGGGCCTTACCTAGAGCAGCTGATGTTGTCTTTTGCTTTGGATATACAATTATTGGAGTAATTCTCTTCTCTTTTTCTGAAGTTAGAAAGAGAACAAAGTCAGTGTTAGCAGAAGAGAGAAAGTGGGCATGGCCCCAGAACTAGAAAACGTGCCACTTCGCTCAACATCTGTCGTCTCCCAGGAATGCATTTGACTGTTAAACCGCCTGGCAAAAAAAGTCATTCCCGTTCCAAGCCCAGAGCCCGCGGCTGCGGAGGAAGAACGCGCTTCCATCCCATCCCGAGGGATGCAGCACGCGGAACCCGCGGCACGGCCGCCCCCTGGTGGCCGCTCGGCGCAGCACCGCCCCTTCCTCCCGCGGCCCCGCTCCGCTCCCACCCTCTGCCAAACCGCGTCCGACCCCCGCCCTGAGTCACTGCAAAGTGCTTTAACTCCTAAACCCTCTGAAGCCGTTTGCAGTGACACCCCACTGCCCCCAAGACATAAATTACTCTGTTTAACAAACACGTGTACTTGCAGAAGCGCACCCTGTCCTGCCAGGGGTGCTGTGGGAGCCCCATCAGTGCCAGGGGAAGCACTCACGGTGCCCCCCTTCCCTTGACATGCCTGAGCAGCCGATGAGCTCCCCTTACGAGTCCCACTAGCAAAGAGGTTTTCTTAAGTCCTATAATGTTTTAAGGTGTCAATCACTGAATCACAGAATCACAGGACGGTTTGGGTTGGAAGGGGCCTTAAAGATCATCTCATTCCAGCTCCCCTGCCATGGCAGGGACATGTTTCAGTAGATCAGGTTATGCAGAGCTCCATCCAGCCTGGCCTTGAACACTTCCAGGGATGGGGATGGAACACCCAAAACTTCTCTGGGCAGCCCATTCCAGTGCCTCACCACCCTCACAACAAAGAACTTTCTCCTAGTATCTAATGTCAGCTTGACCCTTTTCAGTTTGAAGCCATTTTCCCTTGTCCTGTCACTCCATACTCTTGTAAAAAATTTCTCTCCCTCTTTCTCATAAGCCTCTTCATGTATTGTAAGGCCACAATTAGGTTATCCAAAAGGCTTTGCTTTTCCAGGCTGAACAAACCCAATTCTCTCAGCTTTTCCTTGTATAAGAGGTGCTTCATGCCTCTAATTATCAAATATTATATTTACCAACAGTTTCCAGCTGAATTGTCCTGGTGATTTCATACTTCACACCTTCAAATGGAAATGACATTTTGCAAGTGTAATAGCCAGCGTCTGTTGGTAGCACAGATCTCATGATCAGAGAAGTTGAACCATTCAGAATGATGAACTTTTCATTGTCATCTTCCAAAGGCAGAGCATCCTGAAGAAAGGACAGCAACTGGTGTTATGACTCAGATAGCTATGGTTACACTCTGTGTAACTCCCAGACAAAATTACTCATCCCTGTCTCTCTGTTATTAAATATCACTGAGAAATGTGAGCAGTTCCACTTTCCCACCAAAGGGCAAACTCTTTTAATGTGTATCCGTCTTTAAAATACTCTTGGCGATACATGAAGTGTGAAGAGCTGTTATTTTAATCTGTCTACAATGTTCTTCATTGAAGTGCACACTTTGAGATGGAAAAGATGTAATAGACTCTTTTCTGAGTCCTCTTAAGAGCAATCAGCCAAGATACTCTTCTAAGACAAAATCATTTTAGTACTCAGAAGGTTTTCACAATGATATCACTTTCCATACATGACCTCATAAGACTAATATTGTAAGGTTTTCTTTGAGGACAGATATTAGTAACCATGAAGGTTTTCACATAACTGTTACTTACCCTACATACCTCATAAACTGTGATAAATTTCTGCTCTGTATCCCTAAGGCTGTCGTCATACAAAGGTTGGAGTCCTACTAGGAGCAATTATGTTCCTGCTCCATGAAGGCAGGGTAACTCTTTCTGACAGTTGTAATGAGAACCATATTGAGGGGGACAGTCTTTTACTTAGATAATGTGGTTTATATCCCACTTCTGAAGGGAATGATGAGCAGCAACATTCTGCTGGTATGGTACCAATCACAACTTAGGCGCTGAAATAGGAAGCCAGCCTATGTATTGCATCCTATGGTAAGACAACAGTCACACAAGGCAGAGCACATGAACTTAGTTGGAGCATAAATAAAAATTCAGTCAAGGTATTATGAACACACAAGAAGAATCCCCTGCTCTCCAGTGTGAAATTTTCCAGCTGAGGATAATCAAGTGAAGGATATTTGATATTAGAGGCAAAACCAGGCTTGCCTACCTGAAAAGCCACAAACTGGCAAGTTAGGCAAGAGAACATTCTAAGCAAGCATTGTGTAATTAACCTAATATTTCCAAATGCTGTATTCCAGTTGATTAATGAAAGCTACCCCTTCTGAACACAGAGGAAGCATCCCTGGGATGTCCTACTTTATAGGATTCACTAGAAGGGCCATAAAGAGATATATACAGCACAGAAGACAAGGGCCTGTTCTCAGGTGGCAGACCCTGGAATTGGGTAAGTAATCTAGCCTTAAAAATAGTTGCACTGCCTATGAGAGCATACAACACATGGAATACTTCACCCCGTACTGAATCCAACCCAGAGAACCTTTCTAAAAATATATACATCCACCCTAAAATTCCCAGTATATTACTTACACTGTGCTCATGACTTTACCAACATGATGTTCAGGAGAAACATGAAGCGGAGATTTCTGTGCCAAGTTGGCATTAGCCTATGCACAAAGAGAAGGTAAAGGTTCTACCTTGTACCACTTGAGCTCCAGGCTTGTCCTATTTGGTGTAAAATCCCACAGGTCAGGACAAACAATCTTTCCAGAGGTGAAAGTGAAGAGGACCTGGGGATAGGCAATCTCCCGAGCAGCTGTCTTCTTCACAACTGTGAGGTGGATGGAGACCTCTGCGCAGTAGGAGGAGTTCCTGCAGACAGAGAAGGGAGAGGTGAACACCCACTAGTGACACGAGGAACTCAAGTGTCACTAGACATTTTCTCCTGGCTTCATTTCTCTCCTGAGCTGTTTCTAGGAGCTCAGGACTGAGATCGTGCCAGTAGGGATGCTGGAAAATCACTGATACTGTTCTTTTGGCACAATCTAAACATGTTGCTGACACACATCTGCCTTGGACCTTCAGCCTTGTCTTTTCTTATCTTTTTTTGTACATCAAGTTTCCTGTGCACCCTTAGACTACAGCATTGTGCTAGGAGGCTGAATGTGTTCACCTGAACAGCACCAGGGGTGTCATGAACCCTCCACCATTTCCTTGGAAGAGTCCTGACTATGAAAATCTTAATGATTAAATAAAAACCTTGAAGCATGTATTGAAATACATCTACAGTCACTATTGAACTGTCAACATTTCTGTGAGTACTTATCATTTTGTGTAGAAAAGCTGGAATTCTGGCTTTGAAAGGTTTGTAATATTTAACTTTTCTTTCAGGCCCCAAATGACAATCCCTTCCAGTTCCAAGAAGGACCAGCCTCTGAAAGCCTGACTTGGTGGTGCCTCTATGCAAGGCAGTGCCTGATCCTTGAACAGGCCAGCGAAGCCAGGGGGCTCAGGCTGCCACCTCCAGGAGAGCAGCTGTGTGCTGCCAGCAGGCAGACTGACATTACTGCCAGGGCACCATGGCCATCTGTCACTTAAAGGCCAGGTGCCCAAATCCAAAATACTTGATCCACAGAAGCAGAAATCTGTGATAGTTTGCCTCTACTCTCATTTTACAGTGTTGAAAAAAAAATCTGGTGGCTTCCCCGTGGGATGATTTGCAAAGGAAATACAACTTTCTTGCACTCTGTTAAACCTGTAATAATGTTAGCAATGAAGTTACGTACTCAGTTCTTGCATGTCTTTTTCAAATATGTTTCACAGCATTTTATTATAGCTGTTGTTAACACTGCCATAGTGTTATATAGTGACAAACTGAGGCAGAATAGTCCAAAGAGGGGGTTAAAAAACACCCTTGAAGGTCTCGGGCAACTACTCTGCTCTAGAAAATATTTGCCACTTTTTATGGTTTTGGCCTCACTGTCAGTGTCTTCTCTTCTGCTCCAACAGTGAAAGCACTGCTGAGACATGTGGAAAGGCCAACCCAATATGCTCAGCATGGTTTTCAACTTGAGTTCTGCCTGTCCATCTCTTCTACTGCTGACACCCATCATTCACAAGGTGTGTTTTGCCAGAAAGGGAACCATGCTTTACACAGGCAACTCCAGGGATGTAGAGATATATTCTCCTCTATAAACCCCAGAGCAAGGTGCCAGGGGTGTACTGGGAGGCTGGCTTGGCTGGAGGAGCTGGAAGGAGACAGTGACCTGGAACACCTTCTGGAGTTCAGGCTCTAAGGATGATGGGAGTTTTTGCCTTCTTCAGTTCCCAACAATCCAGATCCTGGTACCTCTTTTGAAACAGTACAAAGTCAGATTGTAAACACTCAAAAAAAAAGATGACCAATAGGGCTGAAAAAAGCCATGCCTAAAGTCTCAGTCCACTGCAATATCACAAGTCTGGTATCAGTCTAATAGGTACACATCAGGTCTTGTGAAAGGTCTTTCAGCAATGCCAAGGCAATCAAATTCTGGTTTAAAATGTGAAGCAGAAATAAAACGAAGACCAAGGATTAGGAAGAGGGAAGAAGGAAGGCACTGCAGAGCCACAGTGCCTTAGCATATGCTTCATAACACAACCTGAAATGCAGCAAGACTAGTTGCATTCTGCAAAATCCCCTGCCTGCACCATTCCCACTTGCTGTAGCACTGACTGGCACATAGGTAAGCTGGAACAAACTCCCTATACACTGTTTTGGCATGAGATTGTAGCCAAAGGGGCAATCCCATCTCACAATTTATCCAGATTTCAGTATATAAAACTATAGGAGATGCACAGTGCATTTAACATTCTGACTTTCCACATTCTTGTCTCCAATAATGTCAATGAGGAAATAATCTTACCCAGAAATGCTCGGAGTATAACTGGAGCTAAAAATAAAGCTAGTGCATTTTAGACAGAGCAATCTTGTTAGTGCATGGATTTTCTTTAATACCCACCTTTTGGTGCAGATGTATACTCCTGAGTCTTCTAGCATCACTGGTAAAAACCACAGTTCATTTCCGTTTGCCCAAATTCTTGAATCTTCATCTCTTCCTGATATCATGGTTTCTGAACCATTTTTATACCATGTGATATTAGGGATCAAGGTAGAGAAATCCAAATGTTTGTATCTGGGGGAAGGGCACTTCAGAACCACAGGTTCTTCATGCAGTTCATAGTACTGTTTGAAAAACACGGTGTGATCTGGGCAGTTTTCTATATAAATCAGATATTTTTACATTACTGTGAGACAGGCATATTAAAAAGGAGGGTAAGGGAGAGAGAAGAAAAAAAAATACATGATCTTACCTGTGCTTTTGACTTGCTGGAGTCTGAAAGCAGAGGCACCTGCTGTGCACATCACCAGGACAAAGAAGAGCCCACACATTTTTTTCCACAGGAAATTAGAAGAAAAATGTCGAGGAAAAGTGTTTTGAAATCTACAAGGAAGTTTATTACAAGACAGATGATATAATGAAAATACTCAGTGTTATTTTAAGAGTTAACTGCTCTTTTCCTTACTCCAGACCTAGGGATCTTTGGTTCACCCTTAGTGAGCAGAAAGGTGCCTTCGTTTCTAGTTAATGGGGGCTGACTTATGGAACCAGAGCATCTGGCTTGGCAAACACATGTCAATTCTGTCCCTTCCTCTTCACTCCAGGAGATGAAAGCAGCATACCACAAGATGCTGCTGTCCCCTCAGCTTTTCAGTGAAACAGCAACGGGTGGAAAAATCTAGCTCTGCTTGTTTAGCAATGAGATGTGACTAAGGCACAGGTCAGCTGCTTTAAGTGAGCTATAGTTTAGTAGCTTGGATGAACAGGAGCAAAGATGCAGCAGAAGAGACTTTAGTTCTCTGAAATGGTCATCTCAGGTGTCTCCCAAGGTTGTATGACCTTCACTAAATCCTTGTGTCACTGTATCTTCCCGTGTGACCACTAAAGTCAGCCAGCTAGCGTGAATTAGGCTACAGACAAACTTCCTGTTATAACCAGAGCCAAACTTTCAAAGGCTCCAACAAATGTTTCTGTGGGGACAAAAACCATTGACCCCCTTTGCATGCACACCCATCTTGCTGTCACTGCACACATAAGTTTTCAGAATGGGCACTATAATATCTGTTCTAAAAAAAAAGATAAGGAAAACCCTGAACAACTTGTCCTGAAAATCAGATACGGTGGCACTAAGGGAAAACAAAACTATCCACTGTCAGTCATTTATCAAGTGTCATCTGTATGGGCCTGGCTTGGGTCCAGCAGCTTCTGCGTACATCACTGAGTGCTTCTGCTCTGCCAGGAGGCTTCAGCTGCTGTTATTCGGTTGATTGACTATGTGTTACCTCAGTGTGCTGCAGGCAAACATATTTAAAATTTGCTGTAGAGAGGCACTAGTTTACGCTCTGTGTAAGGAACTTATGAGCAATACAATACATGTATGCACATGGTACATGCTATTTCCATTTTATATACAGGAATGGAAATTGCATGCATTTAGCATTAGGCTAACACTATGATGCATGTTAAATGACCGGACAACTACTTCAAATCATATCCAGAAGCAAAAAAACATTTCTACCAATATAACACAGCCATATTAGCAAGTATTCACCTTTGGGCATCTTCTGTGTATCCTATCATTCTCATATTTATATCATGGTTTTAATCCTAATTGCTTCCTGTTCTGGTAGCTATACTTATCTCACATCTGATAATCTGACTATAATAAACTATTTCCAGCTTATTGCCATCTCTGCAACACCACAAAGCCAACTTCTTGCTCAATAATACTGTTTCATAACCATGGGTCATCTCCCCTGCTGCTAGATCTGTGAGGATTTCCAGGGCATTGGTATGGAGCTGTAGCCTCTCTCAGCTACACCTGGACTAGGTGCTAGTGGCATTAACAAGCCCCATGTTTCACACGAATACCCTGTAACAGGTGAGTTTCTGTCACTTCAGATCCTTAGCCTGACAAAAACACCTGGTTATTTTGTTCATAGTTTTTTGGTCCTTTTGGTTTAGTAACCTAGTAATCTCCATGAACCTTATTGGAGAGCTCAGGGGAGGTTTTCATTCCCAAATTTCCATCAGATTCACTCACCTGTGTTTCTTCAGTTTTTCAGCCATTAGCTTCTCCAAAAACAAGCTGTCATGAAAATTGTTAGTGAGGACCTTATATAAGGTTTAGCTCAACACACAGCGGAAATTTGTCTCTCATTGCTCAATCCGATTTGTGTCAGAACCAAACGACATTTTAGACACAACTTTCTTTCCTTCCGTAGAGCAAAGATGAGGGAAACAAGGGCACAAAGAGAAAATATGTATTTGGATTTCCCAAAAAAGAGGAAATAACTGCTAAATAAATATATGACTAATCTTCTTTTTTTCTGACGAATGGTAGGTTGCATACACTCATGTCTTCCACATGACTATTTCACGCTTAACCTCAAATAAAAAATTCTCATGGATAACAAAAGGTGTCCTGCAGCATGTTCAGCAGCTAAAAAATTGCACAGTAGTTAAATAATTGTAATTTTCACATTATGTGGTTTAGCAAGCTCTTCATGGACAACATAAATCCGTGATTTCCCAGATCACTTGTGAGTCACAAATGTGTTGATTGCCCTTTCCTTCCATAACACCCATTTTAGTGTGGCAGCCTACATTAAGGCTCTCTTGCAATGGACTATAAAGAATTTACAGTTATAAGTAGATCAGGAGCAGAAGGACTAAGAAATGGGTTATGAATTGTGCCAATGTTGGCCTTCACATGTCTAGAAGAGGGCAATCTAATGAGGGATTTCAGTCTGGAACTGAACTACGAAACATTTTCTCCTGTGCCTTGTCCTGACTTGTGATGACTTCTCCAGGCAACCCTGCATCTCTTACAGCCTCTTGATGCTCCATGGAGCAGCTGTCATGCACTGCTTCACTGCAAGTCCAGGAAGGCAAGACATGGTGTCCAGCTGACCTGCCAGATCTGGAGTCAGAACACAAGTCTAGCAGACCTCAGTAAAATATCCTCATCAATCTTGGCTTCATAAACTTCAGCCAGGCAGCCCTGGTCTGGAGCTCTGGGGTCCTAGCCCAAGACTCAGGCCTTGTGGTGCTCTCACTAACCACATAATGAGAGCATAATAAAAACAACATAGGTGTTTATTACAATAAGCATGTAAGAACCATCTTTTATTTAGTCCTAGCATAATTCAGTGACTCTAAGTAATATCAGTCTTACTTATACTGGAGACCTCAGAGTATTGTTTAAGAGATGAAAAATTATCCGGTTTTGAAACCAAGCTGCCCTCTACTATGGAGAGAAGAAACATATTGATGACGACATCTATTAACATACTGCAGTCTTTGGGGACGTGTCATATGCTTGGATTGCATATATTGCTTTGTGCAGGCAATATTGACCATATTATAACAATTTCTGTAAATAAACAAAAAGAAAAAAATCATGAAGCCATGCATTTCAATCTGTGATCTTTATAGTTTCTATATCCTGATCAGTGCAGTCCTTGCAAGGTTCTCTACAGCTATCAGACCCACACATAGCTGCCCAGTTTTCCTTAGCAGTCATGTTATCCATAAGTCTGAAAGGCTGATAATGCAACTGAAGTTACTCGCTGCCCTGTAACAGTCCATCTTCATGTAAAAAAGAAAGAATTCATTTCCCTTGATGCTAAACTACTACATTTGGACTATGAAACCCCTGTTTTTCCCTTCTGGAATTTCTGCACTTCATTCTGAAAATCTGATGTCATGAATTATGAAACTATGTCAGTCTTTCCTTTTCCAGTTCACTGTATGCAACCAGAAAGAAGGGCTATCAGATTGGGTAGCTGTATTGTATTAAGTTTAAATTCAGGCTATTACTGTATGAGTGACTTATGTGATGGATGTGGGAGTTTCTGATTGTAACTCTGGTCACCAGAGCCAGATAAGTCCCCAGGTGTTTACCAGATGCAAAATGAGCAAAACTGCAGGAAATGAGGCTTGATATCTTTGGAAAAATTATACCTACCCACTGCTGCAAACACATTCATTCACTGAGTAAAGACATGCCAGCAACCAGTTTGATGAGCAGCAGAACTAGCATCGCTTCTTTTCCACAGATGCATGCTCTGTGTTCTCACAGACATCCCTTCTCTGCAGCCACCTCATGACCTTTCCCCACCACGCTCCAGTGCTTTCCTTGCCCTCGTATTGTGTCCTCTGCTCCCACCTCACCCACAGCCAGTTTGTCTAGACCAGGTGCAGCAGCACATCCTTGGGCTCGCTCGCAACTACACTGATGCCAACTGGTCAACTTGTCTTTGCCCATCACCACGTGTAAGAACTGGGTTGTGCCTGCTGAGGCAGTGCTTTGGGTCTCCCATCTGTACACATCAGCAATGACCAACTTTCCTCATACTACTACAGCTCCAGGCACTTTGAAAAACCCAGCCCCTTGGAGGATACAGCTGAAACATTCAGAGTTTATAACCCAGTAACATATGCTGACCTTCCTTAGAAAACTAAACTAAATCCAAATAGCAGGGCAGTTCCCAGATAACATCATGTCCTTGGATACATCCAACAAGGATAAACACTGCTAAACAGCTTTCTTCAGAAGAGCTCTGTCCTGGATGTATTTTTATCCAGAAAATATCTGATCACATGCACCACTATAAGAACCTCAAATTAAAATAATTTATCTGGAGGTGCAAAAGTCTGGTTTAGAATAACTCAGGAAGAAATGAAAGATAGAACAAGTTTGTGGGTTTTTTAGAAGCTGTCTGCTAAGAAGGCCATGGCATTTTTGCGGTCAGTTATCACTGAGTATTTATAAACAGAAACATGCAAGTCTAGCAACTATATATATAGAGAAAGACTCTTTTAGGGAAGCTGGTATCATTCTGTGGTTTCGTTGTGCTGATGATTCATTTATACAGCTCAAAATGTTGGAGAATAGCTCAAAATGTTGGTGAAATTCCTAACTTGAAGATCAGACTCCCATGTCTCACTCATTGCTCATCTCACTAGATAGCTATTTCCCACATCAGGGCTACATGCAGCTGCCTTGCCACATTTGGGTGGATTTTACTGTCCTCAGACATCCCAATAAAATAAACAAAATCTCAAGAAATATTCAGTGTTCTGGAAGTTCCTTGCAACAGAGACATCCAACAGGCCTCCACAAATGCGGGGTATCTGTTCAGTGTCTCCACTCTGTGGAATGGAAAATGGAAATTCAGGAATCATATAATGGGGCTAAGACCATTTTATAAGGAACAGTTAATGTGCCAGCTGTTTCTAGCAGCTCTCAGGTTCTGCTGTCTGTCCTGGAGGAACTCACACAAGTGGCTCTGTAGCTGATGATGTCTGATGTCCAAGAACTGCAATCCCATGGGCTTTGCTATTTATTCTGTTATCAAGTTTGGCTAAGTGAACTTCATGCAATTAAAACTGAAGAAAATTTCTCTGGTTCACGTAAGAATAAGGTGATGAGGGATTAAGAAATATTGGATGTTGAAAGATGACTGGCAAGCAGATGCCAAGTAAACCACACTATTGCGCCAAGACATGTTCTTGGGCTTATAGATATGAGCAAACCCCGGTTTTAATAATTTCTGATGCTCTTGTGCAGCATTCCCAGATGGGGTCTTGAGAAGCACAGAAATGGAGAGGGAAGAAGAGAAGCTCTGAGAATCATCAAATACCTGGGGGAAAGAGAAAGACTAAACAGAGGAATTAACACAGTACATGACAGACTCCAAGAACACATGAATTTGCATGCTTAGCCAGAGGAAAAAGTGCTGTCATACACAAGTTGTATATGACTAAGTGGAAGAAAGAGGAGGAGATGCTCCAAGAGATACAGCTTGTCATGAGAGAGTGCTAGTTTGGCCAGAGCAGCAAAAGCTTGGTTACAGATTGCCTCACCATTGCTTGTTCCTGGGATTCCCAGAGACCTTTTCACTGCAATAGAAGCCAGGCAGACTGTGAAAAATAATGACACTCTCAGGAGCTGGAAGGGGCATGGAGGAGGAGACCCTCAGTGTAGAAATCAACAGGCTGAAAGAGACAAAGTAATGGCCAGAGAAGCCCAGAGTTGTTGTGCACAGACTCGCAGCCATAGACTAGTGAAATAAAGAAATAATTTCTGAAAAAGTGGGATTTGCTGGATTTTATTTAAGGGAGAAAACCATCCCAAGGCACAGCCTACTTGATATTTGGTGCTACGTGGAAAAGCAGTGGTAAAAAATTGTTGCAAAGCTGAATTTGTTGAAAGTAGTAGAAGTAAAGTGATATCTCTGTCCCTCTGAACAGAACTGGAGAGAGTAATTTAAATTGCTAAATAGTGACAATCTAAACATCAACATATTCTAATGCCTCTCTGAAATGACAATAAAAGTGAAAAATATCTCTTCCTTGTCTCATGGATAAAAGTACTCTGAATTTTGTTCAGGGTTATGGTTCAGGTTAGTGTCAGGGATCAGAGAACAAAAGAGCATAGAACTCCATGGACACTGAGGCTGGAAAAGCAATGCCAGTGGTATCAGTTCAGGACCTCAACATTGCTGCTTCCACACCTTTCAAGTGATGGTCACCCATGGTGATGGGGACATCAGTCGCAGTGAAAAGATGCCATTAACATTAGGGTTGTGGTCCACAGAGCCACATAGCCTACAGCTCCAGGCACACTGGAGCTGGAAGAAGCATGGCAGGGGGATTACGGCAGGATCCCAACATTGCTGCTTCCATACCTTTCTAATCTGATAGTGGGGACCTCAGTCCCAGTGACCAGCTGTCATTAGATTTGGGGTTAGAGTTCAGAAAGCCTCAGAGCCTAGAGCTCCAGGGACACTGGGGCTGGAAAAGGCATGCCAAGGGAATCATGGCAGAGCACAAACATTGTTGATTCCACGCTTACCAATGTGGTCACACATGGTGATGGAGACCTCAAATTCAGCAAGGGGATCAGTGAGGGGCCCCAACACTGCTGCCTCTGTGTCTTTCTAATCTGGACCACCCATAGAAGTCCAACCATTAACCCAGCATCACCATGTTCATCACTAAACCATATCCCCAAGTGCCATATTCACACACCTTTTGACCACTTCCAGGGATGGTGATTTCAGCAGTTCCTTAGGCATAATATTCCAAAGTCTATCCATCCTTTCAGTGAGGAAATTTTTCCTAATATCTAATCTAAACCTCTCCTGGGGCAACTCGAGGCCATTTCCTCTTGTCTTGTGACTTGTTACGTGGAAGAAGAGGCCAAACCCTCAACTTGCTACAACCTCACTGAGGTTCCTTCTGTTTTCCCAGTCTAGCAGCCATCCCTATTTCTTGGATGTAGTAAGGCTGCAGCACACACCACCTAACACACCTTAGTGCGGGGCTTCAGGCAAAGCTGTAGCACCAACACGGTCACTCACCATGTCAGGGCTGAGAGATGGGGCTGACTGGGAGGCAAGATAAAATGAAAGCAGTCATTTACCACAGCTTTGGCATCTTCTCAGACCACAAGAGTGAGACGGTAAGATCACTAGGGGCACGCTAGGAAAAAAGCAAACCTGAGATTGCTTCTTCTTTCCCTCCAGTTCCAAAACTACAGTGCTTGCTTTCAATCATTATTCATCTTTTTATATATGAAGAATTATAATGTGCTCTGTGGTCTTGTATGTGAAAAGTGTGTTGAAGGATTTAAAAATGCAGCAGTGATTACAGAAAGCCCATGGTAACAGCAGACAGAGGAGGAACAATGTCCATTTGAGGAGCAGGAAGTCATACAGAGTTACATGAGCCAAAACAACAGGGACAATAGATTTCTAAACCAGTTATGGTGCTTGGTTTAAGAAGACAACTGTGATGGGTTCACCTTGGCTGAAGACCAGGTGCCCACTCAGATGCTCTATCACTCCCCTTCCCAGCCAGACAGGGTGGAGAGCAAGGTGGGAGGAAAAAGAAATAACACAACCTGTGGGTTGTGATAAGGCAGTTTATATTTATGCATAAAGGAGAAACAGAACAAAAACAATGTGCACACACACAAAGCAGAAGCTAGCAGTTAATTTCTACTTCCCATAAGTAGCAATGGTCGACCACTTCTCTGAAAAGCAGAGCTCCAGCACACATAACAGTCGTCAGCAGGCAGCCATTAGGAGACAGTGGATGCCTCCTTCCAGCTCCTTACCTCCGTTTTATATCTGGATTGACATCATATGGTATGGAATATCCCCCGTGAGGGTCAGCTGACCTACCTGTGCCCCCTCCCAGGATCTCACCCCTGACTGAAGAAGGAATGTTACAGCACTGCACTCAGCAGTAGCCAAAACACGGGCTTGTTATCAACACTCCTCTAGCCACCAATGCAGAGCACAGCACTGCAAGGGCTACTATGGGAAAATAAATTCCAGCTCAGTCAGACCCACTACAACAACCCAGCAAACAGAAATTCCAAAGGCAAAGAAAGAAGAGATGACAAAGATTTTTGTTCATAATTGACTTTTTGCTAGCTGAACTTAAATTTAATAGTAACTTCATACTATGAAAAAGAGTGACAAATATATGGCCTATAATTGGGGAAAAATGAGCTGATACAGATCATACATTACTGTAGGTGTACTGGGAGGGTAATATTAACCATTACTTTTTATTGACGTATTCCTGAATTAACTATTTGTCTCACCAAGAGGATGAAGTAATTTATGTAATGCAGGTAGTAAATCTTCTTGTTTATCTTAGTTTCACTGTCCTCCTGACACACAAGTATATTTTACACACTTGTTTCAAGAAGCAGGTGTAAGAAATACACTCAGTGGATACAATTACCCACGGTATTTCTTTCCCACTCCACAACACCAATGTGTAATTCATTATCACAGGATTTGTAGTGGGCTGGGATAGAGGACACAGTGCAAAACACAAGAAAGGGCATATGCTGTAGAAATACAGACAAGAAAGTGTCAGTTGTACTTGGCGTTCTCCCTTGGTGCTTGTCCTGTATGTAGTGTCACAATGACCAGCAATTCTGACTGGCATCAAGAGTTACCTGAGAAAAAATATGACAAGATAAACTTGTTCTGGATCAGTGATATAATGAATAACAAATAAATAAATGCAACAGATACTGCTTCTAATTGAAGAAGCAGGGGAAGAATCAGTGTATTTGAAAACAGGAATTAGGAGAAATCAAATCAGTTCAGAAGAAATAGAACCAATCCCAACACCACCATTGTCCTAAAAGATAAATGCAAGAGCAACCAAGTGATGCTGCAAGATCACACTTGCAATGAAAAGTAGGTAGGCTTAGTCTTTCTTTTTATCTTTTGTTTATCAGTTCTGTAGGTGCACACACACTGTGAAGCACTGATGAAAGTTTAGATTTTGTACCATTTATTCAGGTTAATGAACATGTTTGTTTTAATAAAAACAGTTACCATCAGCTGAGCTCATAGTGTTATACTCTTAACAGCCAACCACTTAACAGGAGTACAAATACACATAGGGCAGCAAAGCCAATCTTGGGAGGATTTCAGCCTTCAAACGCACAGATTTAAGCCCCTCTCTAGCACATAATGTTCTGTACCAGCTTTAAAGGGAACTCATCATTTCAGCAACTTCAGTTCCTTAAAGACTTTGGGAAGATTTTACACATGATGGAAAGCCAAGACAGTATTTAATGTTATTTGTTTAAATCATTGCTATCAGCTGTGTTTTGAAAAGAAAAAGAAGACGTTTTACAATCAATATTGCTTTGATATTCAATTTTTTCTTAACCATAAGCCGGATGATTTTTCATTCAGACATTTAGTTGGAAGGTTTTACCATTTGCAGGAAAATTTGGGCAACTTTAATGAAAGTTTGCAAGAAAGTGGTGAGGTTTTCCTTCAAAACATTCCTGGATTAAGATCTTCCTTCCCAACAAAACTGAGAGCCTGCTGGTCATTCCAGGCTGTATCTTTCAGGATCTCTTATTGCAGGGGCATTTATTTCACTGGGGACCAGCATAGCTTGCATTTACTCTAAGTCCAGCTCATAAGTGCTGAGCCATTCCCCTTGTCTTCGTGGAAAGCTGAAAGATCCCAGGACCTTTATAAGTTACTATTTTGATTAACGTACAAGTTTTGTGAATAGAGTTCCCAGGGAGAGTGGTTTCGGCAGGATATATGAATAATAGATGCGGCTTTTGACTTGATTCTGTAGTTACGGGAACAAAAGATAAAAAACAGGAACTAAATTTAACCACTTCACATTGTAACGATATGGCACCAGTGTTTGGAACCTTAAAGCATTGTTGGCTCCCTTGAAGTTGCTACTGGCCAGCTCTGCACAGCAAGGACAGTGGTTCAGAGCTGCTGCTTGTTTCATGATGTGTTTATGATACTGGCCTGAGATGAGAGGCTTTAATTACATATCCCATGCAGAAGTCACCGGATCTTTTGCTGGGCTTTAAAATACCCAAGTGAATACTAGTGATAAGAGGTCATATGTAAGAAGGCACATACTCCCTGGCAATGCTCTCTCTCAAAACATAGATTGAGACAAAGAGAAAGAAAAAAATTATTAGAGTTACATATGTATCCATACATGGAGAAATATAGAGGCTGCCACCTGCTGAGAGGAAAGGCTTATACTCCAGTTACACAAGTCCCCCAAAGAAGAGTGAAAATAAAAGCCCTGCAGGGTTTCTGTTCCTGCTCTGCAGTCTGTTTTTCCATTGCCCCATGCAAAGAGGAACAGCTACGGTGTGCTGGCTTTGCTCATTGGGAACACCAGAGTAATCTGGCCAAAACTGTTTAGTGTAAACTGATAAATGTTTCTGGTAACTCAAAACTATTTTACAGCAAAACTCCAGCAAGAAAAAGTTTACTTATTATTAGCACAGCTAATAGCATTTTAGGGATATTTACATGTACAGTGAGAACCCAGGGACTACACTAAAAAGTATTTACATGTAGTACTACAACATTTAAAACTTTAATAGTATCAGTGCTGTGTCATTTTAGATCAAAATCCATTAATGAGTTTGCTTATGATAGCATGTTTATTAAGGGCTGACAGCATCTGGCAGAGTCCCTGCAGTTAGTCATTCACAGAACCATCAGAACTAGACTGGCACCCTCCAAACCTTGCTCAGACCACTTGTGTCTTCATCTTAGGATAAATTTACTCCTCCACTTTCCTGAATCCCTACTATAACAGGAGAGAATGATTTTTCTAATGTATCCTCCAACCATCAATTATCCTTATTTCTGAATGCTTGGGGAAACAGAGAAAAGGTCTGAAACTTTCTGGTACTGCAGTCTGCCAAAAGGAGAGTCTTAGTCTTTTTTTAACAATGTAAGCAGTCACCAGTTTTAACAGTCTACTTAATTGACCATTTCAATATCTTTTAATGTTGTAATGAAGGAAAGGGCCTGGAAGAATTTGTTCTTAAGGCTGCACTTTCTGAGAAGATGAAGAAATACCACCTTATTCTCTTAATTCTCTTAATGTACTGAATTTTGTGTTTATGTAAGAGGGGTTTTCATCAGAAGCTGGTGCACAGGAGGGAAAACAAACTGAGGAGGCTCTGCATTTAAGAGGGCTTATGCCTCACTTAGGATCTGCCATGAATAAATTCATGTTGCTCTGGGTTCAGGTGTTTCACATTCAATAAACAAAATGCAGGGTTTGCAAACCCTCTAGTATTTTATGCACATTATCAAGCCCCTCTCAAAAAAAGATCTTTGTAGACAGGAGAAAGTTCTCCTGCAGCAAAGTGGATGCAAATTCATCCACACTCAGTGCCAAGTTCTGATGTGCCTTTGATGCATGTTCTCGTCTATTTCTTACACTGCTCTCCTCCACAACCCTCACATCCCAGCAGATGTCTGTCCTCCCAGTGCCCTTACCAGTCATGCACAGGCTGCTACAACCAGATCACACATTTAAACGGGGGTTTTGTATGGAGGTAAGTTACCTACTGACACAGTAAAATGTAGGTCATTGGAAAAGGTAGGTTATGAGAAAAAGTAGGGCCAGGAAACAGGAGATAGAGAATGCACAGTGGTACAAATGCAGGAGAAACTGTTGTTACCATAAAGAGTTTAATCGTATCATTCTCCACCTTTGCAACACTGTAGAGAAGCCTCTCAGCCATGTACCTGGTTCATCCATGAGGGCTGCCCACATCACAGCCAGCAGCTCTTATGATATGAAGATGTGTCACAAATGTTCAGCATTGATCCCAAGACCCTCTCTTTACTCTTCCGCCCTGAAAATGCATGCATAGCTATCCCTTACGTGCACAGTGCAGCTTACTCAGGATACAGGTCCGTCTTGCCAGCAAAAAGGCTTTGTAAGCCAGGAACAAAAGGTGTTCTGGACTTCTGGGACATCAGGAGAAAAAGCAACACATATATGTATGGGAAAAAACTTTCCAATACACAAATTAGTGGAAAACACCTCCAGGTCTTCTAAAGACCCTTTAATCTGTCAAAGGGCATTCAACAGTCAGGGATCATAGCTTGCAGCATCTTGCAGAAAAATATTCATGACAACTGGAGAATCTGAAACCATAAGAATGTCAGAGCAGTCACAATAGGTCAGACTGAAAGTCCACAGAGCCCCATTTCTGGTCCTGACAGTAACTCACAGCTGATGTTTAAGGAGATGTAAGAACACGACACACATAGCGTGACTTTTCCCCTTTGTATTTTCTGGCAATCAGTAATTAAGGTCTTTCAGAGCCTCAAGAAAGGACTAATTCCGACACCACCTGGTGTTCAGAAATCTGATCTACCACCAGCCTCTAGCCACGAACATGTCTTCCAAATGCCTATTCTGTCCTATCAACTATCTAATCTTGCTGTAGGGGATGTAGCTCTGGATCCTCTGCCATACTTGCTGCCCATGTGTGAACATTTTGCAATTTTATGTCCTGCTTGAGGCAGGACAGCCAGAACCACATGTATGCATAATATGGATTCTCAAAATTCTGTAGAAATGTTTTCTGTTGTGTCCTTTATTCTCCTCCTGCTGGTTGAAGGAAGCACCACGCAGCCCCTGAAGTCCAGCTGTGTCTAGTCACAAAGAACTTTCAGTTTGCCATTTAGTCTTAGTTTTAGACAAAGACACTTTAAGGTGGCACATTCCTCTGTCATGCTTCATCATCATCTATGAAATGGGTTTGCAAAAAATAGAGAATAAATTTGCAAAGAGCAAAGTCTACATGCAAGAGTTCTCATGCTGACAGGCCATTGCAGCAAGCTCTTTCCACAGCCCAAGGCAAAGGGCTTTTGATGTAATAGAGGTCTTTCCCTGCCATTCTGTCCCTCTGATCCCCAGCACTGCACCCCTGTGCCTACTTTTGGTTGACCCATCTCCAGACGTAGGACTGGCTGATTGCTTGTATCTTTCTCATTACCTTTGGATTCAGCTACTTGCTGCTTCCCTGTTTATGTGCCAGAGTGCAAAGATCACAAAGTACATTAAGGCTTTCACCGTGCAAGAAGGCAGAATTTTAAAAAGGCACCCATTTGCAGGAATGGTGAAGTTACAGGAATTATACCAGTGGGCCCAGGACATCCTGTGCTTTCTAAGGCACTGTGCAGAACACCCACAGGCTTCCTGAAAACTTGTGGGAGCAATGCTTGATGGCTGACCAGAACACACAGCACTTATCGGCAATCTGTGCTCATGTGGGAGATAGTGAAATGAAACCTATGGACACCGATTGCAGAACAAAACGTACTGTACATGCACTACTCACGCAACCATACATTGCTCCAGCACACGTGTGAAGCTGAAAGTGTAGATACACCTTTCAGGGCATGTTGGAAACCAATTCAGCCCTTGCACTCCTAATTCAGCCCATGCTCAACCTCGTGCTTTGCACTCAGGCCCATAAAGTTGTAGACATCAGGTTTTCTAGACAAGAGAGGCAGCCATGAGGTACCCAGAGTTCACTGTATAAAGGAGCACCTCATTACTAGTCAAGTAATAGGAAAATACACTTGTGAAATAAGCCCCTGTGACTGTGTTTACTTAGGCAACATCTCTGTGCAAGAATTCATTGATCTCTTGTCTCTGGGGGCTGTCCCAGATTGCATGTTGCCTGCCCTGTTCCGGAAGAATTGCCACATATCAAGAGGCTTCAGCTTGCTTCCTCTTTACAAATTTGATTTTGATGCTTGCTGCTCACTTGACAACAAAAAGCTCACCCTGGATAAATTAATTCAGTTTACAACTAGAGCAAGTCAGTAGTGCTGTGAAATGAGATGAAAGCACCTGAGAACATTTAGAATTTGCTTTCTGGAAATACATTCTAGAAGAAACCAAGCCAAACAGCCATTATAATCACTCATGTCTTGAAGTTTAATGTGTCCTGCTGATGTATATTTTAAAATGTGTCTGCAGTCTCTAGGATATAGGAATTTGGGAATCCTGGCTCAAATTACAAATGATGACATTCTGCAAGACAACCATTGCAACTAACATTACCTGCATATTTTTCTCCTAACAAATATGTCAAGGAATTTGTTCCATGTTTTGGGATGCTTCCAAGCTACATTTCCTCAAATTCGTTGAATGTGGGAAGCATTTCCCTTCAACGGCCTCAGTCATCAGTGTCTTCCACATAAAAATACAGAGAGCCACAACACAGCAGTTTATGTGAATGGCAGGCATGTCAATATTGCCCTAAATATGACACAGAGCTCTTGTTAGCTGCCTTGGGTGGTAGCCTGACCTCCTCAACATAACAAGGTATCAAAGACAAAACATTGGGGTTTTTTAACAAAAATTGTACACCAAGTTTCCTATATAACATTTCTTTTCAGCAGCTGGAGTTGGAGGAATATACTGTCCTATAATGATTCCTGTTGGTAAGGTTATGAATATCAAATCAGTAGCTGTGCATCCATCCAACCCTAACCACATTATGAACTCCAGTGGAGCAGGGAAGGCAGCTGCAGCAGTGGACACACGCCACAATTTTTCACATCAGTCTTTCACCTACTTCTCCTTTCAGCCCTAGCTCCTCATTCTTCTTCTGCTTCCTTAGTGTTTTTTGTTTGTTTGTTTGTTAAGGTTTTTGGTTTGGTTGGTTGGGGTTTTTTTTGTTTTTGTTTTTGTTGTTAATAGACTGTTCTCTTCACTTCGTCGAGCTTGAATATATGATACAAAAATAATGTTTTCTAATGGGTGGTCTTGTACTTTTTTGGTCTGCTGCCAGTTTTCTTTTTGTGAAAAACTGAATCAGCATTTCAACAAAAAGAAGGTATGTATAATTTTTTTGTCTCACTTCAAAAATAACAGCTCCCTTCCCCATCTGTGATACAGAGTAAATATTCACCATGTATCCAGAGGTTTTTCAGCAGCACTAGCGACTTAAACAATTTAAAATAGTTCCCTAATTAAACAACAACATACTTTACCCAAAATATGGCTCTACTTATTAAAAAAAATAAATCTAGGGTTCATATTTTTACAGATTTTTTTTCTACAGGGTTAGCAGTGTTCAATTAGAGTACATTTTGCTTCCTCAGTTCATAGAGAATATCTAAGTATCTACCAAAAAAGACAGCTGGTACCCATCTGTCTGTGCCCAACGACACTTACACTTCTAATTTTATCTCCCTTTTTAGCTGCTTACTCCCTCCTCTTCTTTCACATATCACATGCTGTTCACTTCAAGGATTCTGTACTGTCTTTAAATATGCCTCAGACACATCAGTTCTTAAAAATAATTCCCAACAGTGGTGAAATAAGTAAGTTTCAGTCCATCAGTTTAAGTCCCAGTACACCAGAGCATAGACCTGAGGTGGGAAATAAGCCCATTCATGTGTGCCTCTTTACTCACACAACCTTATGCCAAAAAGTTAAATAGACATGACTCAAACTGAGACATTTGGCCTGAACAACCTCAGACCTGGGCACTGAAAAAATCTGACCCTGGCCCTATTTCAAGAGTATCCACTTCAGCACCGCACCAGCCAAAGCTGGTGGTGGGGGAACTCAGTTAACCATGACCAAACTGGTTTGCTCAAGTCCAGTTTTTGAAAAATTCAGGTGTATTTTCTCAATGAGGAAGAGTCTATGTCTCTAAGTGGGGTTTATTTAGGCAGCACTTTGATGCACTTGAAATATCTTTTAAATATAAGTAAACTTAATATAATTTCTCCTGCAATAAAAAAGCAATCTATAAAACTACAATAAATAAAGCAATTTAAAAGTGCAGTGTATCTATGTGAAAAGCTACTGACAGTTACACTTGCACTATTTTAAGATTAACTTGTGAAATTATATACTCACAGTTCTACAGTACTCTGGAAATAATATCCATGCTAGTTCCTAGATCTGGAGATCAGAGACTTTGCAGAGAGAAAATACAAGATGATTGTACCTCAAAGGGACCCCTTTGCTAAATGATATCAAAATGGACTACAAACCATCTGTTTCAAATCTTGAAGAAATCCAGCTACTGATGTATTCTACCAAAAGCAGAAAGGGTTTGTCAGTATTTGGGTGCCACAGTAGGCTGTGAGCAGCACATCGAGTCAATATGTCAAGTGCTTACCTGCTCTCCCAAGTAAAATTAAACACTATGTTTTCCAAGCTGGATGGATGTGGCACTCAAATCATATTCAGCTGAAGGAGGCTGAAGCTTTTAAGGGTAGGGAAGTGAAAATTTTAATCTCTTAACTGATGAAGACATCAACATGTGTCCCTAACACATCAAAACGATAGCACTTACATGAAACCTTTGGAGGTTTTGGTGTTTGGGGTTTTTTTGGATGGGACAGAAAGAATAATCTAAAGGAGAAGTTAAGGGGATGTCTCCAGTCTTACTCAATGTTTAGAGGCTGCTCCCTTCTAGCTTCTCTTGTTCCACCAATCTCAGACAAGTATGAGGGGGAAAATAACAAGGTGCCACAAGTGAGTTTTCATGGTTACCAGCTCACTCTCCTGAAACTTCCTGCCACATTGCATCTTAAAAACATATAGTAAGAAGATGGCTACATTCCACCAATGTACTAAGACTGTACATTAAAAACATGCCATATTTCTGCTGGAAAAGGATTGTTCCCTTCTATCCATTACTAGGAATTTACCTGAATTAATCATCAAAGCAGCAGTACAGCAGTGACCTTGATGATCCTCCCAGGAACAGTCTCCCTGTTCTAAGAAAACCGCAATAGAAATCTCAAGTGCTAGAATTAATCAAATGCCTTTTAACTGTGGGTGAATTAAATTTTGGGTTTCCTGGAGGCCTTTCTGGAGTAGGCTTAAGTGTTAAAATCGTATCAGTCTGAGAAGGGATAGAGCCATTATTAAAAGTTTCCAGATTAAATTCACAGCCTCTTACTATGAAATGGCAATGAAACTTTCGTCACCTGAGATGTGAACCCCTCTAGACTATGGCTGGAAGCAGGCTATCTTAATGTGCTCATTCAGAAAAGGGAAGAAAAAGAAGGGGGAAAAAGGAAATATTTGCCACATACAGGGTGGTATTTGATACTACAAGTGATGTTGCAAGAAGAATTTGTCCATTTACATGACCAGCATCGGTGTTACTCACCTGACAAAGACACATTTTAGTTTTTTATCTCTGACCCATGACAGCCTTCAAAAAATATTTGCTGCCACTGCCTCTGTGCAAATTTCAGATTTCTGAGCATCTCCCAAACTACTCCCATTGCACAAAACTCTTACAAAAAGCTACCCTGTGAACCAATAAGCACTCAGCATCCCTACTGAGAGATACGAGCTCAGCCAGACCTTACAGGAAGGAAACTGGATGCACTTCTCTGATGATCACATCTTCACACAAATGGTGTTTCCTGGAGTGAGATTAGGGCTTGCAAGATGGGCTTGCTTAATAGCAACATTTTTCAAATTCAAAAGGAACTTCCAGGCCTCTGCATTTGGTGTGTGAGAAATGTCAGCACAGACAACACTTTCCAGAGTAAGCAGTAAAGACAGCTATTACAAAATTCATTAGTCAAGCCTTGAAGTTACCACAGTCAAATTGAAACCAAGTCACGTATGTGAAATTAGAGCGTTTGTTGATATACATTTTGCAAATAGATGGCCAATTTAGAAACAAGATTTGGATTTTTTCTGTTCAGAATCTCTCAGAATATAGAATTGTTTAGGCAGGAAAAGGCCATTGAGTTCAACCATAAACCTAACACTGCCAAGTCCACCACTAAACCATCCATACTTCTGATGCTGAGCAAATGCCCCAGCTACAGTTTCCCAAGAGGTGTCCTCCTGTTTCTGCAGTGCTTATGTCCTCTGGGATTTGCAATGTGCCTGCCAAAACAATGCATGTAAACATTCAGCCTCCAGTTAGTATGTCTTTGATCTGGATTTGAAAAGGTGACCATAATTTAAAACTCCTCAATCCACATAAAATCAAACATACGAATATTTGCATTTTCTGGTCCCTCTGGTCTCTGTTTCTTGCAAGCTGGTATTCAACTACATGGTATCAAAACTTCCACAGATAAGATAGAAATGTATTCTGCAGCTTCCTCCTTTGCCTGCTTATTAGCCCAAAGCTGTTTGATTAAAAGCTGGAGTGGTCCACCTATCTTGCAACAGTTTGCTGGACACATGCACAGTTACACAGCGTAGTGCAGAAATACAATCCCAGTACCACACAGTCACATCCTTGCTAGAAGTAGTAATAGCTGCATCCATTAAAAGAATCTCCAGTGTGTTGCCTCAATGCATTACATTGCAAAACAAACATTTTTTTTGGCAGAAACAGAAGTATGAAAGATAGCAAAGGAAGGAAGGAAAGTCAGACAGCAGGAAAAAAAATGAGTTGAGAAAAGCAGAAGGGAATGGGAACAATAAGACTTCTTCAAATAACACTGAATTTAAAGCTGCTGCAAAAATACAAGCCTATCAAACTTCTGAGAAGGTGATGAGTCCTGCAGGCCCTAAAGGCATGCTTTGCAGAGGGAAGAAAGCTGCATCTCCTGCAGCAGATGCACCCAGGTGTGGGAAGATCCTTAATAACAAGTCTTGCCCAGCAGTGGGATCTGCTGATGGGAATTTCCCCCAGCTGGTGGCACCCAGCTTGGCAAGGCCCAAGGTGCAGCACCAGGTGCAAAGCCTCCCCAGTCTCCCCAGACTGCGTGTCCTCCAGTTGTGTGGCACAGCTGTGGACAGCAGCCCATCCCAGCTCCACTGGCATGCAGTCCCTGGCCTGTCTACTCCTCCTCCTATGCAGGTCAAAAGAGCTCTTGTATATTTGGATTTGTCATGCAAACATCTCACACATACTAAGAAATCATGTCTTCCTCCTCACAGTGCTGTTATCACAAAGGAATGGGAAGATCTAAGAGCCATTTTAGCCATTTCAGCAACAGGAATGAGAACACTGTGCTCCTCATGACTAGAAACAAAACTGAAGCTAAAAGGGTTGGTACTGTTTACAGAAATGGGTCAAAAAGGCAACAACTTTACTTTGTTCATTTTTGTTGCCTCTCTTTCTTCCTCCTTGCCATGGTGAAGCTGACAGGGGAACAGACACAGCATGGTTCACTAGGGCCAGCCCTCAGTCACCAGAGCGTCTCTCACCCAAGCCTAGGTCACCTGCTGTGGCAGTGCCACACAAGGAGACCACTCGAATACAAGGGTCCAAAAAGAACTTTACTACTTTCCACAAAAAGGGTCAGCAAAGGTCCAGGTGGGTTTACTGGGCTGGCCAGGCCCTCCAACCCCAGCAGTGGCTACAAAGGGTCTGGTGAAGGAGGTTTGTCTGCCTTGCAGGAACAAAAATGAGCAGATCCAGGAACAAAGATGTCTGGGAGGGCCGTCTGCTCCCTTGCCTTAGTGCATACATGACCTCACAGATGTGTTTGCAAGTAGCTGCAGTGAGATCCCTGGCTGTACTACCAACATGGGAGGTCATAAAAATCAGAGAGCAGAAGATGGAGCTCACCAACAGTAGAAGGCAGCTCTCCATTGCCCATCTTCTCACAGTTGACGCAAATCAACATGAATTAACTTTCATTGACGTGAGGTACCCAGAGTGTGGTTGACTTTAGAAAGCAACAGAGGTTTCCAGATTGCTTCTGGTTTACACTTCATCCAAGTTCCTGCAGAAACCAGATTCATAGATTTTACTTCCAATTTTCTAACTGCGAAAACCCCATAAGGGCACACTTTTACTGTTAGCTGCCTTCTAGACCCCATTCTGACTGCTCTTTTATAAACAAATAATGTGCTGCAGTGAATCTCAGCTGCAAACTGATCCCAGGAGATCAATATAGTGGAGTCATTTCAGTTAAGAACCCAAATTGTGAGACATTCTTTGTAATGGGGTGAACAACAGTGCTGAACAATGCTCTGTTTCCTTCTTAGACACGTGTCCATATGCCACAAGGAGCACAAGGGGTTCTGATCCTTTCGCCTGTAGGCTGTGGCATGAGGAGTTGTGCCCAACTCCCATGCCATCAGTGACAAAATTATTGCTCTTTAAAAGCCCATGGTGGAATTTGTGGGAAAATCTATTTTTGTACTGTCTTGACAAAATAAATATCAAGGTATGCACCTTTAGGCAGAAGACACATTTTTAAAGGCAGTGAATAAATCCTCTTCCAAAGACGCATGAGAAACAGGTACCAGAAATCAGGGCCCCATGGTACACTCTGGTGTTACAGCATAGCACTATCACCCTTTTTCCTCATTTTTCAGCCTAAACCTCCCCTTGTCCTACTGGGCACAGTTTTCTTTAGAAAATGACCAGCTCTAATTAACAGTTATCTTCCACAAGCTCTCTTGTCCCAGTGAGCTGAAGACACATCCCACTGAACTCCAAGGACGTGCTTGCGCCTTGTGTTTGGTACATCTGAGTTGTTTATACTTTCCCCCTTCTGCCCCAAGTCTCAGTTGTTCTAAAAAGATCCATCACTCTGAGGCACCTACCCAAATTAGGTGTTTGTCCACAAGTCTGCAGCTGAGATCTGTGGGTGCCATGGCTGGAAATCAACAAGGGCTTCTCACTGGGGCAGATGGAGAGGCACAGGGCAGCTCAAGGAGTAAAAATTTTGGCCAGCTGGACAGAACATCACTTCAGTGCTTCATATATAAAAGATCACAGGGTCTTATGCCTTTTCCATCTCAGTCTTTTCCTCTTTAATCAGAAAATCAATTTGCTGCTTAACTGATACATATCATGGAAAGAGACACTACTGTTGTTAAATGGAAGTGCTCCAATCAAAGCAGAGAGGTAAACTTTGGCTAAGGTTAGTTTGACCAAGACAGAATATTTCAATTAATTGGTACACTCTGCAATACTTAACCAATACCATAAAATTTATAAAACGTTTTCTCTCACTTGGCACATAGGTTTCTATATATAACCAACCCCTCAAAAATCTAAGTGGAGCTTGATGCGACGTATTCCCTTCAGAGACAAACTTTGTGAGCTCAACCATGAGAGGTGTCTATTCAAAATGCACCATACATAGGGATGATGAATGTAGCAACATGAAAATACCTTCAGAATTCAAATTACAGTTACCATGGTGATATCCTGGTGGTTATTACACCAAGCAAAATATTACGGTTATTAGAAATTAAGAAATTAGTTTCGATCAAACACTGCAATATCTTCCTTTGATTTTTTTTTTTATGAAACAAAATGTTCTTAAAATTCTTTTCCATAAAAAAATCTAACCTTTTGTTTCTCATTTCAGGTTAGGATAGTAGAAAAAAATGCTTCTAATGATACCATTCCCTCAATAGGAATGCAAAGAATTTCATTAGTATTTTTGAACCATACTAAATTGATACCATTTATGAATAAATAGGCACTTCAGATGATATCAAGATATACAAAAGGCTCCAAACTAATTAATAAGGATAAAGACAGTTTTGGAACACTCTCATGAGGGCCATCTGTTATAGAGTGAATACAGTATTTCAAGAAAAGTCTATAAATGTAATTAAATGCTGAGCAGTAGAAAGACATGTCTGGATTAAGTTAGGAACATTAAACCCTAGTATTTAATAATTTTTCAGCATTTTAAGAAAATCCTCTGTTAAAAGGTTTGCATTACAGTATCTACTGGTTCAACTACACAAAGTAGTACACAAACACACACAATAGATGACAAGTCATGGCAAACGTGCTAAAACCCCTGATGGGGTTTAGGTACCTAAACCCAAGCATGCAGTTCCCACCCAGACATCCCCACCTCCCTGGGAACCCCAACATCTCCTCTGCAGCAGCTAGAAACCAGTCAGAATACCAAAGGGCACCCAGATTTTAGGGACTCAGCACACTACAAATACTGCTACCATGGGTCATCTGTAGAGAGTGTTAGGAGCAAACCTAGAATTAATTTCCTTGCTCCTAAGTGCATGTTATGATGCAATACAGGCAAAGTTATCCTCTATCTTCCTTTTGAGTTGTCACTTCTAACACTTGAGTTTGTACATTGGTACCAGTGAGGAGTTTCCCCCCAGCTGCAAAGTCTTCAGTGCCTTCAGATGGAGAGAAGGTGGCCCACTGCCTTCTTGGCTCATCGTTTGTAATGCCACCACCATCTTCAGTCTCTGATGTCATGAGCAGAACTACTGATCCTTCACATACCACACCTGTTCATGGAGCAGATGCCCACTTGACAAGGTTTGACAAGGGCCCTTTAAGGCAAGGTCACACCAATAAGCATTTGTCTCAATTTTATAAAGTGCAGCTTTTTAACAGCTGATTTCCAGGTTCAGCCATCCCAGCACTGTGGACTGAACCAACAACCATATTAGCCACTCTAAGGTGTGCCATCCTTGCTCTGAATTGGAGCCTGGGCTTATCAATTTACCAATCCCTTCATCTCAAACATGTGAAGAACCTGTTTGTTCTGTTGGAGGCTGATTGCTGGCTTCCCTGATTGGCAGTGGGCAAGGGTTTATGCACCTCACGAAACATGAGTTTAAATGATGCCATTGAACAGCTGTGCAATGTGAAATAATTCACTTCATAAAAATCCCTGGAGCTTTTTCTAGTTTAGAACTAAGATCTGTCCCACTGGCACGTCTTGAAAAGCACTAGAAAAATGTTTTTATCTGAATGGCAGATAACAGATGAATTCATGCCTAATTTGCATTATTCCATTTTAGAAAAATTAGTTTTAAAAAACCTATCATAGCAGCACAGTAATGGTAATTGCCGTTTAATTACCCATAACTGATCCTTTATGCCCTGAAATAATTTATTCTCCTTTTATACTTGTCTCTGATATCCATTAGAGTCATTACAAATGTGAGTCTATAATTACATACTTTGCATTTTAACATTCTATGCCAGTTTGTGCTCTCTTATCTTTCAGCTAATTTCATTACTGAAACATCGAGCAAATTTCCATATGAATTTTCCAGAAGTTCTTGTGATTTGATTGAGGTAGATCTAGCACTTAATGAAGCTCAGAGACACAGTTCTTACGAAAGAGCTTTTGTATGTGCCACCAGTCTGGCCTTGCCAGGTGCTCTGCTCTGTGTAGGCTGCACAGTGGTAGGATCCTTTGGCAGGAAGTCTGCCTGCAGGTTTGGGATTACATTTAGGCAGTACGTGGAGGTTAAGACACAACTAAGTGCTCAGGAGAAGAGAGGTTAGATTATGCCCATCATGTTTGAAGATAACATAAATGCTTAAGCATGCCATCGGGTTAAAAAACCTCTTGACAAGGCTCTTCTAGGAGGACCAAGTCCACTTTCTGCCTGGTGGCACCACCAGTAGGAGACACGGGGTTGCTAAAAGCCAGGTCTTCTCCTTGTTGCGAACAGACATGCTCTATGTCAACTACAAGCATGTGTATCCTTAGCAGTGGTAGGCAATTTGGTAAAATCATTGCAATAAAAGAGGAAAACAGCCATTCCCTCTACACTTCTACTCTCCCACAGACACGCCTTGCTAATGGCTTCATGTCTGAAGTGCCACAGTTTAGTCAGTAAAGGCATCTGGCCCAACAATGTGATCCTGTGGATCACACTGTTGCCTTCCTCAAACATCAGGGAGTCACCCAAACTCAAAGGGGCCAAGATGGTTTAATGGCTGAGTTGAAGGAACTTAAATTAAAACCTGTTTTCTTACTACCCCTCTGACTCAGTAAAAGCTCCCAAATGTGACATTTACTCTCTTCTGTCTTTCAGCTTTGCCTGTTTGTAAGACTACAGTCTTGCTAACTATACTGATAGGACTCTACCAAAAATTGTCTAACCTCCCTGTGACAAGAGCTGATGCAAACAGTATTTTACAATCCCTTTGCTCCAACAGTTGTTTGAGCACCCCAAAAGCACTTTTTCCATGGCTAACATGGGTAAAATTGCTTGGGAGATGCAAAAAAATATAATAAAATGGAAGTGTGGTAATGCCTTTTAATGGCCAAATTATGCTGAATGACAAACATAAGGTTGTGAAATAAAAAATTCCACAGAAGAGGGAAAGTAAAATCTGAGCCATATACAGCAGTTGGAACAAATTAATTTGACTTTCCTGTGCCACATATTTACCCCATAGAACCACAAGAGCCTGAGAAAGAAACATTAAAGTGAATTTAACAAAGGAAAAACCCCTGCCATTTCCTCAGCTGGAAAGGGCATACTTTGATTGAGTCAGGGATTTATTTTCTTAAGCAATGAAACACCTTCCTCCCTCCTTCTCTCCCTAACTTTTTATTGTTTAGATCAAGAGTGGGATAAACCAGAGAGGTAAGGAGAGTAAGATGATCAGTATTTCTAGAGCAGAGTTTTTACCATTCAGGAGCATATGCTGCACAGAGCCACACAATTATAGAGTGAAAATGAAGTGACCTGATGTTCTCATTTAATTCCCCCAACCCATAACCACCACAGCAATAGAAGTGGCCATAATGGTTGTGCTGATTTTGGCCTGACCCTGCATTTTCACACCTCCCCAAGCAGCACTAGCACTGCAGTATGTTAAAAAAGACTCTCAAAAAAAATGTGAAGTCAAAACAAGACAGTTGTTACCAGACTTCCCACCTTTAAAGGGTTGGAAATAGACCAACAGCTGGGTGCTAGAGCTCAGCAGTGAATTTGTACATACTGGGAGAGAGGTACATCCAACATTTTACTGCTGCTGGGCACACATAGCTCTTTGAACTTTCATCCCTTACATATACTGATACAGTCCGGCAGGCAAGGGACAACCCTCGTATGCAGCTGAAATTCTGGTCATAAAGCATGTTCCTCATGTGGTAAAGGAAGTCTTCTCACAGTTAAGTTCCCAGGATTGTTTCCCTGATGGACTGTTTGGGATTGCCAGACAAAGTAAGAGCCAGCAGCAAGTAAACCAGGTTGGCCATGACAAGTGCTTATCTAATACTGCTTAAGCAGTATGGCACAACTCAGTGTATTTCTTCAGTGATCTTGGAAAAAGAGAGAAATCAGCTTTGGGCTGAGATGCCAGAGCTCACAACGCACTGGACCCTAAGGTGGAAATGAAATGCATTCACATTTCTATTAGTGTATTTGTTGCAATGGTCCATTCTGACACAGCTGATTCCCTTGTTGAATGCACAGTGCTGAGCTGCCTCTCTGCCATCGGCTCTTTTCTTGCATTTGAAGTTTCTCCAACTTCAGTCTCTTTTCAGCACTATTAGTCCTCATCCCAGATCACAATATGGATACAAGCAGAAGAATTAACAAGCTCTCTGCATAAAACGGTAGCAGCCCATACAACTAGACTTTTTCCCTTTCATATACAATCCTAATGCTCCAAGCACATGACTTTCAGCAGAGCAACCTGCTGAAAAGGCCTGGCTCGTGTACCTTTTCTAATTTGGATTTTTGTTACTTCAATCTTTTGTTTTCTTACTAATATTTAACTTGGATATTTAAAAGCTTTGTAAAAAAGTTGTTTCAAGTGATTCTTTTGAAGTTTGACTTCTTTCTCTGGTTTGACTACTGCAAGTTGTTAATTTTTAAGATGTACATGTTTCTTTGCAGCACTGTTTGTTCTCTTCTGCCCCATGAACATCCCTCCTTCCCTTATGAAGCACAAATTTGGGTGTCTCTCACCACTACTATCTGCACAAGTCCCACAGAGGAATGAAGTCTGCTGCTTGGTTGCCAATGCTCTTAATTTTTTTATTTCTTTCTTCCTGTAAGTCACCATAATTATTCCTTTATTCACAAGAGCATGAAGGTTTTCCCTGCTCTCCATTGCCTCTGCCAGTGCCTGCTGTGAAGCTCACACCTGGGCTTGCTGCTTTCAGCTACTTCCTGCACACTGGAATGAGCATCACCTCACATCTGTCTTCATGGGTAGATGTCGTGCTCGTTCAATTATGTCTAAGCACACTTAACTCGGGGAAGTCTTCAATGGATCAAGAATGACTGAGGAAAACCAGCAGCTCTGAAGCAGCAACTGGAGCAGAGCCAGCAGGAGTGTGACCAGCAGTTGGCTGGTCCTGATAAGTTTTTTAAGCTCAGTCAGTATCTATCCTTGCAGAAGCGGAAAAGCTGTGAGGCTCGAGGATTTCAGATACCTTTGTCCATAGGAAACAAGTGAAACCTTGGAACATTTTTCAAATTACATCACATCCTGTGCCTTCTACAGATGAGAGTGCAAGGAAAGGCAGGGACCCAGGACTGTAGACTTCCTCCTCCTCCTCACACAGAGACCAGCCTACTTGGAAGGAAATGTCTACTGCTTATCTTTGCATCAGAGAACAAACACAGACGGTGGTGGAAAAATACAGGCAAAGCCCAGCAGAAACCCTGGAGGTAAAAACAGTGACTTTGCATCAAACCTGCTCAGTATTTGCGACTTACGACTTGGAAAGCCTGGCTTTTTTGAAGCCATGCTTTTATGCTGTGCAAGAATCTGGCTCAGGACTCCTGCTCGTTGCACTCTTGACAGTAAGCCATGCCAGCTCACAAAAAACACACGCCTGAAGGTGGTGTGGCAGGACGGCACGTTCACAACGCACTCAAGCTTGCCTTGTGCAACTTCTTTCTGAAACACCAGGCTCTCTTTCCCATTTCTAAGATTTGTACTTTCTCGTTAAAAGGAAAACTGCAATTCTCAAAAGAGCAACTGCACCAGGAGATTGGGCTTTAAAAAAAAAGAACAACAAAAAAAGCCCTCAAAAGCCCACATTTATTGTCAAATTCTCTAAAATTATGAGATTTGACAATAAGGCTTTTGTTCTTATGGTAACATGCAACTACGCAACATGCAGCTTGATTTCTGCAGCCAGTAGATATTCAAAATACTTTCCACATACAATAGGTGTCAATTTGACTTTATTTAAGGAAAAACAGGGAAAAAACAGTAATTTCCATAATACACAGAAGACAAGTTAGATAGCACTGCAAAAAAAAGGCTGAGTGTTTTACTTGTCACCAGTCTGCTTTGCAGCTCTACGATTAGTAATTTTAATGCAGTTTGTCATTTTGTATTATTGTTTAGCATCTTTATAATCAGCAGAGTTTGGGGTTATAAATCACAAAAAGTGTACTACTACTACTATGAAAAACTAAAAAACCCACAAAAATCACTTTCAAATAAACCATAAATATGTGATGCACATTAGTGTAACAAAACCATTTTTGTAAACATTTTCTCCAACATAACATGTGCATAAGATAAAAAATGAAAACACTGCAGTCATACAAGTTAGGGTTACTTTGACTTAAAGATACAGAAAATTATTACTTATTAAAGCTTAAAACTAAACCTAGGAGCTTTTCTTTTCTTTGCTTACAAAAGCACTGTTTGATGAGTTTGATGTTGGTATACGTAGTGGTTTTGTAATACTGTTTTTACCTTGCCATGTCGGCACTTCTGTGAAGGCAGAAGCTGCCAGGTGGGCAGACCCGCTGAAGAAAGGAGATTTCCACCCTCCCCCAGAGCCTCAAAACTTCAACAGCATGTATCCATGACCTGGGCATCCCTACAGCACTGGAGCATCTTCCTCTAGGTGAATAGCATCAGCTTTCAAGGACTAGATTAATTTTGACCACATAGCACTGGAAGATTTAAATCACGCAGACTGACATTCGATCAAATCAGCTTCGGCAAACTACACTACAGGGCAGCTCTGTGATTACACCCATGTCTACCATCACGTTGCATTTCCGAGTCCCCTTTAGTTCATTATAGTACAAAAGGTTGATCGTTCTTCTGGCTGACCACACTGGGCCTGAAAAGAACACATCCTTCACCTTCAACGCTATCCAAAAGTCATACAATTAAAAAAAATAGTTCTAGGTATTCCTCCGCCAGCAAATGTAAGGCTTTCTTGAGTTTTGATTCTTTTGTGGAGGGGGGAGTGGGGTTGCTGTGTGCACACACATGCGCTGGAGGTACACATTTACCACTCGCTTTTCAACCATCTACGATGTTCGAAGGAGAGTCTTCAGCAGCAGCGCTGACTGGGGTTGAAGGATTTACAGCAGTCAGATTTGACACCAAAAGAAGGGTCTGTTGAGTCTGAGCTTTGCACACTGGGTGCTCTTGGCTCTTAATTGATTGTGTGACCAGTCGCTCGAGCCACCGGCTTCAGTGAACTGAAGAATACGTGTTTAAAAAGCCCTACCTGTCATGCTATGAAGTAAAGTTAACCGCAGCAGAAGACAAAGCCCATGAAACACTGAGAGCCTGTTCACTGAATGAACAGCTTAAGGCAGCTGTCAACAAAGTACCCCATCAAAGGAATTCAGGAAAAAGAAAAGAGAACAAAAAGGAGAATGGCTGAATCGTGACACTGTGCATTATTACACCCAACAGATTATTATACACTCAAGATTTCTCAAGTAATGAACATGTAGCCATTAAACAAATTATTACTCTCAAGACATTTATTACAAATGTCAGAACTTATTCATAAAATAAAACTGACTTAAAAAAAGAGAAAGAAAAAAGCCAGAGCTGGGATCTTACATCTAAACACCGGTATACGCTGTTTTTATGAATAAGCAGTATTAACTACATTCTTAAAAGAGTTTTAGTGCATTGCATTCTTAAAAAAGAAAAACATCACCGCCCCAAAATGTTTCCTACAACATTTAACAATTTATAGAACTAGCCTAGTTACTTTTACCTGCCTGTTACTAAGCCCACATGTTAGAAGAGTGAAACCTCTGGTTTTAGGCTAAATTCAGACTTCTATTTAAGGATGAAACTGTTTTAGAAAATGCTTGCTTCACCAAATTTTGTAAGCAGATTACATAAATCAGTGTCTCACTGCCATACCGCTACCACTATTGCCCCAACGGACTACTCTCACCTCCTGCTGAAACTTGCTATGCAATAACAGTCAGAAACCTTTCAATCTGGTAGTTTTGGTATTAAGATTAAATTAGACATTAATGGTTTTCTTCTAAAAACGTATAAACTAAACCACCTCTTTTATTTTATGCATTAAAAACAATGAGGTAGGCACAAAAAATAAACATATGTAGTTTGGATTTTATTTCTCTCTTTTTTTCTTTTTTTTTTTGTTCTGCGAGTGCAGACTGTGGTAAAACTGTTGTTGCACTTCTAGGTTTAAACAAAAATTAAACCTTTAACTGAGGCAGTGCTAATACTGTGACATAACCAAGTTCTGGCCTAACACAGAATCATTATAGAAAATGAATTTTTTTGTCCTTTTTTTTTATCATCTGCACATGTTTCAGGCAACACCTGGTACACAGAAAATGACTGAAGTTATTGGCCAGGCCAAAATTAAACTGCAGAAACAAAAAACCCGAAGAATTCCACCCCGAGTCCCTTCCCACCCTCCCTGTCCCCAAGAAGAAGTTATCCTAGTGACTGTGTCTTTCACATTTTATAAATATTAACTTCTTAAAACCTGCACCTTCCTCTTTGTCCACATATTGTCACATTACAAAAAAGAAATGTCAATTAAATAAATTGTTAACATTACTAGACTAGATCTGCCCTCTGTTTCAGCCAGTCTGACTCTCTACACCACTTCTCACCTTCTCTTGCCTGCCTCCTGTCCACTCAACAAACAGCATATTCGTGGTAAGCCTGGTTTGTTTTTCTTCCTTTTTTCCCCCCTTCTCTGTTTTAACACTAACAATCAGAGTCTTTCAAAGCCTAGGAATCCTGGAGCTGAAGGGAAAAGAAGACCTGTAGCTTTCTAGAGTGATCCCAAATCTCAAAGACATTGTAGCACCTGATGGCAATATCTTTACAGCACCAGCTGCGTCGCAGCCTCAGTTGAAAAACACAAAGAAACCTAACACCAGTGATGCCTGCACACACATTTACACAGAGTGCTGCATTAGTGCAGGTCTGTACTCCAGTTGAAAATAATTCCAAGTTATGAAGATCTCAGACTCTGGATGTCAGCAATTCCTCTCCAAATCCCACCACTTCTACCAGCTAAGAAGAGAAGTCCTGCCAAGGGTCATGAAATAGACTTGACTACTTCCACCTGATCGTACGGAGGCAAAGAAAACCTGCAAAGAAAAGAGATTGGCAAATTCAACAGGCAGAACAACAGTGAATCTAATTTGTCTTCACTGTCCTCAATGTTTGCAGTGTAATTGCAGTGTTGTGCAGTGTCTGGTGGGGATGGAGTTGACACTCTTCACAGCAGCCTGCATGCTGCTGGGCTTGTGGGTAAGCAGTGTTGTTAACACACTAGAGTTTTGGCTACTGCTGAACAACACTTGCACAGCATCAAGGCTTTCTCTCTAGCCCACCCAAGTGGGCTGGGATGGACAAGGGCTGGGATGGCACAATGCTGGGACAGTTGACCCAAACTGACCAAATGGATGTCACATAACATACAGCATCGTATGCAGCAATAAAAGCCCAGGGAAAGGGAGAGGATGGGGGGACATTGTGGTGATGACATTCGTTTTCCCAAACAAGCATTAAGTGTAGAAAGCATCTGGACATCCACCTGCCAATGGGAGGTTGCATATTAACTCCTTATTTTGTCAGGCTTGCAAGAGCAGCCTTTGCTGCCTTATTGAACTGACTATATCTCTATCTATGTGTCTTTTTGCCTTCTTACTATTTTCTTTCCATTCCATGAGAGAGGAGACAGACTTTGAGGCTCGGTGAGTGTTTGGCTGCTGGTCAGGGTCAACCCAACCTAAGTACTCAATCGAAGTATGTGTTTATCATCTTGGCAACAAAGTTGGTGGAGGGCAACAACATACCTTGTCATTGCGTTCACATAAGAATTTGAGTCTTTGTGCCCTTTTGTGCATGAACACACCATCCAAGTGTCCAGTTTCCACCGACCGTATTTCAATAGCTTTTTCTCCCCAGCCCATGATCTGGTTAGATCGGATGTATGCTTTGGAAAGAAAACAGCATGTTAGGAGGGTACAAAGCATCATAGAGGAACAGAAAAAGCAAGGAATATAATGACATATCTTGTAAAATTACCTGTGTTGTGTGTATTATAGCTAAACACATGTTCAGAGTGCTATTTCTGTCCTCAGAACATTCATGACACCTCAAAATACTTTTTTGTTTTAGATTTCCTTTTTGTGTTTTCTCTGTTAGTTATATACTTCTTCCCTGAGCATTTATGACACAAAGGGAACTTTATAACCTTTAATTAAATGGAGGGAACATAGGCTTCTTCTCATAAGTTTGGCAAGGAGACAGGTTAATTAGGTGTTGACTAGGAGAAAGCAGAAGCCAAGGTTTAGACTAACACCATCCAGTACAGTAGGTCCCCAGCCCCAGCTCTGTGTCTGACAGTGTTATTTTCCCTTCCTGAAGGAGTTAGTCAGCAAAAAACCAGAATGAGAGAGAAAGGGAAAACTAGAAAAACAAAATTTTGTAGCCTCCCTTAATAGGAGTAATACTTCAAAAACTGATCTTTTGAGAAAGCCAACTGGTCTGAAAATCATTATGTATAACTCAAAAGAGGTTCACATTAAGCTCTCAGAGTATTATTATTTCACATACTGTTTTCCCTTGTGTACAAATAAAGCAACAAATCAAACATTTTCCTGTATGAATGTCACAGGGGACCACAGATTAGTAACAGAATGAGGAAAAAAACCTGCTCTTGATAGCAGTAAGAAAATTAAATAAAAAGGAAAGTCACCAGCATTATGAAAAGGTATATTCAAAAAGCAATTTCATGGATAGTCTTAAGAATGCTGTCAAAAATAACACATGGGAACTTAATGAAGACTAAGCTATTGCCTCTGACTCATATGCGCAGTTAATAGAAAAACAAAAAGAACTTCCTAGCCAGCAAAATAAAAAAATATTTCATTTTGCAGTACTTCCATTTTATATAATTTTTTCATATTAATTTTCAGTGAAATTAAGTCAAATTATCTACTACAGAATAATGCACATCAATAACATTGCATATACCATCATGATGAAAAGCTACTTTTTTTTAAATATGCCACTAGTGCTAATGGGGTCAAATAATTGTCAGATGAGATGTTCAATGGTGCCAGCTGCCTCAGTGGGCCTCAGTTTACTTCACAAGCATTCCAGTCTCCAAAGGCTTTGTAATTTGCCAGCTGATAAATTCTGCTTGCTTTTAGATTTAATCAAGAGTTAATCACAACAGTGAATATGCTGTGCATGAAACTTCCTTAAATTTTCTCCTCCATCATTGTTCCTATTGCTCGAATAGCCATCGGCAGTCATCTCCCAATATGTGCATCCATTCCATGTAAAATGCAATGTGCTTGCCCAAAAAAAGGGGGGTGTGACCACAGTCCATGCTACGCTCTGCACTGAAATATGGCATCACAAGCAGTAAGAGGGATCCTGGTGTGTACTTGTGTTCATAAAAAATCTGCACCCATTTGACTACACTCATTGCTCACCCTCTCAAAATGACCTTACTTTGAAGTGGAGAGACGAGGGAGAATTGTGCTAGGATAGATTAGCAATCTGCAAGTGAATTACAGATACATCCAATGAGACACCCATTTTGTTATTTACATAGAATTACCCATAATAATTTACTCATCTGCCACTTTCTGTGTCTTTATACCGAAAGGTTTCCACAGCTTTTTTTGGAAAAATATCTGAAGCAGCCTACAGAGGTCATGGTAAGTTTTTCAACCATGAACTCCATAACTTTTGGATTTTCTTCATAAAAACTTCGAAACAAAACAGATCCATATGACTACTCTTTGAGCAGCTGTTTTTCAGAAGTAATACAGCAGTGACTTCAGATGCAAAGCAGCAAACTTGATGCTCCTGCTCTCATGCACAAACACACAAGTCCCTAACTGCCCATTGTATATGGCTCACCAGAGGCACTTACCAACTGAAGTTGGCATTTCTCCCCACTGCAGAACTACATCCTTGGTTATCCTTCCATATGTGTTGACATAAACTCCTTCATCCTCATAGCACACCAATAGCTCCATCCCATCCGTGTTTGGGAGAATGATGATTGCGTGAGGTTGGATACTGCTCTGGATCTACAGAGACAGAAGTAAAGGGAAAGCTTTTGTTTTAATGCTGCAGAGCCTGTGCTAGAAGAAAGGGCTGGGTGGTTTCTGGTTTTGGCTCACACATCAGGGATTCACAGAATGGCAGCTTGACTTGGAAGGGATTTTAAAGAGCACCTAATTCCAAATTCACTCATTTTAGAAGTGCTAGATCTGCTCCCCTCAAGCTACACATCCTACACAATGACCAAGACCTGTAAACCCTTGGGGCACAAATCCTCTCATCTTAAAGCAGACATCCAAAACCAGGAAAGATGAATTTCACTGTAGGTGTGCCTGTTTCTTTCCATGGGCAGAAAGGGAGCCTGGGGTATGCAGCCCAGATGCAGATCTCAAACCTCTGCACTGCATTGAACAGTGCTTGGGGTGGTCCATCTGACACCTCTGTGTACAATGAACAACAGGAAACCTGGGTAGCTAAGGCCACCTGGCCTTTGCCAACCCTGTTGAAACTCATCAGTGGGCTGTAGTGTCATTTGTGCTGTTGGGCATTTGCAATGTGCTCGGCCCATTAGCTGCTACCCCTGAAACTGTCACGTTGCCCCCATCAGATCTGAATGGGCAACTCCCAGCCAGAGAGACATCCTGGCCATGAGGAAAAGACTGACAGTGAGGCACAAACTCCCGAGCACATGTGGCTGCATCTACTTAAGACCTCTCCACCTAATTTACCACTGCAAGCATTTGGCAGAGATACACACGGACAGCCTGACACACTGGTCATTTGAGGAAAGGTGCTGGGAAAGGGGGGTGATATACCAGAAAGAAAGAGAAAGCCTGGTCCCAGCAGCAGTTCTTACATGTGTTGGTAGATAAATATCGTAGACTGATCCTGAATCCACATCAACAGCATGGAAGCCAGCACAGGAGCCATAGATCACTTTTAGTCTCTGACCCTCTTCTACGGTTAGATCCACCAGCAATGGCTTATGTACCAATTCTCCAAATGACTGTGAGACAACCATTAGAGAGATTTACTTTAATGCTTAGAACAACAACAGGATTTATAAAAACATGCTTGAATGCACATACTATGGGTTTATTCCTCCACATGTCTCTGGTCCCGAGCCACCAAATCAGTTGGGCTAACATGTCTCTCGTAAACTAGGACCAATTACTCTGCAAACTGCTGCATTTCAATCACCTAAGCTATTTTCTGTGGGGTTTACTTGGTCTGTTTGCTTTTTAGTAAGAATTCTTTTCTCCAAAATTCAGGGCAATTTAACAGTCCTGTAGTACTGACTTCAATCTGCACAACCCACAGTAACTGTCTGTAAATCAGTCTGCCAATCATCCCAAGCCAGCAAACTTCATTCTTGCAGCATTCAAAAACAAAATCCCATAACAATGCTAAGTATCACTTAATGACTTCTTCTGCTCAGACAAGAAGTTTAGACTCAGTCCACTTCTCTCTGTCTTGTGTTTTGTTTACAGAAAGATCAAAGAAAAAGTTGTGAAATTGTGTCATTACTGATTTATGCTTGGTAACAATTCAGACCTTTACGTACTGCCCATTAGAACTAAAAAAACTTATAAATTAAAACAAACTACAACGTTAGTGGAGATTTACCAAAGAACTTGCAATATGGCCATGGTAAAACGTCAAAACATTTTTTTAAACGGGGTAATTGGAAGTGGCTATGAGAAAATCCTATGTATGACTGAAATATACTGTTACCTTAAAGGCCATAAATTTATGGTATGGCTTTGGTGCCCATGCATAGACTTCCACAGAGCTCTTCAATGCAATGACCAAGAACTTGATTCTTTCGTATTTTACTGAAATTAAACAAAAAAGAATTCAGCAGTCATTCCAAAGTCATTCCAATTACTTTAAGAAAGCAGAAAATTTACATAAGTATGAAAAAATACAGTAATTTTGAGGGGTTTAGTAACATTGCATTTGAGGATTGCTAATTCTATGTACTTAAGCATTTTGATACATTTATGCCACAAAAGTCATTAATTACTTTTACTAGTAACTGAACATGTCACGACATTTAGAATTACCTAGTCAGTACACACTTATTTACACTTATTTTTTTCTACACTGGACACTGCTTATTCATCAAGACAAGGAAATTAATTTTCAGACAGGGACATTCCAATAAAAGGAGGCTATGACTGTGAATGAATGTATTGGCAGTTCCAGTCACAGCACTGGCAGTTGTACTTTGAGCTGATGTTAAAATTCCCCAGAGGAAAGGAGGAAAGAAACTTAAAAAACCCCAAAAAACAAACTCAATTTCAAAAGCAAAAGGCAAGTTTAATAGTGGAGAATTTTCCTTTGTCCCTAAAGTCTGAGACAACTCATTTGATAAAAAGAAAAAAAAATCCATATAATTTATCAGAAAGTGTCATTACATAGTGATCCACAGATGCACTATCATCTCTGTTGCTTCCTTCAAATTGCTGGCTAAATTAACCATTAGAAAAAGCTCTGTTCTGGACATTCCAGAAGTGCTGCTGGATCTGAACAAGAATTAGCAGTATTTAGATGATACGGAAACATCTTTAGCCCAAATTTTAGAGGAATATGATAGTTTTCCACAACAATGTTTAATTCCATGCAACTTCATCTTCTGCCATTACATCTCCCAACCAAAATTTCAGGAGCGAAAAACGCAAGACTTCTGAGAACATTTCTTTAATGAATGCTATTTTAATGTCTTTTAGACATTCTACTTCTGTACAAGCCAGCAGTTGTTTTCTCTTGATAGGCAACAGGGAGACCAAGCTAATACTTGCTTTTTTTACTGTGCAGTAAAGCAAGACTACTGAACTGCAAGTGTTAAAGGATTTGACACTTTATGAACAGACAATAAAAGTCTCTCAACCTCCACAGCTGTACTGACTGAAAACAGAGCTTTTGTTCAATCTTGTCTAGTTCACAAGACTTCCTGGAATTTTTTTGCAGGGAAGAGGGGGGTGTTGAACAAAACCACCTTATCTGTGAAAGGGAACATTTGATAATCCCCATTCTTTGCTCTGGGTGCTATCTGGGAATTCACCCAAATCTTAAGTTTCAAAAGAGCAATTTATCATTTAGAGGAGCCAAAAGTTGCCTCAAGCAACTGAGATCCATAAATACCACTTCACCCTGGTGTCCGAGACCCATGTTGCATCAAAGAGACAAGGAAGCAATCAGTGCCAGCTGCCTTGGTGACAGAGTCCAGACTGCAAGCCCAACTATTGGCAGAACTCTCCTTCTTGGGAACTGAAGCACAGCTGTCAAAGAGGCCTCTCACTACCTGAAGAAGTCTACCCTATTTCAACGGTTTCAGAGAGAAGTTTAGTGCCAGGCTGCAGCCCAGGGTAACAAACCCCTCTTCATCTGGAAGAGAATGCTCTTTGTTTCAGATTCTTCCCTGCTGGAAAGCCTCCATTCAATAGCTGTTGATGTATTGTTAACAGGACACTTCATTATGCTGCTAACACCCTGGGGTATGATACCAGGGAAGTGCATTATTAATTGTTTTTGGGGTCAAGCTCCTGGTTCAGCAGTCACTTAGTGCCATTGCTATTGATTACTCTCCATTAAGGGGTTTTTCCAAGAGCACAGCATGGCAGGAGGAGACTGAGAACAGTTTGATTGCTGCTGCTCCACATTGACTGACACAGCTGGAAAGGAACTGAGCTGGCTCTTGCGAGAAAATCAAATCAAAGGCTGTATCCAGTGCTCCTTAGAATGCACCATGAAACCTAAGCAGGAGGAAGAGCTCTTGGTTCATATCCCCATCTGCAGGGCAGCAGGCTCACTGCATACTCTGCTGGCTGTGAATGGTACATGTCTTTCACTAGCTTTGATGCAAGTTTCTGTAGCCAAATCCATTTAAATTACTTAAAACCGCTCAAAGGCCACTTGCCTAGTGAAAATACACTTCATCCTATAACTCTATTGCAGTGAATCTGAGACCTCATTAGGGAATTTCATGAGCTAAGAGGAATCGATGAATCATCTTGCAGTTAAACATATGCTCCTGTTTCCAGATACCCTCCCAAAGCTCACGCACTAGCTGGGCTTCCTTTCTCCTCCCACTGTTTTTTTTTCTTTTCTTTTAATTTTTTCCCTAGACTTTAAAATCTACATTAAAGAGAGACTTTTTTCAATCTTTTCCAGCATCTAAATTGACTATGGTCAAAGATCAAGGGAAACTTGTTGGTGAAGAAAACTTGCTGGGGACAAGAATCCCTCTGTTATCTGAAGGGTCCAAGAGAGGTGGTGAAATATTACCAGTCCTTGCTGCCCATATCAGCACCCTTCTAGAAGCTGCATCCATTATGGAAAGCAGTTCTTTTTCTCAGCCATCTTTTATCACAACGATTTGATTACGGCATTCGCTACTCACCAACTTTATAGTGCACACAACCTTCCAAGTCGCCCACTGTTGTCCAGCCCTGTTTCTTTTCTACTTCAGGGTCATTGTGGAGAATTTTATTTCTTAACCAGGACAAATAGTAAACTCGCAACTTGTTCTTCTTACCTGGCCACAAAATGAAAAAAATTGGTTTATCTCCATAGGAAGATACTTGCAAAACCCCTGCCAAGGCAAAAAGAAAACCCTGCAGAGCAAACCAAAATAGGAACGAAGGGGAAAATGCTGCCACCACAGAAATCTCCCTCAGTTTTAACATTCACAACAGCTTCACTCCAGACTCCACCCAGACACATGCTTTACCAATAATCAGTGACAAAGACACATGGTAACACCACATGAACGTAAATGACAAGGGAACAACTCTTTGACTGTCTGGTTCTTAGGATGTAAACAACTTTCATTAGAATAGGGCTATACTCCCACAACAAAAGCACCAGAGAGTCATGCACTGAGATTTTTTTTTAAAAATATATATATATAGCTGAGTCAGAATGGCTCTTTTTGGCACAATACTGTAGGAGAACAGCAGGATGGAAGAAGAGATCTGAAACTATCTATACACCTATCAGAACAAATAGGACTGGTTTGAAAGGAAGAAGTACAAGTGAAGAAGAATATGGATATGATAAGTATTTTTACAAACTCTTCCCAGTTAGCGACCAGAACATTTCTATCCATTGTATCATCCTCAGAGACAAACTGATTGAGTTTTATTAAGATTGCTTATGGCATTAAACAATGTCATTACTGAACCACTTTATACCAGTTCTGCTGTAAGGAAGAATGTACAATATCTGAAATTCCTGTGAGGGAATTTCATGTGGCCAATGCAAACTTCATTCACTTGCTAAAAGCCAATGACTGCTTTGTCAGCAGCCCTTTCCTTGTGCTGCAAAGGGTGTAGCACTTATCAGGCTGCACATAGAAACTGCGAGAGGTGTTTCTTCTTCACAGGTGAGAGAAGCCACTTGCCCAGGCTGCCCTATCTTCAACTGACAATGCATCTGCCTTGTCATCAAAATACAATGCAGACTCTTAACTCTCAATATGAGAAGCCCTCTTTGAATGCAAAGCAAGGTTCATGATAAACTTTATCAGTTATTCTTTAACAACTAAGGGCCTACAAAGCATTTGCTGAACTAGTGAGAAGGTGGCCCTAAATGCACACACTCAAAGTTGCATTCTCCTTCCTCCAGCTGCTTCGCTGCATGAAATCATTACACTTCCACAGATGAAGCTGTGGGGAAGGAAGGGAGATCATCCCTGCTTTGACTAAGAGCAGGTTAATTAGGCTCCATGAGGTCTCTGTGCAAGGACAGGAAATGGGAGATGCTCTCAGAGACCCTACTAGTCAGTGGAGTAGCTCCATGCTTGTGCCTCACCAGCCATGATGAGGTAGCCAGGTGACTGTAAAGAGGGTTTTGTGGCCCTTGGAGGTAAGAGGAAGACAGATGACCTGTAGTGCAGTCACTGCTGGGCTAGCCAAGTGACACAGCACTGGTCTGCGCTTGAAAAAGTTGTGACCTGTCAGGACAGTCCAGCTGCCAGCCAGATCCAGCTAGAGTCTTTTAAGTTGTCTTTTAAGTTTCCACATGATGCCTACTGATGAATCAGTTCACAGCTGGCTGCTCAGGGACACTGGCTGCAGCAGGAAATGAGGCCCAAGCATTGAGACCACCCTGCTGTGTCTGGCTAGCTCCACACTGGGGTCCTGGAGCTGGCACAGACCCCTATCCTGATGGCAGGGCCTCCCCTAACAGAGCTGCGCTTATCAGAAAAAGCATCTGTAGGGGCATGGGGAAACATAGCTTGCAAACAGCCTGCTCCATGGACTCCAGCACCACAAGGCACTGCATTACAAAGACACATAGTCTAAAAGATCTTTTTATGATTATTTGGATGGGGAAGGGCGGGAGAAAAAGAAGATGCAGTTTCAAAGTAAAAAATCTGTTTGCCCAGCTTAAATTTGAAGTGGAATTGGAGACCTGATTGCAAATACTGGACCTGTTACCTTATTCTAAAAGTCCTTCTGTTCTAATGGCACGCAATGAAATGTGAAGTAACATTGCACTGTCCTTAGTTTATCTCCATTACAAATGGGACTGCAGACTGGGCAGTAAATGAACACCCTGATTTATTGCCTGACTTCACATTTATTAAGCCATGTTTCATTAAGGGATAAAATCCCACCATCCCTGTAGCTTTCCCAAAATTTGGAGAAAGGACTAGAGCAGGAAATAGTATTCCCAGAAGTCCCACATCGGTCCTTCAATGAAAACGGTGCAAGCAATAGCCATAAGGGGTCCTTTTGGAAACACTGAAAAATAGGAAACATAGTCCAGACCATAAGCCACTGCAGTTTTGGGCAAGGAAGAGCTCAGAGGGCTCAAGGTCATTACAATGCACCAAATGTTTTTAAAACCATTATGAATCCCTGTTCACCAGGAGACAAATTCTGCCTCAGCTATTTCCAAGGCTGTAGCTTCCCCAGTAGTTTAGTCAACCTTGAAGACTCAGAGCATTATACATGGGAAATTCCCAGCACGTGGCTAATTTTTTTAAATTTTGGTTTACATAATGTGCACCAGGGTATTTCTCTCCAACCAAAACTATTTTTCAAACAGAGAAATATCTAAAGTGTGTTCCCATTGTGTTTAGGTGTCTAGACCACAGGGAAAGTCACGAGACAGGAAATTCCTCTGCCTTTGTGCAGCCTGACATGAAAAGATCAGGACCAGCTAGTTATATAAACATGGCTATGCATGTATTTCAACACGTTATGGTGCTCTTAATGTTCATATTTGGAGTGGGAGGATTAGAATATTCTCCTTGTAAAGTTCAACTAGTCAGTTTAAACAGCTCTCAAAAATCTGGTCTTCTAATTTTTTTGGGGAGGGATGTAATCATTACAGTCCTGAAATAAGAAAGAAAACTGCTTCAGCCATCAAATGAACTTATCAGCAAGTGACTTCTGTGAGAACTCCCAGTCTGGATACTCCCACAGACATAGTTTCAAATGCAAAGTCCCTTTTTCCTATACTGAGTTTTTGTTTTTATTGACACTGTGGTTTTTAATTATTAAGCAGGCAGATTCCAACCAGTTCTTCTACTCTGTCATCTCTTCCTACCTTCCTGGTGCCACCATCAGAGAGTTGGGCTGGCAAAACCCCCAGGGAGCCACAACTGGAGTGTGTTCTGTGTGCACGTTGCTGCTCTCACCTCCAGCACTTTTATGACTGCACTGTATCACCTGAGCAGCTGAAACTATGTTTTTGCCTCTCAACAGTAGAAACCGAAAAACCAATCAACTGCTTTGTTTCACCTGCAAAGAACTTCTTGTACCAGTTCTAGCAGGCTCAATATCTCAGTATCAAAAGCTTTGTTGTCAAAAAGTTTTGTATTTCAGAAATAAATTGGGTCAAGAATTGATTTCAGGTTTTCAAACTGAAGTGTGCATATTTAGGTGACAATCCTCTCAAAATCCTAATACACTAACTCTTTCACACAAAGCGGTGACACCTTTCAAACCCCACCATCATCAGCATGTCACTTCCCAAAAAACTCAAGGGAACATAAGGCTGAGTGAACCATGGAGAGCTGAACAATGTTCCCAGTGAAGCAGTAGCAGTACTGGGACAAAGCTCAGAGGCAGTTCCACAACCAATCTGCCAAAACATACCATTTGCAGAAAAACAACCACATTTCAGTATTCCAGCTTTGCTTGGAGAGGTGAAGCAACTGCTTAAGGAAGTCCGGCGTGAGGGTAAAAAAACCTGACAAGCACAGCGCAGAAGGCAAAAGCAGGATATAAGGGGGAGCTTGGGCATAATGACATTAAGGTTTCACTGAGTATTGCTCCCCCAGCTCTGCCTTTCAGTGGTCAAGAATGCCTCTTTCCTGCCTTGTACTCCATAAATCTCCTTGTATCTCCTATAAAACATAGGAGATGGGATAGAGACGAAGGCATAAAACAGCCAAAGATCAGCAGATTTCTTAAGGGTTAATGTAGCATGATTCCATAGAGGAAGCAACAGTTTTGAAGGAAAAAAAGAAAACGGATGTGTCAGGGCACTCAAACTGTGACTGAGAAAAACATAAATAAACCTAAACAATTATACACAAGACTGAATCGCAGACACTTGTCATCTGTGTAGGGTATGTTTCAAAGAAACAGATCTTACCCAAGTTGGATTATACAATATTTTTGTTTACAAGGCCTGCTATACAATAAACTCTATCAAATGGTGCCTTTCAAACAGCTTATATTTTAACTTACAGCATTAGACATCAAAAAGACACACAGCAGGTTGTGTATTTTTAAACGTTGCTTGATTCATCTTTTTCTTTTTATAGATTTCACAACACAGCTATAGCTGTAGCTGAGCATGTAGCAGGTGACAAACCAATAAAATTCAGTTGTTCCAGACAGAAACAAGTCCCATGTTGATGATACCAGTATGGGCATGATTCTTCTGACCTATGGTAGCACAACATTGCTAATGCATTAAATTCCATTAAATTGTCTGGATGTGTGCCCTTTTGCACAAGTGTTGGGAGAGCCAGACAACTCCTCCAGCAGACTCAGAGAGGTTCCAGAGCCTCAACAAAATTTAGGTGGGTCTGAACAACAATACAGGGAACACTGTGAGAAATCTCATTTAACATCCTCTCCCTGTCCTCTCCTTCACACATGTAGAATAGCGAAGGCCAATTTACCAAACAAAACAAAACAAAAGGAAGGTAAATGACTGAACAACACCTGTGAAGAAAGACTAACACTGTGCCACATCAAGTTACCTAACAGCAGGATAACCTCATGCAATAAGTCTCTGGAGCCAAAGAGTCTGGAACCTCAAGCTTCATAAAACACATTTTTCATCAGTGCACACAAAACAAACACAACAATCACCACCACCCTTCATCTCCTGTTGCTTTGCATTTGACAAGTTGCACCCAGTGAGACACCGGGCCAAAAGCTGCACTGATTTGCCTTCTCGCTCTGGTTATTTCCACACCATGTGCACACTGTGCTCCTCTTTCTCAAACGCACACTCTTACTGCACATCACATTAAAAGCAAGAGCTTTTCCCACTTTTCCCCAGTTTTTAACACACAAGAAAGATCTTAAAACCCAAGAAAGTCTTTAAACCCAAGTAGCAAACTGTGTTGTGGTTAGAAAGAGGTCAGGTTGAAAGCAATTATGACAGGGAAAGAATACTATTTTCACAAACTTCACAAAGCATTAATTTTCAGCTCTCCAATACTGAAGAAGCAAACATAGACAGGCATTTCCCCCAATCACACACAGCATTTTTAAAGGTCATCCTACAGAAGGAAGGACAGGGGGCAAGCAGGCACGGGTGTTGTGTGGAAAATGATTCACTTGCAGAAATAAACTGCAGATTCAGAGGTGAAATGATGGAAAACCCACTGACTTCAGGCAAGTCAGGACTTCCCCCTCAAAAGGCTGCCAAGAAAAGCTTTCTGCCATGCCATGACATATGGAGGAAAAATATAATGCTTAACAGTTAACTTTACCAGAAATTGTCACCAAGACATTCAGGCCTTCAAGTACATCCATTTGTTGGAATCGTCGTCGATTGATGAGTGGATAAACCTTCCCCTGCCCACTTCTGTCTAGGAGCATCAGACCGCTTTCAGTGCCCACTAACAAGTTCACTCCTAGAAGAAATAAAACCAAAGATCCAAGTTAGGAGGCACATTATCCACGTATTTTGATGAACTGATGATTGATACAGCAACTGTCTTGTTTCAAGCAGGTCCAGCCACTGCCAGTTGGGTCTCAGTTGCTTGCAGCCTAAAAGATCTCATGATGTAGAGGCTGTCTGCACTACTTACCCACAGTGACTATTACACTAAATGGTGATCAAGAAAGTAAGAGACTGGTAGATCAAAGAGAGCTTTCAAGAATCACAGAATCACAGAATATGCTGAGTTGGAAGTGACCCACAAGTATCTTCAAGTCCAGCTCCTGGCCCTGCACAAGACCATCCCAAAGATACACACCATGTGCCTGAGAGTATCATCCAAATGCTTCTTGAACTCTCATAGGCTTGGTCCTGTGACCATTTCCCTGGGGAGCCTGTTCCAGTGTCCAGCCACCCTCTCGGTGAAGAATCTTTTTTTAATATTCAACCTAAACCTACCCTGACACAACTTCAGGCCATTCCCTTGGGTTCTGTCAGTGGTCACCACAGAAAAGAGATCAGTGCCTGTCCCTCCTCTTTCCCTTGAAAGTAAGTTGTAACTGCAATGAGGTCTTCCCTTAGTCTCCTCTTCTCCAGCCTGAACAAAGTGACCTCAGCCACTTCTCACACGCTTCTCCTCAAGGGGCAATCTTCGCTGCCCTCCTTTGGACACTCTCTGATAGCTTAATACCTTTCTTATATTGCAGTGCCCAAACCTGCACACAACATCCAAGGTGAGGCCACGCCAGTGCAGAGCAGAGCAGAACAATCCCCTCCCCAACCAGCTGGTGCTGCTTTGCCTGATGCCCCCCAGGACGCAGTGGGCCCTTCTGGCTGCCAGGGAACTGCTGACTCATATCCAACTTGCCATCGACCAGGATTCCCAGGGCCCCTTCCATGGCACTGCTTTCCAGCATCTCATTCCCCAACCTGTACACACATCCAGGGTTGCCCCGTCCCGGGTGCAGAATCCGGCACTTTCCTTTGTTGACTTCATATGGTTGGTGATTGCCCATCCTCTAATCTGTCAAGGTCTCTCTGCTCCTCCCAGTTCCGTCATCTGCAAACTTGCTTAGTATCCCTTCCAGTCCTGTGTCCAAGTAACTCCTGAAGATAATGAAGAGCGCAGGGCCCAAAATGGAGCTCTGTGGAACCCACTAGTGACAGGTCACCGGTCTGATGTTCCCCCATTCACTACTAACCTCTGTGCTCGACCCATGAGCCAATTGCTCACCCACCACACGGTGTTTTTATCCAGCTGTGTGCTGGACAGAGCACCAGCTCCCAAACAAAAAGGCACATTAATGTTGGAAGAAGGGAGAGACACAAAATGGTACACAAGTCTCTGTATTCCAAAAATGTATTAGGTGTTGGTACGGCAGTTGGTAACTGGATGCTCTTGACATGGACATGGCAATAAAAGCAGTTCCCACAAGAAGAAACAAATTGTGGTGCAGCCCTCCTGTAAAAGGATAGGCAACAAGTTGGTCCTCAGCTTCACTACAATCTTTTCCAGCTGACTGTTAAAACTAGAAGAACTACAGTAATCTTGTGTTGCCACAGGTTTCTGCGAAAGATCAAGCAAATACAAATGAGAACATTTGGTAAGGGAGTTTCTTTATACAAAGTTCCAAAGATCCCCTGGAACCCTTTCCAAGAGTACACAAAATCTCAGCATTGAAAATCAATTACATTTTTTACATAATGAATATATGAGGCTAAGTTTTAAATATCTATTAATATATTATCACTCTTAAATTTCATAGCTTTGCAATAGTGTTTAAGTTCAGAAGCTCACAAATTCTGCAGACAGGTCAGATACAGCACAGGGAATGGACATTAAACCAAATGTAGGAAATGAGAAAACTGCAACTCACACAAGATGATCATAGTTACATTGCTTATGGCCTTAATCTCTACTCAGACAATTAATCCTCAGACACAACTACACTGGTGCCAGTGGGCCATTTGGGCTGATCTCATAATGAACCTTTTCTAATACGGCAGGTGGGCCCAGGGCACAGGTGTGTATCTCGGTGTGGTCTGCATCTCTAGCAGTGACATGCCTTCTCACAGTATTGAAAAAGGGCATTGCTCACCTAAACAACACCTTGGCTACCAGACATAGGAGTGGGTTGTAAAAGGGAGGGCACATTAAACCTGACCCAGGGGGCACAAAGTGTTTCCGAAAGGGGAGAGGGTGTTAGGGTGGAGCAGAGCAGCAGCAAGGAGGAAGTAATGATGGGGAAGGGGGATGAGCTGCAGGTGCTGGAGCATCCTGAAAAGCCTCTGGGTGGAAAAACAGATGTAGCCCATGGCAAAGTCAGCAACCACCACGCATCTCCATTTTTCTCTCTTGCCTTTTCAGTAAGAAAACTTCAGAAGTCCTAGCAGTCCCCAGAAACAATCACATATCTTTGATCAGATCTGCTGCTCTGCTACTTCTCCTGAGAGGCCAGTCACCCTCCCAGGCTCTCTTTCAGCTGCTGACACCTCCTTCATCCCTGTCTTGCCCGCCTCCCACCTCTGCATCCCCCATGTGGTTTGCACTCACTGGATCCCATTCCACAGCCCCCATGGGCATTTCACCACAAGAGCATTTCACACAGACTGTCTCTCGTACTCAGAGACATCCTCAAATGGGAAGAGGCAGAAGGAAGTAGGGAGTGCGAGACACACTCAAGTTAGGGCTCAGCACAGGCTGCAGCAGCAACAAACCAGCCAAGGAAGTGCCCAGCAGTTGATCTCCCTCCTGCAGGTCCAGGACCCACTAACTAATTCTGTGAGTGATTCAGCTTCAATATGTACTTGTGTACTTTTTCCAGTGTAAATTACAATTCAAAGCAAGGCACACGCAAACTGCTCCCTCAGGGTCCCTTACCATCTTTGCTCCTCTGTCTCCATTGCTCCACCTTCCACTCCCATCTCTTCCTCTGCTGTCTTTGTGGTGCAGTTGTTTCTGCTTCAAGTTCATGTGCACTCCTGTCCCTCATCCCTTTCCTTAGCCATATGCATTTTGAGATTAAACTAATGAGGTACTACACTGGTGGCAAGCAATGCTTGTATTTTAAAATGCAGGCACCCTCATTACTCACAGGCAGCAGAGCTCTTCTACTGCCACCCTACAATTAAGCAGTTCTGTTTTTTTTCAAGCAAATGGAAATGATTCCTGAAAAAGTACAGGCTGTCTGTGGAGGCTGGGTGTAAAAATCTATGCTACTGCATCCATATCATTAACACTGACTTTCACCACTCAGAACTAGAAGAAAGAGCATCATAGACCTAATACAATCAGCAGCCTGACATACTACTGGCATTACCATTGGTAAAGGCAAAGCAAAGCAAAGCAAGTCCTCCTATTTTTTAATAAAAAGCACCACCATGAAATGGTTTAATTTGCTTAAGGGAAAAGGGAGCTAAACCTTATCAAGAAATAAGCATGTGCACCAGCTTGAATCACCACTGGTTTGGCCCTAAATGTTTAACAATGAAGGGCTATGTTACAGCTGTAACACACTTCTGGATTTAACACCTTCTCTTGAAATCACCTTAACAGTCAGATACACAGATCAAAGAAATATAGAACCATTAACAAAAATTGCTACTGGCAAAACAAGGCAGATTAGAGAAATTATGAGTCATCTTCACGGATACCATATGATTTCTCTCTGCCTCTGCCCTCTCACAGCCTGAAAATTTACATTTGCACAAGTCCTCATTTTATCAGAGAATGAATACAAGCAGAAATATCATTGGGGTAAATATGCTTACCAGTAAATTATGGAAATAAAGAAAATAGCAGATAGGAAGATAAAAGTGTTGGGAGAGCTCTTTAAGTGGCACAGCGTTGCAGCCAAGAAGACTGGGACAACAGTGCTGTTCTGAGAAACAAGAGATGCTGGAAATAACTCCAAAAGAGAACTAAAGCCCTGGAAAGAGCTATTAAAATGTAGAAAAGAGAAGTGGACTGTGTTACATATACAATCATCATGTGATTGAGGTGTATAGCCAACTCTCTTCTTCATAGTTTTTAAAGTGAGACGCATGTGCATTCACAGTCTGCCAAGTTTTGGCATACTAGAAGAAGCATGTAACAGACACAAGCATCAACTATTAACATCCACCTAACAAAAAAAAATCACGCGCCCCCATAGATTCTGACCAAGAAAGAAATGGCATAGCAGAGGAAAGCTTTCCCTGGGTATTGCAGCATTGACTTCACATGGTAGCAGGCAACAAGCACTGCTCTAAGCGTGGTGAAGTGTGAGATCCTGACTAACTGGTCTGGCACCAACACAAATTATCCCTTGTGACAAGAAGACCAGACATATTTGGTCAGCTGACTTCTCATACCAAGCTTCTCTCTGCAGTAACCACTCTTGAAAAGCCAAGCCACAGTCTCAGAATGGAAAAAGGCCCTCCTGCGCTTCTCTTACAAAACACGTCTTAATCAAGCTCTGCAACAATACCTTAGCAATGGGCTCAAGAAGATCATTATTTTTCAAAACAAATACCACGCGTGTACCAGGCATACAATGTAAGGACTACTACAACCTCCCAAAAGCTACAAGAGATGTAGTAGCAGGGTTTAGAGAGAGCTGAAAACAACATCCTGATGAACCAAATGAAGCCTCTCCCAGACAACATGCAATACTGCAATAAGAGGACTCAAGCTGCACCAGGGTAGGTTCAGAATGGACACCAGGAAGAATTTTTTCACTGAAAGGGTGGTTTAGCGTTGGAACAGGCTGCCCAAGGAGGTGGTAGAGTCACCATCCCTTCAAGCACTCAAAAAAGGACTGGTTGTGGCAGATAGTGATCTGTTTGATATGGTGATATTCAGTCAAAGGTTGGACTTGATAATCTTGAAGGTCTTTTCCAACCTTAATGGTTCTATGATTCTGTGATTCCAAGTCTGAACTGTGCCCTCAGAAGTATATATATACACACCAGTGGGAAATCATATCAAAGCAGAAACAACGTACTGTAAACAACACAATAATAATCAGTTCTTGCAACAAGAAGATGTAAACAAGCACTGAATAAATGCAGAGGAACAACTACAGTTTTGGAGATATATTATCAAACACTGCAAGCTCATATTGGCACATGTACACCTCAGGAGCGCAGGAGGCAAGGGAAGAACACGTTTGCATTACCCCATAAGGCAGCACACAGTATCTCAGAATTGAATCTTTTCTTGTATTTGCGAATCTCCGGTGTATCACTCTGTGGCCTTGTATTCGTGGGATTCACATTGACAACTGATCCTTTCCGTGTAGGGTCTTGCCTTATTGCCTCTGATCTCATTGCTTCACTAGAAAATCCTACTGAAAAATAAAAAAGTAAAGTTCATGTAAATATCCCTCAGGAGCTAAACTCTGGCCATATACTCTTTACATTATACAACTCAAATCAGTAACTGAGAATACGGAGAAAGTCTTTCTTTTTGTAAGAAATGTAAATGGAAAAAGAAAATAAACTATGCAATCCATTGCAAATAAAATAAAAAGCATGATGGTAATATTCTGAAGTACTTTAAAGAGCCACTGAAGTCACTGAAACCTTTTTCAATTGTTGTCTTCAACTACTTTACTTACCCACAGAAGTCACAGTTGTCCCACTAGATGGAGAAATCTGTAGTAATCTGGGGTCTATAAAAGGTGTAAAGGAGGAGGAAGATTTGTGTTTCTGGAGTGTGTTACTAGCGGACTGAGTCTGCAATGTAAATTTCAACTTTATTAATATTAATGACAACAAAAAGCATGGATAACAACAACCAACACTTTAAAGTCACTACAGAATTATGCTACAGAGCCGCCCCCAAGCTTCTATACTTCCTTTGTGGGTACACAATGCACTACAAGCACCACACCTGGACTACACACATATGCACACTGCACATGTTACAGCAAAATGTAATCAGCTAAAATGTTATCCCTGAATCTCAGCAGCTAGCAAAGCTTTTTAGGACAGGCCACTACAATGAGGCACAAAGCAAGGGAATGTCTCTTCTTTCAAAAATCTGCTTAAATGTAAGTATACTATTTTATCTGCAAGCTGCCTACTACCTACAGTTTTTGAATTTATGAAGCATCTCCTGAATTGAGCTAGTTTAATAAAGTATGAAGTTTGATCTCTTGGCTTGTGCAACAAAATAAAACCATCTGGGATCAAGCATTCACTTCTATGATGGATTATGTTTCAATGTTTGTTACTGTTCATTCTCCCTATTTTGCTTAACCTGAGCCTCTTGCCAGAAAGCTGCAGCAGGTTCTTCCACCTTTATTTGACAATGAAACATATTAAACCTGTATCAAACAAAGGGGCTCATTAGTGTGGAAGGTGTAGCAAACGGTGATAAGACTATGAATATGTGGTGGATAAAATCACTGGTGCTTGCTGAGTTATGAAGTCTAAACATGAAAAAACATAAAGAAAGAAAGAAGACAAGTGAAACAATGAACTGTTAAAAGTGGAAATGAAACGACTTCAAAACCCTTGCCAGTTTAGTATTATAGTGACAACATTGCATACCGAAGCAGAATGGGACAAGTGAAAAACAGTATACAGAAAAAAGGGTGTGCATGTGGGTAAGTTATACCAAGCAGTACTAGGCTTTTGCTTTATGCAAACACATTTATGAAACACTTCTTTAGCATCACCTAATCTTCAACCTCTGATCTTCCTAAGCCTCTACTCTGCCGAAAAGAACAGCAACGGATCTTCAGAGTGTACTGCTCCCCTACACAGCTCTATACCAATACGTTCCTTCATCACCAGGTACTGCCCCAGCCTCCACTTCCCAAGCTGAGTTAACTGAGCCCTGCTTACTTTTTGCTTAGATCAAAGTAATGAGCAAGCATATCTCTGGAACAATCAACTGATCTCTATAACCTGCAAGAGTGCACTTTTAGAAAGATCAAAGACCAATGAAGCAGCTGAAAATTAAGTATTATGCTAAATGAATTTCCAGGAGGAAACTCTCCCTCCCACCCTCCCTCCTGCTACGTGGTTCAGAAGCACTTTTGATTATGTGGTAAGTATGTGCATTGCCATCAGCTTACCCAGCTCACTGCAACCTCTCCTTCTTATCACAGCACTTGCACACCTTGGCAAGAGTCTACCCTGAGAAGCAGCAGCTTCTTTTCACCAAGTTTTGCTCCCCTGCACCATCCCCTGCTTGAGAGGCTCTCCTTGTAAGCCAGGCTGGCCACCCAGCCAGGAGTGGAGACACCATATCAGGCTCCTCATTGAGTGCTAGGATTTGGTAAGGGTCAAACAACACCCTTTTTTCATTGACACACGGACATCTCCTCTGCTATGAGGGGTTACACACACAGGAAGGGCCAGGCTTTCCCACCAGCACTTGGTAAGGGAAGGCACCATCCTGGGATCAGTCCAGAAGAGCAAGAGGGAGCTTCTCCCACAGCAAAGCCTTCTCTGCCTGGACATAACCAGTGCTGGTGAACAGTCATCTTTACACAGCTGCTTTTCACAGTTCACACATAACTTAGAAAAAAATGCAAATATTTTTTCCCATTCATTATTCCAAAATAACAATACATCAGGCTTTTACAACCCTCCTGGGCAACACCTGATTTGTTCACTCAAACCACGTGGCAAGGTCTAAAGAGCAAAATGCCTCCACAGCCGCTTCCTCCCCCAAAGGGTGAGTTTCCACAAGTAGTTCCTCATGTGCATGGAGTTACTAGTCCAGCCTTTACTGACAAAGCCAAAATTAACTGCTGATTCTGAAGAGACGCACTGCTTGCAATTAGCCTGCTCCCAGAATAAAACAGTATTTAAAAAAAAGAGTATTGGCTTGAAAATGCAGTAGTCAAGTTTAGTTTAAAACGAACGCCATGCAATTAATGACTCACTAAGAGGAAGCAAAAATAGTAAACTGGCAAGTTTGGCGTGGGACTCTTCTAGAGTTACGGCTTCTTACACAGAACTGAAATGTGTTATTTCGGGGGTGGGAACAAAGGTGACAGAAAAAAAAAGCAGGGGAGATTGGCTGGAGTTCCTTTGCAAACTAGCTACTAGGCAATGCTGCTATAACCCTACAAAAGCAGCCAGCTGTGGTGTAAGACATACCTCATTAGTAGTTAGCTTGTCCTGGGGTGTCTGTGGGGACATGGTGGGTGTCGGCTGGCTGGAGGATGGGGAGGAGGAGGTGGAGGAAGTGGAGGAGGAATGGCTTTGCTGTAAGAGATCTGGCAAGAGGTGAATGCGACCGGCAAAGCCATTGCTCTCATGATGGCTGGCACGCTTTTTGTCAACTGTACTCTGTAGAAAAAACAGGCACACTTGTCTTGCTCAAGTGCTGCTTAAAGGTCTATATCCCTAACAACCTCTCTCCTTCTCTCCCTCACTTCCTACCTTTTCACATTTATTTTTTAATTTATTTTTTAAATTAAACTGATAATACATTCTTTGATGCCTGGATGGAAAAGAAAACTGGGCAGAGCTACTAGAATTCATCAAATTCCCACCTCTTCCGGCAGGCAAAAGCTTGGTTTATGTGGTTGACTTGCACAGCCAGTTCCACCAATTAATGAAAGAGTAACTGCGCTGCTAAGTCTGACACCACATCAGGGACAAGCACATTTTTGGGGGTGGGGTGAGGATTTCTTTCCCTATTGTTTCATTTAAAACTAACTTAGATCCTATACAGATAGCAGTTTGGACTTTCTGGAAAATGCCTGCAGCTAATTATTTAAAACAATAACCATGAAATCTTAATTTTCAAACCAGAGGGCTCAATTAAGAAACTGGCATTCAGTTGTGAAACTCGGAAATGTGATAACTGAGGAAACTCCTATAAGCTAGCACACTCATTAACACACAAGCTCATTTAAAAGCAAGGAATCATTATCTTTCAGAGGCACAGGAAGGCAGTGTTTTCAGAATCAAAGGCAACAACAGCAATCTAGCTCTGTCCACATTGTCTGCCTCACCACCTATTCTGCTTCTCCCCCACACCAATTGTTGCATGAATTTGTACGTAAATGTGTGTGTATGTTATCTGTATGGTCTGTATGCCCTCAACTACAGGTTCAAAACAATTTTAAAAAACCCTGAGTTCTCCCATCCCAGTCTCCCTCCCAGCCCCATTCCTAAGACATATGTTTGGTCCTATGGTAAAACTAAACTAAGTTCTTGCTCCAGGTACTTGCTCCACACACCTGCAGCTTTTCTACCCTCCTCTCCCACAGACTTTGAGATATTCTGCATGGTGCTGCCATGGATGTCACTGAAAAGCATGCAAAACAGAAGCAAGGGGTGAAGGGCTACTCTCCTCTTTGCATGCATCAAACATCTTGCTCATCTGAAATTCACTACAGCTGTGTCTTGATAATACGAACAACAAATACAATGTAGAAACAGCATGGGTGAATGAGCGAGTGGGTTAATGAGCACAGAAAGAGTGCAGCACTGCACAGGGAAGGAAAAGCAGTACCTGTCGAACAATTAAGGTGCCCTCTTTAGAAGGAGTCAAGGCAGGTTCACTCTCCACATCATCATGGACGATCATGGTTTTCACTGACTCTGTTTCACCATTGCTCAAGTTCAACGTTGACCTATGCATCAGACAAGAAAGAACTGGAGTGAGATAACAGCTCTAGTGCCCTAGCTGTCAGTGTCCTGCATCAAGGCACACTGAAAACTAATCTGTATTTTGACCAGAGTGGAATATTTACATAATTCGCCTAGAAAAGCCTCTCTATTAAAAAAAAAAAAAAGATCAGGAGATTGTTAAACACCACTTTTCATTTTGTAACAAATCAAGGGAGAAGAGGTAAAGAACATTGAGAAGATTACCCTCAGAGTTTGAAAATATGAACATACAAGCCTGCTATGTCTTGCTCATAGATTGAAGTAAGTTGAAAGAACTAACATACAAGCCAAAATACCCAACACCCTTTTCCTTCAATCCCCTATGAGGGAACAAAGATGCAAAACACTGTTAGAAGGACTAACACTGCTCGGACATCATCTGGTCCAGAAGTAGATTCATCTGCTCCTTCTTGTTCCATATCATCATCTTCCTCATCCGTTGTCCCTGACTCCTCACTTGAGGATGAGTAGTCCGTTACTTTATGTGGAGGTCGCACATCCTCTACTGCCCGCAATTCCTTTGCCAATGCAGTTAAATCCTGATGGGAGCGGAAAGAAAAAACCAAAAAACCTGACGCTGCAAGTAAGAAAGAAGAACAGCTTGCAAGACAAACCTGCAGGATTAGTGCCCAAGTTTGCTCACTTGTCCACTGTCATGCTTCCATTGCCCCAGTAGCACTGTTTCCTCAGACTTAGTCATTCCTAACAGTTATAAAAACTCACTTTCTGATAAATTAAAGCACCAGAAGAGTCAACCTAAGGGGGTCTTGCCACATCACAGAAAAATGTGCATACTCTTAATCCCAACTACCCTGATTATGACTTCAGTTTACCCTATGATACAATCTGAAGGACACATACAAGCACCAGGACCCATTTTCACATAGTGGTTGACTGTCACAATTTATTTTCCTAAACTTTCCAGGTTAATAGCATTCACCTATTATCTGAAGTGAAGGACAAACCTCTATGTTTCTTTAAGAAAGCTGACAGATTTCGATGCTAGTGCAGTATCATAAGAGATATGGCAAGAGAAGAAAGTTTTAAGGAAAGTTGGAAATACTGTGAAAACCCACTGAGTTTCCCAAGACACAATCGGACACACAGTTGTAATCAATTGTAACAGCAGCCACATAAATGTCAGAAATCTTTCACAGAAAGTAGCAACAATTTAAGGTCTTACCACTTCTCCCTGCACCATTCAGCCCAGTATTGGCACATTTCAGGTCAAATGCACGATCATTGGTCCAGCCCCAGGAAGGAAGCACAGGATTGAAAGAGAGAAAGGCAAAGGTTAGGAAGGAAAAAGACCAGAGAGCAGAAATCAATCCCAGAAGCAGAGAAAAATGTAATGTTTAAAGAACTGCAATGTGTGCAGGCAATTGCATAGCCGAGAATGTGCTGCCACACCCACAGTTAGAAAATCAACTCAAGCCAAGGTTCACCCCCGAGGGCACCACGAATGGCAGCTCACACTGTACTTCTTGTGAGCCTAGCTGAAAGAGAAGGTGGACAGGGAAAAGTGGATGCAACTTACAGCAGGCTTAATAGGTCTGAAGACTTCCTTTTTCTCTTCAGGCTTTTTAGGTGCACTTTCATGACGCTGTGATGGTGAACCCTCTGATTTGGATGATGCTGCATGTGCCAAGACCCCGAAAGGAACACAGAAAAAACAGATTAAGTAGGGAGCTAAAATTTGGTTTTCTTACTTCATTTTGAAGAGGGGAAGAGAGGTGAAAGACTATCAGGTTGTGGTGTCTGACTGTAAGACCTAAGTTTCACTCGTTCACTATTACATTGTCCCTGAAGGACTACAGAAACAAACCATCACTGAAGCCAAAGTAAACAGTCACACAACTGTAAATCAAAGATTCAGGTGTGACCCCAACCTGGAAAAACTCCATCAGCATCCAACCTAGCCCAGCTGAGACCTATTCACAGCAGTCTGTACTCTATCAACAACCACCAAGGTGACAGGCAATAAGCATCAAAATGTGTCCTTGCACACTTGAGGAGTGGAGCTATGAGGGCATCGAGACTGGGCTATTTGCACATAGGAAAATGAAGCAGTGATTCGACGTGAATTAAAGAACAATGAAACACTTTGACAACTACTTCTGTGGCGATCACCTTTCCCCGAGCAAGGACACTCAGAAAAGGGGGTAGAGGAAGCTAACCCATCTTTGAAACTGCATGCTCAAACATTGTTCTGTGTGAGGGTTATCATTCCTAATTACTGAGTGTTTCACAGCTTAGAAACACAATGTTACAAAAGACGGCAGAAAGACTTACATCTCATCCGGAACCGCTCTCCAGACCCACTCTGAGAGCCAGGATGGGAGCCAGGCTGTGAGCCAGAGTTGCTTGAACCTGAAGAACTGCCACTGCCTGGCCTTGGTACAAGCTTCTCCACTCTTTCCCACAGAAGACGAGGTTCTATATTGCTGTATCAGAGAAGGGAAGAAATTCTTTGTCACACACTTCAGTTCTAGGTTCCTGTTTCTAAACTCAAAAATCATTCTTCCTCAGCGTTTCATTAATAACTCATCTGAAATAACTGCATCAGTGATGCTTCATAACCCAGGCAGTGGCTCCCTGTGAAATACCTATTGTCTTATTTATGATGGTAAAAAAAAGTTTAGGTGGGTACAAGCTATTTTTTTTTCTATGGAGTTGTCTACCTGCCATTCTTGTGTATCTAAACCAAAGAGGACAGTTCTCCCAGCCTGCATGCAGCAGGTTTATAACTGGCTCAGATTTGCCCTGGGCACCCAAGCACAAGCCAAAAAAGAATACCCTCAGCCCTGTCCAGTGAGCCAGTTCCATGGCGCCCTGTCCATGTTGCTCTGCTGAGCTCAGAAGTCATACCCCTCCTCCCCTTCCTGACCTCAGATGCTCTGAGTCACTGCTCATGGATGTTTTTCCCCCTCACAAAGTCTGGTTCTGGCTTAGAGGCCAGGAAGTTTCTGAGATCACTTCAGATATTACAAACACTTCTTCTGACAGTAATCCCCACAGTATGTCCAAGTTGACCTGCTGCATCAAAAGGCAAGATGTTCATAAATGGGCACTTTTTTTTTCCAAAATCTTAAGGATATTGAAATTATTGCTAAAGTTACATGGCAGACAACTCAAAGCAGGAGAGGGCAGAAGAAATTTTGCCAGTGTTAGTTGACACATATGCTACATCAAGGGAAATTAATATTAATCATTACTGAAAAGGGATCCAACATCATCTTCTTTTCATGTCCTTCTGGCATTGCCAAAAGCTGTCTGGAAATGCCTGATTTCCCATGAGCCTTTTCCTTCCAGCTCAAGAAAGATGAGGACATGTAGCCTTACAAACCTCGTGGAGTTTCTTTGACCTGCTTGGTTATTTTGCTGCCCACTGCCCTGCAGTGGAGAATCACGGCGGGACAGGACTGGTGATCGGGACGTTGTTCTCACAGGTACCTTGGAGGAAAAAAGATTGTATTAACTCATGAAGAGGAGAGAGAGAAGAGGAAGATTAAACCTCTCCTGTCACAGAATATATTCTTAAGATTTTAAGAACACTTTCTAAGTCCAAGCTAGCATCAATGACCAAAAGCAATAAACAAACACCCATAAAACCAAAAGCCTTAGTTAGGATGCTATTCAAAATTTGAAGAGAACACAAAGCTTAGTCTTAACATTAAAAAGTGTTTAATAGTTACCACACGAACACATACACGTCTCGCTACCCTCCCAACTACTGAGACATTTAAAAAGAATATGGCGTTTTGACTGAAGCAGGGGAGGCACAAAGCAATTTGCTGAAACAGCATGAGAATTAGGAGAATAAGCTCAAGGGAATCAAACAAATGCCCGGGAATGGATCAGCAGAAGGCAGACTGGTGGGGAAGCAAGAATATACTCAGGAGAAGCAAATCCCAGTGGATGGGAGGGGGGATGGGAGGGGGAGAGGAGGAGAAAATATATTGAATGTTTTCTTTTTGTTCAATTTTAAGTAAGTGTATGATTCATAGTTTGGGTTGCTAACAGATGAAGAGTAAGATTAACTCTGAGCAATAAACTCAGGGAAATTTTAAGTTTTTTCCTGAATATAGTGATGACTTGTTAACTTTGCATAATAAATTGTTTCTTTGAAATAGCGGAATTCTGTAAAACAATTGCCAATTTTATATGAAGCTTCAATACTGTACTTAAGGTTGATTATCATTAACCCGTTGACTGAACACCTACATTATGACCTGTTTTCCAAAATACTGTTACCAATGCTGGCACAAGGGCACGGTCCTCCCAGTGCCCAGGGTATCACATCCTTAAGAAATTATAATTAATAATAAAAAAATAGCACACATCTGTCTTTCTACTCCTTACCCTTGGAGGCACCTCGTCACTGTCTGATCTAGCCCAAGCCTTTTGAGTGGGGTCGGGTACCTCTGACTTAGAGTCAGAACTCTGATTTAGCACTTCACTGCGTGAAGGTGGATATGGGTCCTGGGAACGAAGATGGTGATGAGCAAATTTGGGAGAAGGGTCACTGAAGGAATGGGATCGCGAGACAGGGGAAACATTGTTCTTGAGAGATGCCAGATGGGACCACTGTACCTTACAAGAAAACAAAACATAAAACATTCAATGCGCTCAGTATAACCGGCTTTCCAACTAACACAGAATAAAGGCAGGTGGGGCGGGCAGAGACAAATTGGTTATGGCATTAGGTAAGCGTGGGGTGGAATCAATGCACTTAAAAGCAAGGCAAGCGCCCAAAGAACGTAACAGACTGAAATACAGCACATACGCATTTTTGTGAGATACGCTCTCCACATACACATACACTGGTGCCCCGAAGAAAACGGGACCCAATATCTGCCCCATGAGCTTAAGTCCAAAGGCCACTCAAGACAGAAGTCGCCTTCCATTCCCCAGTCTTTAGTGGCCTTTGGCCAGATCTCATGGCAGCACTGGTGGGGTGGGAGATTTGAAGTGGATATCCAATTGAAGAAATGTGCAAAATTAAAGAATGCTCTAAATTGTGCAAACCAACAAACATTTATTCTTCCTAATAAATTTAGGAACAAGATACAGTTCTAAACTTTTGGAGAGAGACCATAACACAAAGCCTTTATTCCTTTATAGTCATTGCAATATATATAAAAAACGTAATATATATTGTATATAGTATACATATGTACAATGCATATTATACTTACACCATATATGTACCATATGCCGTACATATATACATATTTAGACACAAACTACACACACGCACGCACACATGTTCAACTAAAAACATTAAAAAGGCACAAAGTGACTCCAGAGTTAAAATTCCATTGGGATTTCCATTAAAATCTATATTGACCCTTCACCCTGTTTCTTCTTTGTGCATAAACCTGTCTTTCAAAGTTGATTTCTGAAACTAAGGAGGAGGAAAGGTCCTAATTGAGGAACACACTATTTCCACACCTAATAATTAAACAAAACTTTGCTTTCAATTCCAGTTTCAGTAGGCTGGATGTATTTGTTTTTGTACGATTATTATTTCCTCAATTTTAATACACACAGCTGCTGAAGAGCCCAATTATCCTTAATATGAGTGGAAGACACAGACTTTAAAAGTAACTGGCACAAAGAACATGAAGATACAAGTCCAATATTTTGAAATAGTCATAGAGGTTTGAATAAAAGCCAGGAATTAATGAGTAAGAGATGAAGTTCTGTTCTGATTTCTCCCACTCTCCCGTCTGTTCAAATTCTCCCATTGCCCAAAAGAGTTGCAACACCTAGTCACAATCAGGGTTGGGTTTAGCTTACATTGTCAACAATAGACTTTATTTGAAAGAAGAAAACTCTGCATGGAACTAGAGCAATTGAATGCAGAACTACACCATTTAATTTACTATACCTAAATTGCTCAGAATTTATAGGCTATGTCTAAATTTTAGACAAAGGTTACTTTTTCAATTCATGTCATAATTCCTGTGAGATCAGATATCAAAATCTGGAGACTCTTCATTAGAAAATAACAGAATAGCTGCCATGCAGCAAAGTGGTTTCAACCTCTTTTTGATTTTCCAGGAGTGGTACAGATCTCTATTTAGCAACTGTAGGCCTACTGACAACAAACTTGCTTTTCTTAGTCATGTTTTGTAAATCTCCTTGAAACAGTGCTCATACTATTAAAAGTCACTTGTTTAGTTAGTATGTCTCTGTAAGAATTCTAAAAACCAAGCAAGCTCACTTTTTTCCTTTTTAGTAGTAAATACATTGCACAGAGCAAATTCTGAATTGTAGAAGTGTTCTGCAACTGTCACCAGTGTTTAGCCCACCATGTCGCCATTGCACAGATAACAGAATGCCACAGTTCTAATCTAGCTGTAACATTTTAAAAAAAACCCAACCAACCAAACCAAACAAAACCCCTCACCAAACCCAAAAATTCATCAGTTTATCAATAAAATAAGCAAAAACAGACGAAGAGCAAAACTACTGAATAAGCTACATTGTGTAACAGTGCTACCCTTTACATTAAGACTTTCTAAGTGCCAAGAAGTGCAAATTTGAAGGAAACCTGTTGGGACTTCCGCATTTCCTCCAGACTCACCAGGATTTTCCTGGACACTTACCTGGGGCTCCATTGGCCTCTGTAGAGCAGGCTGAGCAGGTTCTGAGTTTCCATTGGAAAAGGACTCTGATCTTGAAGGCACTGGTGGCTCCAACACTTTGCCCATCTGTTTAGACTGTGCTTCAGGGGAGCCCTGATTAGTTTTTCTAAATCTCTCCTCCACCTAAGCCAAAATAAATGGAGGTTAAGCCTTGAGTCAATAAAACCAACTACAGCAGAACTACAAAAGTATCACCTCTTCTTTACCACAAAGCAACTAAATACATTTGAGGTTTGGCAGGATTTTTTCCGTACCACTTCTGCCAGCACTGTAAGTTTGCTGACTGAGCTACACCAAAGTTGCAAGTATAGCAACATGGAAAATCCATATTAGAAAGAGAGGAGATACAGGAGGCAGTAAGATGTGAGACAATATGATGAAAGACTATTATGGGGCTTCTTTTTGCCCAAACTAATTATTATTCATCAGTATTTTCCCCACAGACAATAAAAAAGATACATGGAAACAGAAAAACTTTACAATACAAAAGTACATTTCCCACTGCTCTCCTTTACTTTAGTTACTACCCTTGTGAAACCAATGGTTTTGGATTATCTGCTTTCCTGTGCTTCTCTCTTTGGCAGTGGAAGAAGAGATAGCAGGATATGCTTTTCTATAAGGTATTACTGCAGTCTGTTTGGCTTTAGGTCCAAAACAGCAGGACTGATCATCCATCCTCTCTCTTATCAAATAATCCCAACACAACCTCACAGGCTTCAGAGGACAGCCCCAGCAGCTTGTTTCTTGTTCTTGGGAAGGTGTAGAACTGATGATACATTAACCTCAATAACTTGTTGAGGGGAAGACTAAATCAGATGTCCTCAGCCTCAGAAGAACATCAAGCAAGGTCCTCATGCAGAAACATTGCCTATTCCAAGGCCACAGCACTGAGAACAAAGTAAGAAGTATGAAGGTCAAGAGACAGAGTGAGGCTACAGACAGAAAGGAAATATACTGCCATTTCCTAAGATGGTCTTTCGCTGGAACCAGGGCAGCATGTGCATTTCTGCCAAAGGAGTTGTCTCTGAGGAGTGCTACACTCCCACAATTTTTTCAAAGCGTCAAACAAAGATTAAACTGGCAGCTTGGGCTGATTTAATTTGCTTTAACCCTTGTGCCTGAAGCACAAAACCAGTATTGGGGTGATTTCCTAGCAGTGACAGTCTGGAGAGACTGGCTGTCAGAAGACACAGGCAAATTTCCAGGACTCCTCACCTCAGCTGGGCTGCTTTACAAACCCAACCTGCCTCTGCTTTCCAAAATTGGAGGATAGGAACAGTCTGCCTATGGGAACAAGCAGAGAAGCTTCTGCCAGGTCTACACAAAATACACTGAGTCCTGGGAAGTACAACAATAATGGAGGCAAGCATCTCACCATACAATTATTATGTTCAAATTCATAGGGCCATCCTTTAAAGGTTAAAAAACAAGCCAGACTCCTTGTTATGAATAGAACAAGGAAAAGCCTGAAGTCCTTCTGTCTGAAGGAGCAGGTTTTCATATCTCTAGCTGCAGATGATAGGAGGTTTCTTCCACAAAGCACATGAACTGCATGAGCCACATGTCTTCAAAACAAGGCAAGAAGTGGGAAGGCAGAGAGTGCATCCCTGAATAGAAAACAGCCTGTGCTCCAGTCATCTGACTGTCTGGACCTGACAACAGTATTAAGCTCTAAGCTTCCCAATGCGTCCCAAAGCCAATCTTAGAAGTCTTTTCTTATCCTCATTGCTACTGCAATGGGGAAAATAACTGATCACCATTAGACTTTGCCAGAAAAGGAAAGTCAGCCCTATGGTCAGCCCCTCCATAGATGGAAACTTTCTCTGGAGAGCAGTGTGTCTGAAAGTACGAGGCACAAAACATTTGTTTCAATTCACTATTTTATGTCAAGAATGATGTGATCAATGCCTGCTGGTAAGATCAACTGGCATCACTCCCACTGCCAGAACTATACTTCTACCACACTTTTTAAAAAGACTATTACACAGCAATCTCTGAGAAGATTTGACTACTAACCAACTTTTCTGTGCCTTTACTCTTTCCAGCTAGAGCAATCACAAAAGAAAAAGACTACAACAGAAAAATAGCTGAATCAGTGGTTCTCCTAAAGAAAGTAACACTTGACTCTTCATGAGTTTCTCTCCTTTTCAACTCTGAAAGGAAAATGGAGCAGAGCCAGCATTCAGGCTGGACAGAAGTGCTGGACTGGCACTGTGGTTTCATTGAAGTGGGCTAAGAGCGTGCAACGAGTACAGGAGGGCTAGTTCCACATCTGCACCACCATGTATCAGATATGTCTGAAGTTATTCCAAGTAAGAGAGACATACCAGATAATTCAGCCATCAAGCAGAATGGATACAGAGCACAAACAGTTTATGAAGAACTTGGACAACAGCATCTAACAGAAAATGAGTTTGTGTCCACCAAGCCCAAACAGCAATACTTCAAAGACTAAGAAGCACTACTGGATGAAGGTAAACCAAGAGCTATTTTATCATGTTCAAGAGCCCCAAGGATATTTTTTGTTCTTGTTCCAAAATGTATTTACCTAGTTCCCACATGCTGCTAATGAATGCCATTAAGAGCTTTGACTAGCATTGCCCAGTCTGGTGGTTTGTGGGCAATATGGTTCTCAAGTGAAACGTAAGAATAAGACTACTGAAAGAAAGCCAAGTATGCATCAGAGGCAATTACTTGCTTAGCTTACCCATGGACCAATGGAGACTGGGGACCACTCACTGAAACAAATAGCACTCTGGTGACTTTTGATGGATTTGTAAGTCCCTGAAGTCCAAGAAGGTAGCACCAGAGAGTTTCAAAAGAGTGGGACAAAATCTCAGGAGAGTACTTAACACTCCAAAAGTGAAACTAATGAAATTAAGGCTTGTGTTCATGAGAAGAAAATTTCTACATTTAAAACATCAAATGTGTAAACACGTACTGTGTGCAAACATCCCTTACAAGTTTGTGCTTTCCAATTGCCTCTCAATTTCCAATTGCCACTACTTGCCAGAGAAGCAGATCACCAACTGCATCAGTGCTTCCTATAAAAACATGTCTGATGAAGCACAGATGTAACTTCCTAATGTGATGCTTCCAAAGTGAGGTCCCCTTAGTCTGCAGCCTTCCAGACTTTCTTTCCAACTTCTATATCTCAAAAGTCTGAACTTCAATGACTGTAGCAGAAGAACTCAGAAGTAGCCTGCAGGTTTGGAAACCAGTGACCAACAAGTATCCTAGCCCTTATGAGTGATGCTTTGGTCTCCAACTGTACTGTAGCAGAACTCCAACTGTACTGTTGCAGAACTCCAGTCATGCTGATGCAAACAAGCAGAGAAGTAGTTAGCAGATTCCTGCCCACAAGCAGGACTTACCTCACGTGCTCTTTCAGCAGGCTCATAGTGGGATTTTGGCTCAGGGGTATGATAGCTTTGTTTATTTCTTTCTTGCTGCTGCTGCTGCTGTTGCTGTTGCTGCTGCTGCTGCTGCTGCTGCTGCTGCTGCTGCCGCCTGTGATCATGCTGCAGTGACAGGAGGTAGGCTTGCTCCTGCTGCAACTGGCGCTGGAGTCGCTCTGCCTGTCGGTGTTCCTCCATCTCTCTCCATCTGTATTCCTTTGAGAGAACAGGTGAGTAATTCAAGACATGACATTGATTGTATGGTGGATGTGTCCCTATCCATCCCAATAAAAATGCACCTTTTTAGTTGCTGTTGCACTCTTTTTTTTTCGTAATGGTTTTATTTTTTGTTTATTTCATCGTTAAAGTGTAACCAAGAGCTAAGTTAGGCCCATATGGCTTGTGTCTCATGTTGGGAAAGTCAAGAGAGTACTTCTAAGCTTGACATGATTGGAGAGTTATGTCAAAATTGATTTTTGTTAAAGGGAAAAAAAAAAAGAAGAGTCATTTATACTAAATCCAGTGTAAAGTTCAAAAAACAGTGACTTAGACCAACACTAGGCCATTGTATCCCGGGGTGGATTTACATATCATGTGTGCTTTTGATCTGCAACACAAGCACTCTAGTTCTTCACTGAATGCCAAGGTCTGTTCAGAAACTTGACCACCACACCAGAACTGTTCCACTTTAACATAAAGCCTTCTCTTACTGCCCAGAAAGCAGTGTGACCATACAGCACTTCTCATATGTGCCTGTCAGCCCACAACACTAGCATAAATGGCCTTTTAATCAAGCTCCTTTGTTGTCATACTGTCAGTGCAGCTGTGCCCGACTGAGGGAAGCCTAGGACTGGCCAGATAAATGGATCCTATAGCTACTGAACAAAACAGATACAGTGCTTTACCAGTAACATGGCCTGCTCCTGGAGCAGCTGCTGCTGTAGAATTTCCAAGTGCCGCTGCTCCTCTTCTAGCTGTCGCCTGATATACTCCTGTCACATAGAAATTACCCAGCAATAAATTTATTCAAAAGGAATGCATCAGAACCCCCTGGGTGGAACACCACACGCTACTTCCCCAGTTCAGCTTTAACGAGAAACGCACTTCAGGATGGATTAGTGCCTGCAGAACAATTTAGGAAGCCCTGCCTCCTGAGCATTGGATTTTGGCCCCTTCTGTTCTCAAATTTGCACTCCTGCAAATGTTACGGGCAAGGGCCAGAGCTCATTTATGTATTTTGGAAGTGGTTTCAAGAAGCAGCAAAATGCACTTGAAGGTTTTGGAGAGTTAAAACACAGCAAGTCTGACTCAACACAGCCAATACAAAGTCACATGCAAGTTGTATTAAACATTAGTGTGTTGCACTGGTGCGATGAACTGTTAGCAACAGCTAGAGCCAGGCATAGTGTGGGCAGAGCTGGAGTGAGCTCCCGCAAAGGGGCTCTGCCAAGTGCACTTGGGACCTGCCCTGCCATCTCCCCTGCCGCCCTCACTGGAAGCTTCTCCTGAGCAAATGCTGCCAGCCTTGCTGAATTATGCGATGGTTATGACACAAACAAACATCCACCAGGAAACAGATATTAGACTAAATTCGCTTGCTCTTGCAATCTATCCATCTCTTCACCTGCAGCCTCAACAGGTCAAGACATTTACCCCCTGCTTCATCTACCCCCTGGAAGAACTCAAACTCTGAAGCACCAAACCCAAGCTGGTAACATCCTATCATGCAATTAATGGAAGTATGTAACATGTGCATGCGCACACACACAAGCACACGCACACATTTACAGTGTATGCATAAAGAAATTAATGGATCAGTGATACAGTGATGGGAGTTATAGAAAGTCTTGTGACAGACTGATGAGATACAGTATACTGTTGTTATGCATGTTGGCTGAGCCACAGTTTGAGTTAACAAAAATTCTAAGAGGGGATATGTCTTTTCTTCTAAAGAAAAAAGAATAAAAATTCAGAGTGGTTCCTCTTGGCCATGTCAATTAACCATTTGTTATTATTGGCACTGTGCGTAATTAGCATTTCAACAGCTCAAAAAGCAGCTGGGGGAATACCCGGTGTCTGCCCAAAAGCAAATTGCTATGCTGTAATTAGAGATTTTTCCATATATTTACTCCCATTGGTTAGTCTTCTCTTCTCTTGACTCAAAAATCTTTGAAACACATACAAACACAATAAAATTATGCAGCAATACAATCATCAATGATCTCAAATACAGTGACTTTATGTAAGAAAAAATTAAGATATATCAGGGCCAAACCCAGCATTCCTGAAGTTAATGGGAGATTTACAATCAGTCTCTAGGATAGAAGTTTTGGACCTTTATTTAGGATCAGTATTTTGCAGTACATGCACTGTAAGTATTGCTCTGATTATCACCCTGATTAAAGTTATTAAAGGATTTTAAAACATGCAGATTTCATGCAGAAATATAGCAGCTGAGTTTCACAGTTAAACAGGCTTCTCACCTGTACTTTCAATATATTAAGGGCATTGTGACATAAGATATACTTGTCGCCTGAACTGGCATACATTATTAAAGCTGATTTTAAACAGAGAGAGAGTGAAATTGCATATTTAAGTTTTAGGAAGGAAAACCCTCTGCAGCTCAAAGATTCCATCTCAAATTCATAGAATTCAAAGTTCATGACAAGCCTCTGACCAATTCTGGGTGCCAGAAGTTGACACACAACGGAGCTGCCCTTCTCTTGAAAGGCCTTCTCAACAGGGGCATGTCCTGCAAGAACCACTGATCCAGCAAGACAAGCCTAGAAACAATTTTCAGCCCCAGTGATGATTTCACCAATTCTGATGATTTTTAGTCCAGCCCAGGGGCAGAGCTGAATTTAGAATGAGCGCTGCAACAAGACTTCTTTTTTTGAGGGAATATTGAGTCTGCCAGAATTTTCCATAAAGCCCCACGATCTATGTAAGTGCATTTGCTGTCAAAATCAACAAAGATGAAAGAGTTAGTATTAGGTTGCCTCTAAGCTGATTTAGGCTTACTAATTCTTAAAAAATTAGATTAGAATTTAGAAGAAACAATCCTATTCACATATATCTGTATCATGGACTCACCTGCTCCCTTTCTACCCTCCTCTTTTCCTCCTCTGCTCTTCTTCTCTCTTCCTCCTCCTTACGCCTCCTCTCCATTTCTTCCAGACGTCTTTTTTCCTCCTGTTCTCTCCGCCTTTGCTCACGCTCTTGTTGCCTTCGAGCTTCCCTTTCTCTTCTTTGTTGCTACAAAAAGGGAAAAGAAACCACAAAGTTTTACTTTTGTTGTTATCAAAGAAAGAGGTGGGGTTGTTTTCTATGGTGAAAAGCAAGATTGACCAGGACTGACAAGCTCTGCAACTGAGTGACAAAACATTTTATGCAAGTGTTCCTTCCATCAGGAAGCTAACTCATACCCAGCACACATCTATCTCCCAAAGCAGCCCTGCATACTCACTCTGGTTTCTTCAGGCACACACACAAAGTCACATACCATATTCCTGACAACCAAGATGTGGAAGCTCACTGCTCTTTTCAAGAGAGGCTAATACTGAAACCTCAATCTTTGAACAACTGGTGAACTCAAATCTTAATCAGTGACAACTTTCTTGACATCAACAAATTACCAACATGTTGCCAAAAGGGAATTATCAGCCCTGTTGAATCAGCCAGCTGACATGACAACTATCTGAACTTTCTGTGAGTAGCTTCTCTTAAAACAATTCATGGTCAGTCTGCTGAGAATGTGGTGGTGTTGCCCCAACATTTAAGCTCAATTTAATGGACTACCCAAAACTTTGCCTAAGAGAGAAGGAAGGCTGACCAACAGCACCTCAGCCCCTCCCAGGACATCAAAAGCACCTATATGTAAAAGAGGAAAAACAGCTGAACTAAGCTTTTACACTTACACAGATAAGCTTCCATACGTGACCCAAATACAAACTGGTGCTGGTAAGTTTGCTCAAGTTTAAAAAGAACCTGGAAAACAGCTCTAGAAAGCATGAACTGACTCATTTATGTCTAGAGCACCACATATGACTTCAGAGGAGACATTTTAAATGCCCATACAGTCGTGACCAGCTCTTCATGCACTTCAGCAGAAGCATCCAGTTACTCCACCTACCTCAAAATTCCCAGGCAGCCTCCCACAACTGCCTAAGTGTCAAAAGACCCAGCTGTCTCCTTTTCAACCATCAACTGGGAATATCTCTACAACATTTACTTCCATTATAGGTTTCTATAATATGCTAAAAATACAGAAGAAATTTAAACCAAAAAATAACATGCACAAATTTAATCCCAAGAACAAAAATGAAAACCTACATTAGTTATTCCTTATCACATTCAGGTGAAGGTTAATACTGTCCCCAGTTTCTGTTGAAGCAAAACTGCCACAGATTTGCCAGTCTTAAGGCACTCCAGATAGTCTTGCAAGCAAGAGCATTCAGACTAAGATTTTATTTGGGTTCACAAACGCTGTTACTGGTGTGCATTTCATAGTTGTGCTCAACTGAACAACCAAAGGCTGATCTACACTCTGTGTTACTTCAGGGGATGAGTTTTCCCTACTTGGCACATTATCCTGCATTACTATGAAGTAATTGAAAGATCAACAGCCTTTCCACCTTCTGGAATTGATACTGACAAGACAGTGGACAAGAAACATTGCGGGGGGAGGGGGGGGCAGGAAGATGGTCCTTGGGGTTCTCTGGACTCTTCTGTCATGAGAAGTTGTGGATGTCCCATCCCTGGAAGTGTTCAAAGCCAGGCTGGATGAGGCTTTGAGCATTGGAAGGTGCCCCTATCCATGGCACAGGGGTTGAAGCTAGATGGTCTTTGAGGTCCCTTCCAACCCAAACCATTTCATGATGCCATGAATTACCAGCACTTAAATAATACAGGCTGCTTTCAAATCTTCTTTAATTAACTAAAGTTCAGGGAAAGATGCAACTTTCTTGAAGACCACTGTTCAAATACACCCACGCTATAACTATGACACCCTCCTTCCTAGCCCATAGCACCATCTTGGATTCACTACCACCCTCCTGTGCCATAAGACATAAGCTCTTTTCTCCCCCACATTTTCTGTATCTTCTCAGAAACACAGCATCCTTACTCTTGCGTCTTTTTTAACTAAATCCATTTACCAGCCTTTTTGCTCGTGCTTAAGGAAGCTCTCTTCAGTGCAAGCAGATACAAAAATAGCAAAAGCGCTGCGAGGCAGCTACAGCACGCGGTACATTCCATAGGTTTCACTGCTTCCCTTCCCTCATTTTTTAAGGACTGTAAAAGGATTAAGTAGGCACTTTTATTTCTGAATATACACATCAGTGTCAAGCAATTTCTGCATTTAAGTAAATATATTCAGGTGCTTCTTGGCTAATCAAGTCTGACAGGCTCTTTGTTTAAGAAAACTAAGATGTGAAGTACAATAATATTGTTGCCTTGAGGATGCAAGAGACAGCACACTGCTGACTGGTTAATATGCAATTTATCAACTCAAACAATATTGTGTTGACATTGTTAAGTGGATATATTGCAGATCTTGGGATGGCATCCTTCTTAGTACAAGGAAGATGGGCAAACTCCTTGCTTCTTGAATTAATTCAGAAGTACTCAGCAATAATTATAAGTAACTGAACTTAATATGAGAAAAGTAAGTTTCAAATTGATTGAGAGCCAGTTTCCCACAGCCTCACAAAATAAACAAAATCAATTGTTTAAAGATGAGACTTTTAATAAACCTGACCCAGATATATAGCTTAGTACAATAGTCGATATTTATTACTCAGCAAAAGAAGGCAGGAAAAAAGGATTCTCTGCCACCAGTGTGCATTTAAGCCAAATCTCCAAAGCACAAATGTGCTATTGTCTATCTGCCAAAGTACACAGGGAGGTGGGGGTTTCTTAGCATCACTTCTGCCTTCCCATCAGACACTGTCTCAGCCCCTTGCCAGGCGCATGGGAAGGGAGGTACCTGGCACTGCAGGAGCCTGCACAAACACCCTGCACGATCCCCTTATTCCCAGACCTAGCTGTAAATGAAAGATTTCACTTCCTTTGCACATGGGCTTTGAAACCTCAGAATCAAACTACTGGTCACTAACAAAGTGGAATTCCCTTTTAACAAGCCCAGGGAAAGGAAACTTACAGTGACAACCATCTCTTGGGTCCCAGACTACATCCTGTCAAAGCAATAGCAAAGCTGGTTGGTGGCAAGTTGCACTGACGCCAGTTGCCTTCAGAAGCAGCCCTTTAGCTGACTTCCTACTATCCTTCAGTTGGCATAAGGTTGCCTTCCTGACTGCCTCTAGCAACTCCTACATGAGGACACACCAAAACTCTGATCAGTATGTTTCTCAGGCTTGCCCAAAGGAAGGCAGAGGTACAAGGGCAAACCACTAGTTAAAATCAACGTCATTTCTGTTTATAAAAATTGACCTTCTGATTTCAGTGTGACTGTTAGATACTGTAATTTTTATCACGTACTACAAAAAGACCTGATATAAACACTGTTGCCCACTAAATAGCAAGTATAAATCTAGATTCCTGAAATTATGAATGCATATCCAGATCTCCTTTGTTTAGATATGGTATTACCAACTTTCTTGCACATCACATGAAAAGCTTATTTCCAAGGAGCTAAGTGTAGACCAGAAGGTAAGGGAAAGAACTCTTCAAAGAAATTTCAGACATGTCAAAACAGAATTTTGACAGAGCCCATACTTCCTCAAATTACTGCATTTCACAATGCGGGCATTTGCTATGCAAATAAGATTTTAAAAAAGAAAGCACAAACCAAACAAAAAAATAAAAAACTCAAAACCCCAAAACACACACAGAAAACAGTGTCAATACTCTGGCTCCTTGTCCAGTTCTAAGGTGCAATAATGATCATCTCATAATGGAACCCGACATCTCCAAACTGGAAGTCCATGCAGTAGAACAGGATTTACCAGGAGGGGGCATTGCAACTACACTTGCAGTTGGTGTATACCAACAAATCCAGGCCCTCATTCATACAATGAAATGATAAAGATAGATACAGATCCTCTAATTTAAAATTCATAAAATACTATTATTCCGTCTTATATTCAGACAAATATTGACAAATGCATATATGAATTATTTCTTTCACAAAGAATCAGGTAGCCTGGTATCAGCTTATGAAGAGATTAATAAAGAGACTTTTGCTTTGTCCACACTAGAGATAAACCAGAAGTAGAACTTTTTACTCAGTACCAACCCAAGCTGCAAGCAATTCAAATTAAGCAGTATGAATAATCTTCCCTTCTGAAAAAGAAATAAAGCCTTGGCAAAAATTGCCTGCAGGTACACCTACATTAGCATCTTGGTTCAGATCTGGAGTGTTCTTTTGAAGTGAATCATCCAATCATCTCCACTTATCCAGTTTTGTTTCATATTTTGAAGATGTCTTGGAGTGCCAACCACTCCTTTTGGATGAAATTAAAAAGGTAGATGCACTCCAACCACAGGCAGGCATGCAGTCTAGACCTCAGCTAGTAAAAAGGAATTCCTCCATTCCTTCAAAGACATGGAGTGAGATCTTCAGGTCCTCAGCATTTTAATTATTATACTCCACAATCTGCCTCTACAGGACTGTACTACTTGCCAGCAGAGCTATAACTTACCACTTTAAAAACATCCCTTAGGTTCTCACAGCCAGGGAGAGAGACACCATTTACTGAAGTTATCCTGAACTGCGGAGCTTCACACAGAATGGGATTCCAGCACAACCAATTCTGAACTTAACAAACCAGACTCAGTTTTGCAAAGTACAAAATCAAATACCTCTTAACACCCAGTAGTTGCCTCCATGTTGCTGAGCAGAAACATAGATACATACCTGATCAGCCATAACAGCTGAGATTTCTTGTTTTAACTATTTAAACACTTACATAGTTCACAGAATCACAGAATATGCTGAGCTGGAAGGGACCCACAAGGATCATCCTACCTTTAGCCCTGCATAGCACCATCCCAAAGAGTCACTCCATGTGACCGAGAGCATCATCCAAACACTTCTTGAACTCTTGCAGGCTTGGTGCTGTGACCATTTCTCCAGGGAGCCTGTTCCAGTGTCCAACCACCCTCTGGGTGAAGAATCTTTTTCTAATACCCAACCTAAATCTCCCCTGATAACTTTCCTTGGGTTCTGTCACTGGTCACCACAGAGAAGAGATCAGTGCCTGCTTCTCCTCTTCCCCTCACAAGGAACCTGTAACTGCAGTGAAGTCTCCCCTCAGTCTCCTCTTCTCCAGCCTGAACAGACCAAGCGCTCTCAGCCACTTCTCACACAGCGTCCCCTCAAGGCCCTTCACCATCTTCGCTGCCCTCCTTTGGACACTCTATGTAGAGTTTAATATCCTTCTTATACTGTGGTGCCCAAAACTGCACCACAACAGTCAAGGTGAGGCCACGCCAGTGCAGAGCAGAGCGGGACAATCCCCTCCCTCAACTGGCTTGTGATGCTGTGTCTGATGCCCCCCAGGACACAGTTGGCTCTCCTGGCTGCCAGGGCACTGCTGACTCATATCCAACTTGCCATCAACTAGAACCCCCAAGGCCCCTTCCACGGCACTGCTTTCCAGCATCTCATTCCCCAACCTGTACACACATCCAGGGTTGCCCCATCCCAGGTGCAGAATCCAGCACTTCTCCTTGTGGAATTTCATATGGTTGGTGATTTCCAGTCTTCTAATCTGTAGAGGTCTCTCTGTAGGGTCTCCCTGCCTTCAAGGGAGTCAACAGCTCCTCCCAGTTTGGTAAAGTAAACTTGCTCAGTATCCCTTCCAGTCCTGTGTCCAAGTGATTCCTGAAGATGTTGAAGAGCACAGGGCCCAAAATGGAGCCCTGTGGAATCCAGTAGTAACAGGTCACCAGTCTGATGTTCCCCCATTCACTATTACTCTCTGTGCTCGACCCATGATCCAGTTGCTCACCCACCACATGATGTGTTTATTTGGCTGTGGGATGGACATTTTGTCCAGAAGGATCCTGTGAGAGACAGTACTGAAAGCTGTACTGAAATCCAAAAAGATGACATCAACTGGCTTCCTTTGATCAACTAGGTAGGTGTCACTTCAGTAGCAGATCCCACAATTTCAGGGTCAACTAGGAAGTGATCATTCTTGCAGTCATGATCCTCCAGCTCAGGGCACTGAGATCCCCTTGGTCCAGCATCCATGTTGGAGACAGAGGCAAAGAAAGCATTAAACACCTCTGCCTTGTCTCTGTCTCTGTGACCATTCTCATCCTGCAACAGGCTAATGGTATTTCTGTACTGCCTATGGCCATTAATATATTTGAAAAAAGTCCTTTTTTTGTCCCTCATGTTTCTGGCCAACTTCAACTCCAGCTGAGCTTTGGCCACACAAATCTTCTCCCTAGAGCAGCAAGCAGCATTTCCGTATTCTTCCCATTCACTTGACCTTGCTTCCACTGGGCACATATCTTCCCTTTTTGCCATATTTCCAAGAGAAGATCCCTGCCCAGGTAAACCAGCCTTCTGCCTCACCTGCCTGATATTTGCGAATTGTCTCCTCCTGTGCTCCTTGGAGGTGATGTTGAAAAGTGAACAGCAATGATGAACCCCAGCACCTGCAAAAAAATTTTCCCAGGGGACTTTGCTTCCTAATTCCCTGAGCAGCCTGAAGTCTGCTCTTCTCATGTCCAGAGCTGAGGTNCCCACCACATGATGTGTTTATTTGGCTGTGGGATGGACATTTTGTCCAGAAGGATCCTGTGAGAGACAGTACTGAAAGCTGTACTGAAATCCAAAAAGATGACATCAACTGGCTTCCTTTGATCAACTAGGTAGGTGTCACTTCAGTAGCAGATCCCACAATTTCAGGGTCAACTAGGAAGTGATCATTCTTGCAGTCATGATCCTCCAGCTCAGGGCACTGAGATCCCCTTGGTCCAGCATCCATGTTGGAGACAGAGGCAAAGAAAGCATTAAACACCTCTGCCTTGTCTCTGTCTCTGTGACCATTCTCATCCTGCAACAGGCTAATGGTATTTCTGTACTGCCTATGGCCATTAATATATTTGAAAAAAGTCCTTTTTTTGTCCCTCATGTTTCTGGCCAACTTCAACTCCAGCTGAGCTTTGGCCACACAAATCTTCTCCCTAGAGCAGCAAGCAGCATTTCCGTATTCTTCCCATTCACTTGACCTTGCTTCCACTGGGCACATATCTTCCCTTTTTGCCATATTTCCAAGAGAAGATCCCTGCCCAGGTAAACCAGCCTTCTGCCTCACCTGCCTGATATTTGCGAATTGTCTCCTCCTGTGCTCCTTGGAGGTGATGTTGAAAAGTGAACAGCAATGATGAACCCCAGCACCTGCAAAAACATTTTCCCAGGGGACTTTGCTTCCTAATTCCCTGAGCAGCCTGAAGTCTGCTCTTCTCATGTCCAGAGCTGAGGTTTTGCTGACACTTTTCCTCCTGTTAACAGAGACTTTAAACTCAATCACTTTGTGGTCACTGCAGCCAAGATGGCCACCAACCTCCACTTGGCTCATGAGCCCCTCCGTGTTGGCAAGCAGCAGATCAAGGGAAGCATCTTTCTGAGTCAGCTCCCTTAGGATCTGTTCCATAAAGTAGTCATCTAGGTATTTTAGGAATCTTCTGGCCCAGGTTGTATCACCTGTGTGAGGATCCCAGTTAATTTCTGGCAAGCTGAAGTCCCCCATAAGGACAAGGGCAGTTGACTTGGAAATGTCCCTTAGGTCCTCAAAGAATAAGTCATCAGTGTCATTGTCCTGGCTGGGAGGTCTACAATAGGTTCCCACAATGACATCCACATATTTGTTTGCCCCTTGATTCTTACCCAGAGCCTCTCAACTGTGCCTCTGCCAGCTGTGAGTTTCATACATTCTGATCCTTCTATTACATACGGTGTCACGCTTCCGCCTCTTCTGCCCTGTCTAAACCTCCTGAAGAGCCCAACAGGGCACTCCAGTCACAGGTCTCATCCCACCAGGTTCACTTATGCCACTGATGTAAAATCTCTGGGACCAGCCCAAAGCTCCTCTTCTTTGTTTCTCATGTGGCATGCATTGCTGTAGAAACATTTCAGCTGATAGTCTTCATGTGACTTTTAAAGGAGGGTTGTGGGTATGACAAATAATACCCTTCCCAAAATGTCTCAGGTCATTTTCTGTACTTTGACCACATATCATTTTCACCTCCTCACTAACACCCAAATTATAAGGTTCCTGTAACAACGAGTTTTAGAAGTCACCTATGTGCCTTTTTAAAAAGCAATGTTTTCTCTAATACTGCTGAGAATTACAGTTTTTGGCAGATGTCCTAAACACCGTTCCTGTTACAGTCTTGGTCAAAACTGTCTAGGCTCTGTGCCAGCATTGTAAGAACAAGCCCCTGATTTTAATTTAGGAAGTAGGGAGGGGGGGAAGTATATGCAACTTGTCCAGGAAGATTATCTAATGCATAAAATTCTAACAAAGAATATTAAATGAGTATATGCAAACATAAACTTACTTTACACAAGAAAAAATTATAAGAAAGTGAGGCTTGGTAAAAACGTCAACAAACCTATGGAAGCCCTGAGATTCAATGCCTGACACTAATCTTAACTCCCATTACCAAGCTCTTCATTGTTTACTGGCTTCATCAAAACAGGGGGGTGAGTTAAGGACAAAGTGACAACATTACGATATTTTGGCCTTCAATTGTGTCACAACACTGTTTATCTAAATATGTGTCTACCACCCTTCCCCCATCTGAAAGTTTGTTTTGGCTGCTAATTTGTCAAAAATCACTTGGGATTATGCATTTTTCCAACACAAGATCCAACGAACTAAATGGGGTTTTTCCGAAAGCTAAATGTGAGCCTTTTTTAATTCACTTTAAGAACAATATGCTCACCCCACCACCTGCAAAAGGAAACCTTTGTAACTCATTATTCATATTTATGCCTCCAGGGGAACCAGGCAGAGGTTACAGACCAATACAAGGTAAAAAAGCTTCTATCTTACAAATTTTACATAGTTTACTGTGCAACCCTATTCAGTAATACAACAGTCTACATTACATGCTGTCTTGTGGTTGTGGAAGCTGTCAGTTTTGTTCTCTATTTTAAAAAGCAGGATTGATTAAACATAACTTTCAGGTAACTACTTTTCTTTTGAGTTGCTCATTAAGTTATGATACCTGCAACATCCCCAGAAAGTTTGACCCATGCAAGGAAAACCAGACTGCACTGCTTTGTTTTCACTAGTAGCAGCAGCATCTTCTTTATTTTAAAAAGAAAATCCAGATTTTAAAGAGTTGCACTGATTACTAAATGACCTAGATAATGTAATTGCAATCCTCTTCCTCAACAAAAAATACTGCCTGTCAAACCTCAGAGATTAAAGGGGCATTTAAATGAATCATTGACTCCCACACTACAGAAAATTTTAGAGGCTGAACAGTATCTCGACTTTTGTCCACCTTTGACAATATCAGCATTTTATTTTCATATTTTTCTATTGTCTTCTTTTATTAGTAGCTCTGCCCACAGAATAGCTCCAGAGCCTAAAAACACTTGGAAGTGCTATGATGTTTATCTTGGCATTCTCAGAAGGGTGGGGAAGAAACAGAAGAGAAATGGAGTTTATGCCTTCCCCTTGTCTCTCCTCTGGATTCATGTGTGGCTGAATCTTAGTTGCCAATCCCTCCTTATGGCAGCACTAAACTCATTTGCACATTGAAAAAGACGGATAAGAAGCATAATGTGACCTGGAAAGTATTTGGAATTTTGTATTATTCGTTATGCAAACACATCACGGGATGCAAATCAACATTTGGTCCTGGTTGCATCCTCATTAAACATTACCAGAATTTGGAAAACCAGACTGGGTGTAGTTTTTCCATCATTGCTAAGTGAACAGTTGAAACTGAGACTCAAGCAAGAGGTCATTTAAGGACGACTGGAATTTGACCCTGCACTTCCTGAAGAGCCAGAAGATTGCTTTCACTTCAGCTCTGTGTCATACCCAGCACTGGCCTGAAGAGCTGTTTTGAAATCCTCCTACCTCTGAAGCTCACACTGCATATTCCATCTACATATACATATATAAATGCATACGAAATCTTAGGAGGTGAAAAGTATGACAGAACAATATTGATCATGTACATTCACTTCCTTTTATCTTCCAGCAGCATATAGAAATTGCCTCCTTACCAGAACAATACTGAACATGTACATTCACTTTCTTTTATCTTCCACTAGCGTATAGAAATTGCCTCCTTACCATATCACAAACGCATGATTTACATATTTGTATTTATTGCAGAATTATAATTTTAACACTGATTTATGAAACATATTTATAAATCTACCTTTAAAGGCCCCTTCCAATCCAAATCATTTTATGATTCTATGACCTAGGTGGCTTTTAGTCATTAAGCTAGCTACTATGCATGAGAGAATAATACATTAAAAAATATGCTTCTACCTACCATGTACAAATGCCAAATGCAGATGTTTGAGAAAGTTTTAAAGGGAAATTTGAAACATGTTATGCCCCCTCTAAAAATACTCCTGAGAAAATAATCCATCTGGGAATAATTAATATCTGTTCTCTACAGCTACCAAAAGTCTAGACAAGAGACCAAGACACAGCCTGGCCCCCAAAAAATACCTTCAAACAACCCAGCTCTAGCTCCTGTTGCCTCCACTGGAGCCACTGGAAATTCAAATACTTGGGAAGACAGGTTATGTATATTCAAGTAGCCAGGCATGGATCAAAGTGCTCTGCTCTATGTTTGCAGGTGGATTTTCACAAGTTGTTTTCTTTTCTGAGATGTGCTTGGAAAGATAGGTGTGCCACAGGGAACTGTTTATAAATAGGCATGGGAAGAGGAAACACAAGTGCAAGAGGGGCTTTTGCCCCCCAGATTCCAGTCTGCTGTTTCTACCTCTTCTAGCCGTCTCCTTTGCTCCTTCTGTTGCTCGATGCGTTTCTGCCTCTCTGCCAGCAGCTGCCTCTTGTACTCCTCCTGCTCGCGGAGCTGCTGCTCCTGCAGCAGCTGCTGTCTCCGAAGGGCCTCGGACCGTTCCTTGTTTTCCTGCTGCAGTCTCAGGAAATCACGTCGGAGGGTTGATTCTCCAGGCACATTGACAATGGAACTGCAACAAGAGGACGTTAAAGCCTTCCATACAATAAAGCCTGATGGGCAATTACATACATACCCTTTCCAAAGCAGGGGAACATTTATAAAATATATCATGATGTTAAAGTTTAATCTCGTTTCTTTCAGAGCAAAGACAATGGTTGCATGTCAAATACACCTTTCCAGTGGAAGTTGTGAAATGAGGCCAAGCAAAGTAAGGACCAATGCTGACATTGTGGAGACCCTGGTCAATCATATTTGCCATAAATCGCCCTCCAACCAGAACTTGTGGGCTCTAAGCCATAGGAGGGGAAGCTTTAAAGCCTTTAGCAGTCACAGGGCAGGTATTCAAACCCTCTGGGTGATTTATATGGTTTGTGCATTCACTTAATAAGAGACAGAAATTTAGCATGCTCCTGATTCATAATCACAGACCTTTAGACTTACTTGGCATGGACTGCCCAGAGCTATCCCAAAAGCAATTATTACCTTGGCTCTCCTTCTTGTTCAGGCACTTCCTCCTCTTCTTCCTCACTTCCACTATATTCATACTCTGTCTCATCTAACAGGAAAGAAACAAAGGCCTAGATAGTACTTATATTTAATGTTAGGACAGTGTGGAGTTGCAGTAGCACCTCAGCGAACCAGTTGCTGTCCCCTTCAGTGAGATGTATTACAGACCCTAGAACTCATTCTATATATACAACCCCATCTTCACAGACGTGTAAGCAGTACAGTGCTTTGCAGAAAACTACCAGCAAGCTCCCTGAATGATACCAGATATTTTATGTAAGACAAGACACGTGGAGAACCTTTGCACCACCTGAATAAAGAGAAAAGGCTACCCAAAACATTTGCTTCATAGCTCTTGTGATGAGTTATTTCCCATAGGTCTGATTTATGGCACTATTCCAGGAAATGAAACTACCACAGATCAAGAAAGGGAAAGGCACATATGCCAATATGCTCCTAAATACCATTTAACACTTGTATGGAAGAGGCAGTGGCCCAGAAGTGAGGAAACTTAATGTATTGGAAAATATGGTGTTTCACATTGATACTTTCTCTGTAAAGGACAGAACAAAACATAGAAGCCTGCTGTAATCAAATTATGAATTAAAAAAGAACCTTTTAAGGATTTGGGTTGTTTGGATCTCTCCTACAGGTGGGGATTTAGAATGCAAAGTAGGACAAGAATAGGTAATTTTGAAAGCTGAAATACTTGATTTTCCTAAGCTGCATACCTTTCTCTCCTCTCTTCTTCCTGGTCCTGTCTATATGGTCCTTAAGCTGGATCCGGACTTGCCTTTCATTTGGTTGGTCACGTATAAAGGGATGTTTCAAGAGTTGCTCTGTAGAAGGTCGCTGCATGTAATTCTTCACTAGACAACCTTCTATAAAACTGAAAAACTTTTTTGACCTGAGAAAGGAAGAAGGAAAAATAATACAAAACAAGATGACAGGTAAAACTCAGCGGAAACAATTTTTCTGTTGTTCCTCAAAGTCAAATTCCTTTCCTCAAAGAGCATCACATCTCAGAGGGCAGTACAAGGCCTGTCTGCAAGTGTACCTCCGAAACAGAGCGGAGTGTGTCCCAGCTGAGCACTGGGCTGGATGGACATACGGCTGAAGGGACACATGGTGACATGAACACACCTGCAATGCTTAGGCACAGCCTTACAGTAATGTGCCCTCTTTCACAGGCATAATTGCCCTGAAAGTCAGGATCTATAAACAAACGTAAATCATGCAAATCCAGCTCTGCTACTTCTGGATCAGAGCTGGATAGAATCCAGCTTGCTTGGAGCAGAGGTAGGGCAGCTCTGGGGTGCCTCCACCCGCCCATGTTATCCAAGGGCACATCTGCTACAGATGGCCACACAAAAAAATCAGAAGAACTGCATCTGCCACTCCTGACACAAGTTGCACTGCACTACTTTTGTATACAGTTGGGCTCACACAGTTAGATCTGCTAGAAATTAAGATTATTTTATTTTTTATCTGAAGAGTCACACCAAGAAATTTTTATAGAACAACAGAGAATGTTGATCAGTGTTGTCTGTTCAACACAGGCACGTGGGGTCAAATTCCCCGTGACACAATTTAGGGGGTGACAGGGTACGGGAGTTAGCTAAGCTGCAGCACCACCTTCCTAAATTTGAACTTCATTTGAACTCTTGAAAGAGGACCTCTCCAGAAAGAAGTCACCAAACAAGCTGCCTTGCAAAATGCCAATAGTGGAAATACTCAAAACTGCAGTGAAGCACTGGAAGAGGCTGCCCAGAGAAGTTGTAGATGCACCATCACTGGAAGTGTTCAAGGTCAGATTGGATGGCGTCCTGAGCTACCTGAACTAGTGGGTGGTATCCCTGTCCGTGGCAGGGTTTGGAACTAAATGATCTTTAAGGTCACTTCCAACCCAAGCCATTCTACACTATTTCATCACTTGGTCTATTTTCTCACAACCTGCCACTGAGCAAACTACCAAAATGGTTGAGTCACAGCAGCACTGGCTTTGACCAAAATAAGTTTTTAATTTGTAGGTGGTCTCAACCTGCTTCAGTGTTTGGAAAGTAAACATCCCCACTACACGGTTAAGTGTAAAAACAATGGTTTCCATCCATTAGTTCACTTTCCTACAGTAATCAAAAAGGCCGAATTCAAGGTAACTTGGTTGTTCAGATTGTTTTTTATTCCTCATGCCTGAAGTGTTATTATTTTGCATAAAAAGGTTAATGCAAGGCTTATGCAAATACTGTATATGCATGTCTATTCCTTTAATATAAAGTAAGAATGAGAGACTGATGCCTTAACAGTACAAATGCATAAATAAGTCAATCCAGGTAAAGACCAAGCCCAGCAAGCAAACCAAGTTTATATTATGTTGATATTGAATAGGCAGTCAAATCACTTCATTATTTTGACAGGATCACAGCATCCCATGATCACATTCAGTCTGTAAGATACCTCTTTCTAGGGAGTATTTTTTTTCATATGTGCCAGTTGTAACCAGTAACTGGGAGGAAATCCTCCGATACTAATGGATTCTTCTCAGCTGGCAAGAAGCAAGCACTCAATTCCAACCGTTTACAACAATTATAGTAAAAGCCTTCATTAGTTTTAATAGCTCCTTTCTATTTAGCAACAAGAACATTATACTACTGTTCTGTTTCTGTGTTATGATACATCTGAGAAAACATACTGCCTATTAAGAGTGCTGCAGGAGTTTATTTTTTAAAATATGGATCCATTTGTCACCCTAATACAGATGCTGCTCTGTCAAGAAGTGATTTTCACACAATTCAAGATAAAATTTCTCTGAGACAAACAGAACTAAATAACACAAGTATTTTATTTCATGCTTTGATTCAATGGCACAGAAGATAACAGAGTGATTTTTGCTTAAACTGCTTTACAGTTTTGTGGAAGTGGTAACAAAACTGCATATGACACAAGAAGACATCATGCTACAAAATGCTCCAAGCAAGATATAATTAATACATACCATTTCTTGGATTTTAACCGTGGGGGAGGGTTCCTGGGTATCAGAAAGAGTGCCCTCATGGGATGCATGTCACAAAGTGCTGAAGGAAAGGAAATCAAACCAGAGACATACAGACACTGGTTTAGTTGCTCTCTGTCAATACATGACTTCAGCTTTCACAATCATTCCCACCATCCCAAACATACATACAGCAGGAGCAGACAGCAACACAGCTAAATGGAATTAGCCCAAAATTACAATTCCACAGCTCAGTGTACCAAGGGTGGCACAAAAAGCGAAAGAGATAGAAGCATGGATTAACTTTCAGAGTTGACCATGATGGGAGCCCCAAGTCATCTAACTATTCTATTGGCTTTCTGCTCAATAAAACATTTGGAGAGGATGATGGCAGAGGGAAGAATGACAGTTACTGTTTCATAAAATCTTCCCTCCACCTGTCCTTCACTCTCATTATGGAGGACAGTTCATTTTTACTCTCCAGACTTAGGTATTTTCTTTACTTCAAAACATTACAAATTTGAAGCACAGGAGGGTCTGTATCAGAAAAAAAAGGATACCCTGAAGAACTGAAATGCAAACCCATAACTTTTGTCAAAAGAAGTTCTGTTAGTTTCCATGGACATACAGTGGGAGTCCAAGAACTCTGCCAGACAGCCTTTCCTCCTGTTCCATAGCAAAGCAACACAGGGAAACAAGGGAGCAGGGAGAGACGCTGCCCAAGAACGGTCACTAGGAGCAAATCTTCTGTTTTAACCATGTTCCTGTCTTTGACCTCTTGCAACATCAGTCTCAGCCTGACTAATCATACCAGGAAGATGTGACATTTGCACACAGCAAGAGATACAGATTGATGTGAAGTGAATTCTGGATTCAAAAATAAGGGGCCACAATCACAACAAAGAAGCCCCTTGGATGTCTGTGGATCCAGGAGACCACCAAGCTTAAAGATAGACTCTTGAGCTGCCACTGGAGGAGGAGGAAGAGCCCACATGCCAGAGGACAAGAGCTATTCAGCATTTACATTGGATCTTTGCTTACTTCTCAAATGCCCCTCTGTGCTTTTACACAAAGAGGGGCCAAGCTCTGCTTTGGTTTGGAAATGAAAAAAAAATTACTGTCCAATTCTAGGCTTACAGAGCCCACAGACACAGCATTGAATTCAAAGCCATCCAGGCAAGCCAATGCAATGAACAAAATGGTATGGCAAAAAAGAGGTCAAGGAGTAGCTCAAACACTTAGCACTGGCTGAGGTGTCCTGGGAGCAGCTCTCACATGGGCATTCATGCAAATTAGGAAGGGGAAAAAAACCCAAACCCAAACCATCAGACTTCCTAAAACATGAATCAACACAAGAGTATTATGATTTAATTTATATATCTTCCATTAACTTCAACAACAATATCATCATGCAGCAGCTATAATGAAATTACCACGTTTTAGCCAGGAAATATCAATACTTTATTTCAACATGATTGTTTCAAAGATAGACATCTCAAGCTGGGCCGTGGTGTGGTGGTACTTTTTTATGTGTAAAAAACATTATCTTACTTTTAGGTACCTTAAGCTGTTATTTTTTAAATACCAAGCTTCAGCTGAGGGTGAGGGTAAATGTATTTGCAAGTTCAATACGAACTTCCATAAGAATTATCATTAAAAGCCAAAACAGCATGTCTAGCTTCTTTTGTTTTCAAATGTTTTTGTCCTCCTCACATATATCTGCTGCCTGTCTTGATATTCCAAAAGAACAACGTGAAAGGAAAAGAAGCTATTAAAACGTTGTGTGTTTTGGTTTTGATTTCCCTCTCAAAAAACATCCATATGAACTGACAATGATCCCTGCCTGAGAAAACTTAAGTTTGGTGCTTTGTGCTGAAGATTGATTTACAGTTTAAGTCATATCACTGCTAAGGAATACCAACACCACCCATGACAAGTGGGAACAAAAAGAGAAGCAATGTTAGCATTATCCAGACCAACAGAAAGTCAACACAGAAACAATTGTTACAGATGCTTTTTTCATTAAGGCCTGTTTCCTCAAAGCCCCACTGACTCTCTCCCCAGCTGAGGTTTCAGTATTCCATGCCAGGCCATAGAAAAATTGGGACACAACTCCAAAACACAATATACTACCCATGGGAAGGAAGTCAGACACTCGATTAGCCTCTAAATATTCCTACTATAGAAATGAAATTACTGCAGTCTGCACTGTAGTGCTTAAACACAATCCTATCTTTATCAAAAGCATTGCTATTTATGGGATTTTGTATTTATAGAGCTGGCAAAACCAAAGAGAACAGGAATAACACAAGGATACTTTCAGAAACCTCAAAACTAGGCTTAGATTACAACCAGCATCACCCAAGTATATGTTTCAGTCTTAATCAGCCCACTGGAGAAGCACATGTGTCACTTACGGGGAGCTCCTTCTGCCATCTCTATGGCTGTAATGCCGCATGACCAAAGGTCACTCTGCATAAAAAGAGAGAGACCATATGTTAGTAGGTGGATTTGCCCATTCAGACAGAGAGTACTATTTAGAGAGGCCCTGTAGGTGAGGCTGAAACCAAAGACCATGGCTATTTAAATAATACAAGCTACTTTTTTCTCGTAACAGTATCATAAAATCCTACTTTTCACATAATACATATGTATATGCAGAAACACATGCACGTATTCCTACAGAGTGAGCAAATAACCCTTTCTAGGAACACATAAAAATATATCCACATTATGACAGTGGAAAATGCATTTGCCATAAATCTAAACTTGTGAAACAACAGTTTCCAATATTCCCTTATTTTAAAAGGACTTAACATGGGCATTGCCAGGGTGTGTAGAGATGCAGTTATAAAAGCAAAAGCTCAGCTCAAATTGAAAGTGGCCAAAGACATCAAAAACTACAAGAAAGGGGTTTTAGGTATGTAAACAACAAGCAGGAATAGAAGGAAAATATTTGCCTACTGTTAAACCAGAGAGGTGACTTAGTCACCACCACCACCACTGAAAAGGCAGAGGTTCTCAACATTTACTTCCCCTCTGTCTGTACCAGAGGCATTGCTTACAGCCAAAGTCAACACTCCTTCCCTACTATCTCAGCTTTTCTTGAAACATGACAGAACAAAAGTCCTTCAGCAGGAGCCTTTCACAGGACCACCGCTGGCCAGTGCCTCTGACTAGGGAGAGCCTGAATGAGGGGCAGGCAGGTCAAACACAGGCAAAAGATGGAACAGTGCTGGCACAGGACCAACTCCAGTGACGCGCCTTAATGGGCAAAGTGCCAGAGAAGGCTGCTCTGAAAGAGAGCTGTTCTTGAGCAAAGTATCTTCATTTCTGGTCATGCTGGTGTTTTTTTAGAAAACAAAACTAATGAGCAAATAAGCTCTTCACATACTACAAGCAGAAAAGCATTTCTAATAATTGTATTTTCAGACCCAGCAAGGCAATCTTTTCTCTTAGTCCAGTTAAGCCGTTTAAGTTAAATTGCACAACCTCACAACCTTACAAAATCTTTCAAACATGAATTTTTTGGGACAGAAAATTCCACCAGTAACAATAAACAGGTGTTTTCATAGGCAGGAGGAGTTATTTTTCATATCACTATTTCATTAACAAATATTACAGGGAGTTTTTCTATTTTATTAATCATTTAATAACAAACCTTCTTCACTAATAACTCCATCTACAAAGATATAAAGCATTACCTTTAGTACAATGGGATGATAGATGTCAAAAGCAATTAAATCAAGAGATATACAATCAATCTGATCAATCATAGTCAAAAGTTAAAAAAAACACCAATTCAAATAATCTCAGTTTTTTAAACAGTTTAGGCATACACAAACATACTGATAGCTAACACCACAGTCTCAGTAAATTGATATTCAGCTCTGAGATCTTAATGCCTGGCTTTCTGATACTCTTGTTGCCCTTAGTTAGAAGTTGGAACACTGCATTAGGAGCACATTTTCACATTGTTTTCTTTCCTTGTGCTTTCATTAAAATCAGCTGAGAAGAACTTTTAAGATTACAGTATGCTTTCACTAGATAAATTTCACTTTAAATATATATATATATATATATATATATATATACACCTCATATTCTTCAGGGCAGTGCAAATACCATCATGAAAACGACGGTTTTGCAGTAATTAAATTTTTCGTTTGCACTAAACTATGTAAAGAATCATCTTTGTTAAGAAATGTTGTGATGGATAAATTTTTATCAACTTGTATATGTATCCTGAAAACAGGAATAGTTTTAAGGGCTCCTTCTGTACCTCACTGGCTCTCCAGACGGTGGTTCTATTTAAGGCAACAACTAAAACGTATTGTTCTGGGTTACTACAATAACTGGGACATAGTCTAACACAATTTAAAGTACAACCATTATACAAATTGAAAACACAAGCATTTCCATTTAAACTTTCTTGCCTTCTTGAAGCACCTACAGCACTCTGAAGTCCAAAACTCCTTATACCTCACACGTACAATAATACAAACAACAACAATGATTAAAGGTCACAATTTGACAGTATCCATATCCTGTACTCCTGTAATAAGAATGTAACTACACAAAATGATTATTACTCCTACAAAGCATAAAAAGGCTCAAAAGCTGCCATCATTCATGGACATTTATACTGCAAGTGTATGTTTTGGCTTTTTAATTTAACCAGGTTTCTCTTACTCTGTAATCATAAGTAGCATCTGGATTTTCATCACAGGCAATAACTTCTGGAGCCATCCAATACGGAGTCCCAATAAAAGTGTTTCTCCTGCCGACTGTCCTGTCCAGCTGAGCGCTCACACCGAAATCCACTGTGAATGGGAAAAGAGTAAAATAAAATAAGACGGGAAAAATAATGCAGTGATTACTTCAATAAAGTGATTTGGAAATAAAACCTTGTGGATGTCCCATGTGGGAGGACTAATCTGAGGAGAAATACAATGATTAATCCTGAGGCAACTGAGCCCTTGTGGTTCACATGCAATGTGCTTGGGCCACAAGTGTCAAGAGACCACCTCTCCTGTACGTCTCCCCAGTCTGCCTGGTCTGAAGGGAGAGCACAGCTGCAAAAATACTGCCTGGGAGGCTGACAAAGCTCTATTCCCTTCTCACACGATGAAGCCAAGCACCTTCGCCTATACAGAAAGAGCCACTTCCCTAAGGTACCTCTCATTGCTGTGGGAAAACCACATGCATGAACACATCTCCCTTTCAGCTCACCACTTTTTCTGCTCTAAAATCGGACAGTAAAAATAATCTGTTTTTCAGGGAGTTGGTCTCTGCTTTAATGCACAGTGCAGGAGCATCAATGGGAGCAAAAGATGAGGATTATTCAAGAAGTGCTAACTTTGAAGAACACATGCACACGGGTTGCAAAAGAGATGCTCATTTCATGACAAGGCAATTATATTACAAAGCTGTTTTCTGCCCTTCAATTCTCCCTGCTCACAACCAGTGCTATATGTCTTTCTATACCAGTAGCTGCATCTAATCTAGGAGGGCTGTCAGCTTCACTGCATCCATCATCCAAGTGACACTGACAAACTGGTGTAGACAAGCTCAGTGGGAGCAATGGCTTGGAAGCTACTGTGCTCCATTTTGGACCAAACAAACTAAAGCTCTCCCAAGAGCTTCCTCCTCCAGCAGCCGGGACATCTTCCCATGCCTCATGCTGCAGGAAGGTGTAATGCAAAACAGAAGGGATGTGGGCTGGGTGGGAGGGCTTCAACATGACTCTATATTTAATGAAAAAAAGGTGGCAAGTGTGGCGTGATACAAACAGAGAAGGTTAACATGTGCAGTAACTAAAAGAGACAAATTAGAGAGGATTGAAAAAAAGAGTATGTCCACTTGGCAGGAAGAGAAGAGGCCAGGGATGAGCATGGTTTTCAGCAGGCACGCCAGAGCTGAAACTGTGTTTTGAACTCAATGCCACAGCTCCCTCGAGAGTGCTGTCCAGATCATGTTTTTGTGTCCAGAATCTGAACAGCAGGTGCTATTTTAATTAAAGCCAAATACAAGAGAGACTCCTGTCACTTCCCAAGTCCAGAATAAAGGGAATCAGAACAAACTCAAGTCACACACAGCTCAGTGGGGTAAACAAAATGATCCCCTCACTGATTCACTGGCATGAAAGTCAACATCTTCTAATAAAATTCAACAACAACCTGCGCTCCACGTCCCAAAGCAAGAGGAAATACATAAAGGCTGTTAATCCACATGGAAGCAGTGATGGAGTACTCAGCTATAAAACATGTTGTGGGGCTCAAAGGACAAAATTATTAATTTAGGAATGGCATAAAATCAAAGGCTGAAAGAATGAGGAAGTGGACATATGTGCCTACTTACCAAGTTTCACTTCTGCGTTCTCTGTTAACAACACATTTTGTCCTTTGATATCCCTGTGGATCACGTGATGGGCGTGAAGATGTGCCAAGCCCTGCATTAAGGAGAGGAGAGGAAAGAGAGGATGTTCAGAGTTAAGCTTTTGGCTTAGCAACAGACTAGTCATACACAGCAGCCCCAAAAGGTCTTGGGCTCTGGCTCAGCAACTGGATGTAATGGGACCTAGAGGAGCCTTGCAGCAGGCACACACCACCCACACAGCTTTTGGCAATGGAGCAGAGACACAGGTCCCATCCCAGGTCATGCACGCACTGTATCTAGATACAGCCCAATATCTACAGTGTGCAAACACCTCTCAGCTGTCCTGTGAAGAAAGTCCAGCTCTGAGAAAGTCTCCATGCACCTACACTGTAAATGATATCAGCATCGTGTATCACTGACATCTGACATGCACAGGGTCGCACAGAATTTAGTCTGGAGAATGGCGGTGGAAGGAAAATGGAGGCAGCATCAACATGCATATATGCACCCCTGAGAAGGAGGTGGCAGGTTGATGACTGCAGTTATGTTTGAGGACAAGAGTTGACAGATGACAAAGAAACGCTCTACTGCAAAGCTGCAGTTCTCTTCTCTAGCCTCCATAAATATGAAGCCAGATAATTGATCCTCAGGAAAAAAAAAGTGAAAGGAAAAAGGAGGAAAGAAAAAGAAGTGTAAGCATTATACTTTCCAAAGGAAACAAAACCTCCTGGCATACGGTGCTTTTTGTTGAGACAGCACCTGGATGCATGCCCCAAAGCGTTAGCCATGTGGGGGGAGGGCTGAGAAAGACATATGTTGCATTTTACTCTCTAATGTAATTGGGAGAACAACAGGCAACTGTATTAGCAACTGCCTGTAATTTGGTTTCTCCTCAGTTTTCTGCTCGGAAAATTGCAGTCTCCAGTGGGATCGTCTTGCCTGTTCACATTGCCCTCACAGGCTTTTAATGTTTTATGAAAAATAAAGAAATAGAACCTTTACAGCTGCAAGAGGTTAAGAGAGTAGTGCTTGCTGTAGGGAAATATTTCCTAACACATGTTCTTCATTAAATGATCATTTACCAGTTTGCCTACATAACTATTGGGCAATTTTCTTTTTTTAAAACAGTTAATGGGTGTGACAAAAACCCCACCATCCACAGCTTCTCTCCACATGTCACAAGCAAATCAAGTGAATGACTGGTGTCTCTGAGACCTTCACTGACTGCTAATGCTAAGTGTGGTCTTACTTTTCACAAGAATTAAGGCTTTTCCACAGCTTCACACAGGATATTTTTTAAAGCCTTCTGCTACTCCAATCCAGCCAGAGAGATAACTGTTCTCTCCAGAGTACCATCTAACTTTACTGAAAAAACACATTTGGGCTTGCAAAGGGCTGGGAGGAAACAGAGGGACATGTCTCCATTCCTCTGCAGCCCCCAGACCTATCCAATCATACAAGGATCCACCAGCTCAATTTTCACCTGTATCTCCACTTAAACCAATCTTTGGCCCTTTAGCTCGTTTTAGCTTTGTGTTATACAACCTCTTCTCCATCTCTGACAAACTCTGTGTCCAATCAGCTTTTGCAATGTGTCATAGAAATGTGACTTCAGCATTCCTTTTTTCCCAGATATTCCAGTTCCTGCTGGCCAGTAATTAAGGCTTCTTTCTGCAAATCTTTCCCTGGAATGAGAAAATAGCTTTCCCTAACTCTTTTCTGAGGCAAATAAATTTTACTCTTCTCAGAAAGCATTTGACTACTTTACCTAAGGACAACCTAGGATGAATGCAACATAGCATGGAATATCTCCAAGGCCACGCAGCTCTTAAATCAAGTTTAAGATCAGTCCTGCAGAAGTTACCTTTCCTCATATTAAAGCATGTTATCTATTTGATTTAAAATACAACTTCTCCCGTGTAAACAACTTAAAATGTGCCAGCCTAAATGCCAGCAGCTGGACTCTCTTCTAGCATTTGGAATTAGTGCAAGAGACCAGAATCATATGTCTCCCTTCATCCTCATCTTAAAAATTGCCAAGGCACAGCAAACGTGTAACACAGGCAACAGCAGCACTGATTTATGCAAGAGCCAGTGTTGATTTCCTTTAATATATAAAGCCCTTTAGAACTTCATTTATGATTAGGCAATTGAACAAACATACTGTGTAGTGGTATGGGTAGGAGGCAATTTGCTTTACAAAGAAGCATGAGGAAAACCACACCAGATTTACTTAGTGCAGCAAACAAATGCCAATTCAAAAAGCACTTAAACCGTACCAACTGGAAATTAAATATTAAGAATAATTAGTTACAGTTTTAGAAAAAATGGTAAGTTGCAGCCCCCTTCCTGAAAAACTTTTGCAATGCCATCTGCTAGCACTGCACAGCCACACATGATGTAGCTGCTTGCTCTAGACAGACTGCAGGAACATACAATATGAGAGCACATCACAGCACAGAAGTCCTGACTGCTGGCATGAGCCAACAACTCCCTTCCTCCATAGACTTGATTAGGAGCAGAGAAAGACGGCTGCAAGCACATTTGGAAAAATCAGCTCTGTACCCTACTGTGCTACAACACTTTCAGCCTCAGGTCTTACGGAAACTGTTTCACAGCTTCTGCAATAGGTAAGGTCACTGACTCTTCTGCTGGCTTGTCATGACTAACAACTCCTGTTTTCTGCAAGGTTGCTGTTACAATACACTACAACTCACATCCAGTTAAATGATATGGAGCAGACATCTATCTGCTCCTACACACTCTCCAAGTGATGACATGGCTAATGGGATTGATCAGAAACAGCTTCTTGCAGAACCTCAAGCTAGGCTACATCTTTTAAGACTATTTCTGTGTGGAACAGACTATTTTTCTTACCCGGAGAATCTCTCTGGAGATATATGCTATCCAGTCTTCTTTCAGAGTATTCCCTTTCGTGTTCTTCACAAGATCTGTGATAGAGCCTGCCCCACAAAACTCCATAACAAGCTGAAAAACAAGTATCAGTGTACAACCAGCATTAAATACGGTTCTCAGCTGTTCAGCAAAGCAAAATAATCAGGTTGCAGCATTGATTTAGGAAATCCTTGTGAAGCAGAGAACAGAACTTATTTTACGTCTCTGCCTGGAAAATGCATTCAAGCAAATGTCTTCAATGTGTGTCAAGACATATATGGAATATGTCTCACATTAGTTACCACATTTTCAAGGACTGATTTAATCACTGTAATTTAATGCTGGGAATCTGGATTTGCTCAGCTATGCAAAATGCATTAGCAGCAAGAGCACATCCAGTGCTGAAGGAATCAAACTGATCACACCATTGCAACACATCTTATCCTTTAACTCCCATTTATTTATGGAAGAACATGTACTGATGACTATACCCTGCTGTTTCAAACCCAAACTTCAGTCCTCTAGAGGGTGTAGATGAGGTGGGATGGGAAATGTAAAGGGTACGATTCTCAAGTGCAACTTTCTTTTCACAGTAACATATTTTTACTGCTCAGCTCAGCTGTCTTGTTCCCAAGAAACATGCTACTACCCATCAGGGAAGTGGGGAGAAAAACATTATTTAAAGAACAAATCCACTGCTTAGAGGAAGCTTCAGTTCAGCCATTCTCTTAAGGATGTGTGATTAGCCTATGTGATTCACTTATCTGTCTGTTCAGGCAATCACCAAATTCTATTAGTTTGCCTTTCCATAATGTGGTACTTCTGTCATGCTCAAACTATATCCAATAGGGAAAGACACATGAACATATTTGAAAAACATCTGCTTACCCACAGTTGGTCGTCATGTCCTGGAGGACTTTTCTTAATGAAAGCACCATAGTAAGTTGCAATATTTCTATGATGAGAATATTTCTTTAACATATTAATCTCCAACTTGATTTCTTCTTCTTCATCCTTTAGAAAAAAAAATAAAACAAAACAAACCCCCACATATGTTTAACATACAACATGCATTATTTATTGATTCTTCACTTTTGTACAAATATATTTTCTTGAAGTTCAATTTCCACCACCATCATGGCTCAGGAAATCCATCTTATGGTCATGCCATCAAAGTCCTGTTTACTGAGATGGTCTAAAACAGGTCTTTGTTTTCACAATTTCAGCACCGCAAAAAAAACCAAATGGAGGATGCACTGGGCTTGACTCAGTGATGGAGCAGGACATAATCTGTTCCAAAAAACCCATGCTTATAATACTGTAAGCAAACGCCTATCTTGAAGACTTTTATTATATGTAACCCAGAGAACTAGAAAACTGGAAAAATCTGTGAATTTATGTTAGAGAAATATTACTTCCATCTTCCTCATTCTTCCTCCTTTAATTTTGAAAATTGCAACCAGTTCTATTTAACTGCCTGACAGCGGCTCCATGCAAGCCAGCTGCTGAGGCAGGTTGCCACCTCGGTGCCAGCACAGGACTGACACAGGAAAGCAGAGGTGGAGATCAGGAATTCCCCCACTGAAAGGACAAAGCATTTGTCTCGTGCACAAGTTTCCTGCTCCTCCATCTGTCTCTGTGGAGGAAGAGCAAGTGCATCAGGAAGAACGGGCGAGGAGCCCAGGCAGTAAACAGGATGCTGGGACACAAAGGCAGAGGAAGGATTTCCCCCGGCTCCCCCTGCTTCAGCAAGATGCCAAGCAGAGAGCAGCTCAGGTGAAGGGAGGTCACGTCTTCAAAGAGCTGAAAAGGGTAACACTATGAAACCCCTCCTTAAAAACACCCACAATCTGTTTCTGAAGTCACAGTAGGACATGTTGCATGGAAGGATCTGCACGCTTTGAGGTGGTGTCTGAGCAGGCAGCCAGCAGATATAGAAGAAGGAGTAGACGCCATCCCACCCCCAGCTCTCCCTTCCCATACCTAAGACAGTGGGAGTCTTCTTCAAGCACCCATCAAGGCAACAAATGAAAAGGCAGATGGATATCCCTTTAGGCGCAGTCTTTTTTTCCTCCACTATTTTCTGTCCTTAGATATCCCAGCAGAAGATGTCTACCTTAAATTGATTACAGGAAGAACCCAAAACTTCTGTTCCCTAGGGTTGCTGGCTGATGGGAACAGTAGTACATATTTTGATTATTCTGTGATGTCAAAGATGATTGCATGACAAAATTTTAAGCCTTAAACTTCCTTGCAATTTGTACCATGCTAGCAATCAAATATGCTATTCACGACATATGCAGATGTTAAGACTAACTACATATTAACTGTTTATACACGCTGGTATACATGGCTTGAGCAAAAGAAGCTACTCTATGCTACAAAACAAACAATTATTTCAAATACTCTGATAGTGGGATGCGATGCTTAGTTGTAAATTATTGTGACAGAATTCCCAAAATGCACCAGGGATAAACAATTCTTATATTTTCTCACAAAGCATCTTTGAAGTAAACACTGTGTACTTCTGGAACACTGAACAAAACAGTAAAAGAATCTTGTAAATCAAAGTTCTCAGTGAACAGCAGCCCTGGGAGAAAGCGTTGTCAGAACAGCTTTTTGAGCCAAAAGCTAACTGGGTGCTTCCTCAGCTGCTTCTGTCGTCCTTACTGTTGCATGATTTTTTATTTATTTAGACTATATGCAAAAAAGGAAAAAAAAAGAGAAGAAGAATATATCGTTATACTAGGAACTACTACACTGAACCTCTGAACTGTGCATTTAGGAAAAAAATACTGTAATAGAAGCTTTGCTAAACTTAACAGTTTGGGACTAAATTGCTGGTAAGTTAATATGTATAACTGGATTAATGTGCTATTTTGAACTGACTTTTTAGATAAAAATTATTTCCTACTCTCAGCACACGAACACAATAGCTTTTACAATACAATGGGCAGGATGTCCTAAAAGTTGTTCATGTTTGTCTACTGTAACAGCAGCCAAAATGATAGCACTTAGACAGGATCTCCTTCTGAAAAAGGAAAGAAGAAAAAAGAGGAGAGAGGGGAGAGGGGAGAGTGGAGAGGGGACCACCCAAACGCCTGAAGAACAACAAAAAAGACAGACACAGATCCAGCAGACTGCAGGCAGTTACTACTCATTCAGGTCTTCACTGAGGCTGTCACAGCACCTGCTCAATGGCCGGCAGCAACCCCAAGCATCTCCCTTAACCAAGGCTAATATGGCTCCTACGCTCCTATTTCAGCCACCTGTGAGCATTTGTTCACAACACAAATAGAATCTCAACAACGGTTCAGTTCAGTCCAAAATCCAGCCTACAAAAATAAATGGATTCAGTAATTCTTGCCAGGCTTTGGAGGACTCCACTTACTTAGTGTGGATCAATAACTCCCTGGCAATGAGTCCTGAAGACTTTGTGGCGACAGGTACTATCACAAGGATTAACCAGCACAGGGAAGGCAGCAGCACCACTGCAGTACACCAGCTGGTGAAGACTTTTAAAAAAGGAAATAAAAAAAAAGAAGTTGGCAAGACCAAAATTCAGGAGCTTTTTTTTCCAGCATACAGCTCATTTCATTTCAATATGGACATCTGAAAGAGGCCAAACAATGTGCACCCCACCAGTGTTTACTTCTTGTCACCAACTACAAAAGGAGGGTGAGGTCATTAGCCAAGATGCAAACACCAATCTTGCAGATGTCTCACATCACGGTGACATGAGTCCCACCCAAAAATCTCACCGGATAAGACTATTTCCACACAGGTTTCCTTATGGACACACGTGCCTCAGGGAGGGTACGCTGCAGTGTGCAGCAGGGATCCTCCTGCGCAGAGCAAGGTGTTTCAGGAGCCATCCTGGGATCTGGACATGTGAGCCAGCCTCAAAGACAGGTCCCTCACCTCCTCCCAACAACATAAGCACCACTAACAGTCCCTCCATTTGCAGAGGCGCTGGTACCCCACAGAAGGAGAAAATAAAAACAGATTTATGCGAGAGTCTGTCATTCTCATGAAATAATACAAAAGTACATCCTTTTTTTCTTGGAGGAAAGAGGCAGCTGGTGAGCCCTTCCTAGTGATTTTATGCAGCTGGCATCAATTACCACTTTAAGCCATTATCTGTGCATACAAACTCCCACTGAAACCTTCTTTGTCTTCCCTGTGATTGGGCTGGGGTAAGTGTTTGATACTTCTACATTTGCTGTCTGTTTGTGACAGCACATCTGACTACCAGTAATTTTTGCAGTAAGCTATACTTTTGCAAGACTCACATGGTTAGATCAAGCTTAGAGCAGCTTTCCTCTCCCCTTCCATGTGTTCCACTCCTGAGATTAAATGGATGTGTAAGCATTCCCAGGGATTTCTAACTGCAGTGCTCTTTGATCAAAATAATTTTGCCCGTAAGATTAAAACTCATATATAATGCCTGCACAGAAATCCACCTGTGTACTCTAAGATAATTTCTAATAATTTGAATTAGCACATTAAAAATAAAACCAGTCATGCCACCTCTCAGCACACTGCCCAGCGGCACCTGATCAGCTTGCTTATGGCTGTAGCACAAAATCTAACACTGCTCGCTCTTCCATTCATCATTTCATGCTAAATATCAGTACAAGTTTTTCCTCATGCAGATGGCAAATCAATGACTCGTTATTTTCATCACATCAGCACTTCCAAAACTGTGATGATTTAAGTAGCTAATGATTTAAGGATCTGACCATGGTTGCGATTGGAGTAACTCCCAGTCAATTAAAAGCTACTAGAGTAGATCCATATATGGCAGATTAACCTGGACAGCTTGATTATTCCATGTCCGCATGTTTTCCAAAGGTAATACCTCACCCCCCACATCATTATTGAAAGAAAATTCTGCTTATTTACACAAATTTTTAGAAGATGAAGAATGCAGATACACTTTGCTGTACATTGTGTAAGGATGGAAAATAAGAGAATTGAGCTCTAGAAGTGTCAGAAGCGGCAAGAACAAAACCAAAGAATAAGAAAAATCACTTGATATATGTCCTGTTTCTATAAACTTCCCTAAACATCACCTAAACATCATCGTCCAGATGCTTCAGGAGGCCAAGCATAACAGTCCTGACCTGTTCCAGCAACTAAAACTGGTACAAGACCCTTAAGAGAATCTGTCTCTCAGAAATGCATTTTGGGGAGTAAGGGAGAAGTAACCCTGTTTCCTAAGCCCTACAGAAAATGAAATTACTTCAGAAGCCAAATTTTTAAATTATAAAAACCAACCAACCAACTCAACAAATGAAAAACAACTCATCTAAAGGTATAGCAAAGACATGTCCCAGGGCATGCAAGTGGTGACTTTCCACCCAAACTCCCCCATGTGGAAGAGCTGTCTGATCACTGCTCTTTGCCATTTGTTGATTATGCCCTCTTAAGGGATGGCACTGCTTGAGGAGGAGAAACAGGACAACTTCAGAAGGTTTTATTTACCCTAATAATTTGCTGAGGGTAAATGCAGATGAGAAAACACAGTCCAGCAAGACAATGTGCTGTGATAAAGGTAAGAACAAGTTTACCTAGCCTGCCAGATGATTTATATGCTGCTCTAAATCAGTATGAAGTGGAATACAAATTGGTCTCTTCGGTAACTTTGCTTTTTGATTTAAGAAATGAGACAGTGACAAATCTCAGCTCTCTCTGCACAACGGCATACAGTCATTTTAGCTACAGCCAGGAGTTAATATCACTACCAAAAAGTGGAAAGCTGAACACACCAGCGAAGGGGATGGAAAGAGAAGCCTCAAATCTCTTCTCCTTTGCCTGCCCAGTGCTGCTTAACGCTCTGCCTGCCTATACCCAGGGAGCCGCCCTGCCTGGGGAATGGCAGCTGGCAATGCTCTGCCTGGAGTTTCAGGGTAAGCTGAGCTGCTGAGGATCACAAGCTCCAGTGGTAACTTGTGGAATGTGGGAATCTTTAGATTACAGAAGAGCTGAGATCTGTGTGGAGGGGCAGGCAGCAGCCTCAGTTCAGCACTGGGACAGAAAAGGGACTGCTAACCCACAGACCCCCAGAGTAGTGGTGAGGAAACCTGTTTGCCTTCACAGGCACCAAAATGATGACGACTTGCCCTTTCTTTCACAGTGTGCCCTTGACATGAAAGTTGAAGAAAAACACGAGACAACCACAAGAAATCCAGTTTATTTTCTTTTCTGCTTCCTCTCACTTTTCATTTCTGCCCTCTACACATGTGAAAGCAAAAAATACCCAAACCAAAACAAAACAAAGAAACAACCTCCTAGAACACATCAAAAACACAAAAATGTTTCTCAATAAATCACAACACCAACTTTTGCAAAGCACCATTCTGCTTGAATGTCACAACCCTCTTGCTCCTCGCACACCAGACCTGGCTGGCATCCACTCGGAGCACAATCTGTTCAGGACAGGGAAAGTCTGAATAGTGCCTAGCACAATAGGTGACCTTTTCTGCTGCTGAAACCCGCAATATATACACTCGTTAATAAAGTTCTCACACACGAGGGAGATACACTGGCAAGGAAAGTTGGGGCGGTATTGCACACAGCACAGTACTTGAACTGGGAGCTGTGGTGCTGCCTCCAAGCCAGGAAGGAGATTGTAATTTTGGGAGAAACCAGATCATAAGAGCAATGACACTCCAAGTGCCAGGTAAATCGCTGCCAGTGACTGCCAAGGTAGGAAGTTTGCATAAAGCAGAGGAGCTTGCAGTGCAGACAGTGCAATGTGGAAAAACATGATCCTCTCCAACACCACAATAGAGTGTTGGAATTGGGAATATGACATAAAATACATCTGAAGAGAAAATACCAAACAGTTTTCTTGGGAGGGAAAGTCTAAACTGTTTAAAAGAAAAGACTTTAATCAAGAGGTGCGGTAAACATTTAACAAGTCCATATACAAGTCCTCCTAAATCTTTACAGGAGCCTCCAACTTTCTTATTATATCCCATCTGTGTTGAGAGTCTTTTACAGCCTTTGAGCACTGTCATACTCAAGCTAAAAACCTCATCCAAGTTTATTTCCCTTCTGTCTCTCTCCTTTATTACCTTCTCACTTCCAGCATTCCCTGTGCCTGTTTCACTTCATGTGCAAGGTCTCTTTTTCATGGACCCCTTACCCACAGACTCTTCCCACCTTGGCATCAGCACATTAATTTCTCTGCACTGTCCTTCAAGTCCTTCCCTAAAACACTTTTTCAAAGGCCTTCAGAGTGTTCACTCTTAAGAAAAGGCATCTATCATGCCCCACACTCAGTGCTGCTGAAGGAGCACCAGACACCCAGCAACATGGCGTGGGTGGTGAACATCCGCCCCACCATCGCTGTGAGGGTGCCTCTCAGACTATGCTCCTTGTCCACAAACGCAGCTCATGCAGAGAGAGCCTTTCACAGGCTTTACCGTTTGTGAGCTTTCTGGAAACCCATCCTGTCACTGTGAGCTGCCCACCAGCCTGCGAGCTGCTGCTGCCGGCATAGAGCCCGTGCTGCCAGAAACAGCAAACCAGCAACATAGCTCAGGCAGAGTTAGTGCAGAAGATGGCTGTGAAGCTTTTTCAAGGGTCACAAAATCCTTAGTTTTGTTAAGATTGGCTGGCAGAACAGTGCAGTCCTTATGACCACGTTCAGTTACCTTCAGTGGCAACATTTCATCAAGCAGGTGAGAAACACGCTTCCAAACACACACAAAACAGAAGCTGCTTTGTCTCCCGTTGGCACAACACCCTCTCTACTGCATGCTAAAAGCATCATTTGAAACAAGAGAGAAAATGAGCCAACTTGTTTGCAGCAGTGCCATTGCTGAGGTTGCAGCCATAAAGCGACAGTGAAATTAACTGGACAAAAAGGCGTGAGGGAGGGCGAGCTCCTCAGCACGGTCCCAGCACTGCCCGAAGGAGCCTGTGTAGCAGCATTGTGCAGGCACGGGACATGGAATCACGTGCAGGCAGGAAGGAGCCAAAAACCACGTGAAGACAATACTTGTCTGTTGTCTCCCCCCAAACCACCTCCTCTGCCAGTCACTCTGACAACAATATTTTCTTTCTTGCCTGATGTGCCTTCGGTGCCTTCGCTGGTCACTCAGTGAGCTGCTCTGAAGGCACAGAAACTGCACGAGTGCTGACCACCCTCAGTATAACCCCAGGATGCCACAGGCTTTTCCAAAGACAACCAGGAGAGAAACCTCCTAAGGGCAAATCCCTTCAACCATTTCCAAGGCTAGTCCCTCAATCCTACATACTTTAAAGAGTTTCCTGCTGAGACTGCATGTTTGTCCCAGCTACACAATTCAACTGTCCATCCACATAAAGCCTAAATCACTTACAAGTTATGCAACAAGCTGGCCTTACACTGACATCTTCAGAGCTCTCATGAAAGAGGGAAGGTTTCGTACCCCACTTTCCTCACCATTATTCACACTAAAAATGCCTGTTGCTACTCAATACTCAATTCTACATCCAGTCTCAGATTTCTTGTGATCAGAATAAGCCCTTGCTAGCAGATATGAAAAGTAAGCCTGCATGTGAAGGAAAGAAATTATAGCCATCTCCTTTATGCAAAGCTCCAAGCTCAGACAATACGAGATGTAAATGCTGGAGAGAAAATAGATTAATGCACAATGCCAAAAAGTTGCACAGCTTTTCTACTTCCAATCTCAGTGAACATTTGATGACAAGGAAAGCAGCATCTCTGGGAGTGACAGAGGCAGGGGAGGAATTGGCCCATTGCCTGGTCCCTGCTCTCCCCTGGGCAATGTGAAGCTCCACTGCTCCCACCTGGAGGGCAGATCTCCTGCCCAAAGGGGATCAACTCATGGGTCCCTCCCTGCATGTGCCATCTAGACACTGCTGGGCCACAGACGGGAAAAGCTCTCAAGTCCTGCAGGTTTCACGCAGCTGGAGAGATTCAACAAGAAACTGAAGTTCTGGTTTGAAACTAAGCTTTAAACTTAGAGGGGGACAAAAACCAAACATCTGAGAGGAGAAAACAAAAGGTTGAAATGACTGAAAGCAGATTTCCTATGCACCAAATGTCACACAGATGATATATTAGCAGAAACGTAAACTGAGATGGTAAAATACATTAAAAATAGCAGTTCTAGTGTAACACTAATGTTCTCCCAGTACATGCATCATGAAAACCTAAAATTACATGAAGATGCTAATTCCCTCACAGGACAGATTGGTTCACTATTCAGCCTCACACCCACACTGACCAATGAGTCTTGTAGATGAACAGGGAAGAGAAAATTATTTACAACCCCTCTTTCACTTCATATATAGAATGAAAACCAAATCCTAAAAGACAAATAAAATATCCCAAGAGTTTGGGATAACAAACAGGAAAGCTAACGCCATGCATACCCAAACAGGAACAGAACAAACGTGAGGAAGGAAGTTATCCCACCGTGGCTTTCCTTGGGGCTGTTTCACATGGGATCCTTTCTTAAAAAGAGATGGGTCACCAGAAATAGCTTACATGAGAAATTCAGCAACTCCATCCCATGCCGCCATTTTCTTTGTGCAACAGTGATGAAGGACTTGGCACTGCTCAGTATCTGATACCATGGAGGCCAAAAGCAAACCGGCAGATTTGCAAAGCAGAGAGGGCAGATTGGCAATGGTATTCCAAAATCAATCATACATTAAAAAATAAAACACCACCTCAGGGGGGAGAACAAACAAGAGCCACCACAACTGCCTGCAGTAAGTAGCTGGCAGCCACAAACCAAGTACTTCACACATGCAGGGAGCACAGTTCCACCAGTGATCTCTACCTCTCCATAGGACGAATACCAACTCGGGTGAACAGACCTGTCCCCTCCCAGGCACCTTTCCCCCGTGCTAAATTTCAGATGCCCAGGTGCCAGGCTTCAGCACAACCACTGTGTGCCTAAAACTCAGCAGAATGAATCCAGGCTTTGGTCACTTGGGTGACCAAACAGTTATGGCCAGCAAACAGTTGCTGGAAGATTACAAATTGATTATGGACCTTGACTTCTGAACACAAATCAACTGGTACTTGGAAGAGGAACTTTGTAGCATATTGCTAATCCCTCAGCTGTCCATATTCTCTAAGTCTTCCAGACTTTAATTAAGGAAACTCTCCCCATTAAAATGTTGTTAGTGCTGCAATTTTTCCTTCCAAATATTTGAAACTCCGTCTGCAACACTAACAAAACCCTGCATTTTGTCAGAAAATGACTACTAAGAAAAGCTGCAAAACAAAATTACTTCATTTTCTCTGCAGCCCACCAATCCACTTCTATAAAAGTGGCATACTTAGCCCACTACTATGAAGAAATGGATTTAATGCTTCTTTTCTAAAGGGGTGTACCTGTCTGATGAAACAACACCTAACAGACAGCCATCACATTCCCAAACATCAAAGGTAACACATTGGGTTAGGAACCAACCAATACCCATGCTTAATGCCCCTTTTTAGTGCTGCCGGTAACCTGCGCTCTGTTTTACACCCACAAAAGGAAAACTCAAAATTTTGAGCTATGCTACAGCTTCCAAAAAATTTCTTGTAAGCCAGGACTAGTGTGAGATCATGATCTGATTTATTCAACACAAGGTTTCTTTTGTTAAGCAGCCAAAATATGTCAATTACACAGGAATAAAAGGAATCATCAGATCTGTACATGTGTCTTACAAACACGATTGAATGACATAGTGTGAGCGTACAGGTCCTTACAAGTTTTACCTTCAGGTAATCTTTGCCTAAAGGTTAAACACTTCAGCTCCTCTGGTCCAGTATTAGTCACTACTCAACCTCTGTCACTAATCTGCACTCTTCTCCTCTGCCTTATGCAGAAAGCCAGGTGCAAACAGGGAGGACCCAAGAGGTTCAAAGTCCAGTTCCGCTCACCTGATGAGGGACAGAAGGGATTGCAAAGAAACCTGCGACACCAGCCCACCACTGTGTGTTTCAGAAACAAGGCAATTATAAATACCGTCCCTGCAGAGTGTGGGTGGCTGGGATGAGCAAAAGGGAGGAGAATGGACCAAGCCCTACAGGCTTGTCAAATTCCATTTTCAATTTTAAAAATACCCTAGAAAATATCTTTGTTTTCTTTTGCCAATTTTGCAAGAGAAGACTGCTTCAAAAGCCAGCAGGAGGGCTTGTTCCTCCTCCCTTTGCCACCATCTCCCCCTTCTCATCCTTCTCTCTCTGGTTTGGTGAGAATGGCTCCTCAAAGCAGTGACAGAGCAGAGAATTAACATGAGGTCGGTATCTGTGACACCATCAGCCCTGCACACACCCACTGAAACACCCCTGCCCAAGCCCTCAAACCACCTGCTATTTCTTGAGGAGGAATGGGCTCCTTCTTCTGAGTGTAAATCCAAGCCCGTGACTGATGCCAGACCAGACCCTGGGATTCAGCACCTTCCTGGTCTTCTGCAGCATTCCCAAAACCTACAACCTAACACCAGTTTTGGGGATGAAAAAAACAACACCAAGCTCAGCCATCCCGTGTGAATAAACATGAAATAAAAAAACTAGAAATATATAGGCTGAGAGCAGCTTTCCTGGAGCAAAGACCTCTCCAACTTGCTTGCTCACGTACAAATGAGATCCATGCCTATAACCCTAAGGGTTTTCAAAGCAAGAAGGAATACAGATAGTATATTTTACCTCTAAAATACACTTGTGCTCAGAAAGACAGCCCTTTTTATAAAGGGAAATCCATTACAGAGTGATTTACAACTGACTGACAAGATGATGATGTCTGCAATTATCAGGTCCAATCACCGAAATTACAATTTACCAGTCGACACTAAAACTACTTGATTCACAGTTAACATTTTTTCAGCACACATCAGGTCCTTTCTAAAACAAGAGGGGAGGAAACCTCTACCAGTAACAGACAAATGCAGCTGCTGAGGAGAGGAATTCAGGGATATCTGAGGGGGCAAATTTCCCTTCGTGTTTGTGCCAAATCTTCACGGAGACTACATGACAACAACGGCTGCGACCAAAAAGCTTTTCCTTTGTGATCAGACAGGAAGAGCTGTTAGACAGGTACAAAGATACAGCCACATCTGGGCACGTGTGATAAGTGAGTTCTTTATAAAATCAGTTGCTGAGGTTTTGATTTTCTTTGGTAGATTAATGCTGACTTATGCACAGCATTTAAAATCGCCCTGCACTGCCAAAGCTCTGTAAAGGCTGTGCACTTTAGTGTACAAGTTAAGTGCATTTGGCATTACGCCACAATGTACAAAATCATTTTCATGCAGCTGCCAGCAGAAGGGAGCTATATTCTTGGACCAGATGTTTTTGTTGTCGGTGCTGCCAAGCACGCCTGGAAACCTCACAGCTGAGTGGTGCTGTAGGAGTGAATTGACAATGAACAGAGCCACAAGATGCTCATGTCCATCTATTAAACAGGGTGTCATAGTCCCCTTCTACCTTCCTCCTGCTCTCCGAGCAAGGAAGCTGCGGATAGCCAGCTACTTACTTATCTATCTGAAAAGTAAAACCTCTCTGCCTCCATCATGATAAATAAAAGCAACAAATGCTAGCAAATAATATTATACCTCAGCTGCATTTACACCCTTAGCTGGGCAGGTGACAAAGAGACTATGATTAACAGCCAAGAAATAGGACTGGAGAAAATGGTTTTAATACTACAGCACACTTTTGGTTTTCCTGTTGGGCTGTGAATAGGCAAGCACCTATTAAAAGGTATTTCACCCTAAAAAATCAGAGCTGCTATGGCATCTCACTCTCCAGTTCAAAAACAAACAGCTCAGATCCCAGCACAAGTCTCTCACTCTGGAGCTGAAACCCTGAGAGCACCGGCAGGAGTCTGGGGACAGAATTCCACTTCCTAGCCCCAACACCAGCCCCCAGTGAGGCCCAGTGGCTATTAGCCCTGCTGCCCTGATGCTGCAAAGCACCAGCTCCTGCCAGCCCTGCCTTATCTGTCACGACTGCACATGACCAGCAGAGGGGATCTGCGGGGCCACAGGGGACAAAATACTAAATTGTCAGACAGCTGCTTAAAACCGCAGACGTGTATGCAGAGCAGGCATAAAGCAGTCCGAGCAGGAACAAGGGAGTCAGGCACAGACACCCGGGTGCTGATAAGAAGAAAATGAGGTTTACTCAGTCCAAAACTCTTCTGTGACAGGCTCTGTATCAACAACAGAGTCTGTTAGAGAAACTCGAGACACCAGGCCACCTCATCCAGAAAGAAAAAGCCCTGCACCAGTCAGGGAAGAGGTGGAAGCACAGCCACCAGCTCATTCAGGCTGCAGCCCACCCTGGGGCAGAGATGGGGGGCAACACCTCTCCTTCAGGCTTGTGGCAAGGGACTCGATCCTTTGTTTATTGCATTTGCTGGGCATCACACACATTGAAAGAGAAAGGCAACATAAAGAGGTGGGGGGGTTGTGTGTGTGTTGTGAGCTACCCTGGGGGCTCTTTTCTCAGGCAGGCAGCTCAGGCAGACACAGCCCACTCCTGTGGCACATACCCCTGTTAAAACACAAAACTCAGCAACTTGCCTGCAAAATAAATGCAGGCATAACATGTTTTACTGAAATCCTCCAATACATAATATAACGTGATCTCCCTTAGAAGAAGTATTGGTTTGGTTTCCTCAGCCTTAAGTAGCTACCACATCTCTTATGCCACACATAGCCCCAACATGCCCAGCCAGGCTCACCAGCTGGCATCTGCATGGGAACTGTGCCCAGAGAAGTGCCCTCCTTAAAGATATAAGTCTGGTGTTTCAAAAAGAAAAAAAACAAACACCAACAAAACATCATCTCCTCTCTTGTTCAGATAAATAACTGGTTGTCTTCTCAGTGACTTTTTTCTGTTAAAATAAAACTAATGTTATCTCTCAGGGGAAGATGACTCATGAGCAGGAAAGGGCCTGTAATTCTGTGCTCTGGGTATTCACCCCAACACATATTACAACTTTTTACTATGCTAGTCTGGTAACACGATGAAGTGACAGTCTGAAGAAATCTTCCCTTAATCACACTTGATTTGAAACCAAACAAAGAGCAATTAGCTCAGGTAAAGCGGAGGGAGGAGGGTGAGGGGGGAAGCAGTTATATCTGAAGGAGGAAGCCTAGATTGTTTGGAGAGCTTCGAAATTCAGGAAGATACGGTTTAAGGCACCGGATTTGCACAGAGCAGGGCTGTGGGACAATGAAGTCATGCATAAAGGGACAGGCTGCAGCAACCCTGCCAGCTCCAGCTCCACCACCAAGGCAAGGATCCTCTGTTCAGTTTGGAAACATTATCAAGCAGCATGGAAGCAGGAGAAATCCCACACACAGCAAATCGGACCGCTCCAATAGCTGGAGAGAGGCAGCTAAGTGAAAGACCATGTGTTGCGGAGGTCAGGTTCTGCCAGACTACAGGCATCTGAACAAAGCCAGTCATGGCTGGAGGCTCCTCTCCTGCAGTTTCCTGCAGACTTGTCCCTCCAACAGACACACGGAGAAATTCCAAAGCCCACTCAAAACAAAAAGCCTCGCAGAAATTGCTGGTTAAATTGGTTGTCTTTGCCAGTTTACCAACAAATGATGCACCACTAGGAAAAGCTTTTAGCTGGCTTGAATTAAAAAGTGAGCCATGGGGGTGTAGAATAGGAAAAGGGAGAATAGGGAGGCTATTAGAAAGATAGAAAAACATAGTATTAGTACTATCACTAATAATAGGAAATTCTAAGGTTGTGGGTGCTTTTTTTTTTTTAAACAAAATACTCTCCTCAAAACAGCTCCATCTGTAGTCTCTGAGCATCTGCATCTGGGGGTTTCTGCCAAAGTGATCAGTGGCAAAGAGCTAGCATTTCCCTTTGAATCATAGCCATTATGTGCTTCAGCGCTCCCACACCACAGAGAAATTGGAGGCACCCACAGGTCTCCCTGGGCTAACGCTGAGCTGCTGATCCAAAGCACAAGGGATGACGGCAGTGCATGTGTGCTGCTGCATATAAAGGCAAGGCACTATGGGAAAAAAAAGGACACTGCTGCTTTTCATGACCTATAAAACTTCCTGACTGAAAGTGGGCTTGGCTGAGGGCAGCTCTCCAACTCGCTGGCAAACCTCTTCAAAGCAAGACATCCAGCTACGGTTGTCTTTCATACAATACTTCCCTTATTCCCTCACGCCTTTGGTTTATGAGCAGACACTTTTCCGCAGGAACCACAGTATGTACAGCCACGCAACAGTCACGACCCAGTTCTGGCCACCTCTGCCCAGTGCCAACACTGTGGTGCTGGACTGGGGAGGGGGCACATGCCCGTGCACACTGATAACCTGCATGTTCCAGTCGCTTCACCTTCAGCGAAGTGCAGGACACCACAAAACCTTTTAAGTGCTGTTATCTGTCCACCAGCCCTACTCACCTCACACCTCTAGGGCCAGGTAAGGCTCTGTTTCACCATTCATCTTGTAAAGATGATTAAAAGAGAAGGTTAAAAACGAAAAAAAAAATAACGATGAAAGTTCTCTGAATGGCAGACGCAAAAAAACCTGCTGAACACCAGTAAGCTCCTACCAGCATAACTCAAAGGTCTCTACTACAATGCTGTGTATCAGGTTTCAGAAAAAACTTCTGGCTCTTGACATCAAGCAGAAGGCAAGCAGGTTTGTCCCTCTTAAGCCCTCTAGTGATGGCAAAAAGCAGAGCAGTTACACAAGTATTCACCGAGTGCAATCAGGAGGAAAAATGCAGACAAACACCTGCATAGGAGAGCACTGCTCATCAGCCACACCAGGTCAAGATGGCCATGTTTCAAGGAACACAGCACAGTTTGAGGAACAACACTAAGCAGAGTGCTCATGACAGTTTATCCACACTCCAAGAAGCTATTTGTACTCCAAAGGCGGATGAATATGGGTATTTTTGTGAACAATCATGGATTAGATTTTTAATCCAAAACAGGAATCAATCAGTCCTGAGTGGTTCTTAATCAAGACTCATAAAAAAAGAAAAGTGGAAAACTTGCAAGAATATAGGCTTGATACTAAATGTCTTTTTTTCCCCCTCAACCTCAAACACTGACTTCCAACTTTTTGATCTGTATTGATCCTTAGTAATAGGCACAACCTCTGCTCTCCACCAAATACACAGCTTCTGAATACTTAAGTTTCCACAAGTATCATCCCATTTGTTATCGAGCTGCAGAGAAGAAACATTTTTTCCTTAGAAAATTTCATATTAACTGCCAGTCAGTCTTCATCTCCATCCGGATCCAGCACTGCCTCAGGAGTGCTGTGTCTGAAGGTCTTTCCTATGTAATTGCAACGTGCTGCCTAAATCCACTGAATTGCATTCTTCTGCTTTATCAACCAGCGGTATGAAATCCACCTGTTACAGAACTAGCTAAATAAAATGTACAAAAAGAACATTGAGGTACTGAAGTGTGTCCGGAGAAAGACAAAAAGACTCATGAAGAATCTAGAAAACAGGTCTTATGAGGAATGACTGAGGGAGCTGGGTTTGTTTGTTTAGTCTAGAGAAGAGAGGACTCCAGGGTGACCTCATCGCTCTCTACAATGACCTGAAAGGAGGCTGTAGTGAGGTGGGGGCCAGTCTCTCTTGCCATTTCTACAGCGAGAGAAGCAGAGGAAAAGGCCTTACACTGAGACAAGGGAGATTCAGGTTACATATTAGAAAAAGGTTTTTCACTGTTGGAGTGGTCAGGCATTGGAATACGTTTCCCAGGGAGGCAGTGGAGTCACCATCCCTGTCCATGTTCAAGAGGTTGTCTGGATCTGGCTCTGGGTGGTACGGTTTAATGGTTTAGGAATTACAGTGGTAGTGCTGGGTGGACAGTTGGACTGGATGATCTCATAGACCTCTTCCAACCTTGCTGATTCTATGATATACCAAAGGGGCAAATAATTAGATGCATTGTATGTTAAAATGAGCCTTGTTTCCCACAGCAAAGACTACTCTAACACCTTATAAAACCACTTTATTGCCCAAGAAACTGCTGATTTAAATCTTATGTATATGGAGGAAGAATGAGTTGCATCCAGTGAAATAGCACTGGTACCACCCAGGCACACACAGCAAGGGCAGGCTGGGCTTTTGTTTCCAGACTTTACTTAAAGCCAACAGATGTCTTTCAGAGGCAGACCTACTCTGGCTACCTAGATTAGCCCACTGAAGGGTTGTTTTCTTTTGGCATTCACTAACTGGAGCACCATTAGATTCAGGGTTAACAAGGTGCTTTGCCTGCAAACACAGGGCATGGTGCAAAATGCAGTCAAACTAAGCCAGTTTCCCACGGGTCACCAGATTGGAGGCACTCAGCATCACACATCCTCAGCACAGTTTTCTGGCTCTTGCACTAGAACTGAGCTGGCCACACAGTGGTTCTTTGCTCTGACATTATCCTGAACACTGGAATTCAGAATCACGATAAATGTTATGGAAATGGTCTAAAGAAGAAAGTGATTTCTGAGGCAAGCAAGCATATTAAAAATAGCCTGTTGCACAGTGGAAGGTACCAGAGGGTGGGGGAATCTCTGCAGAACACCTTTACACTCCAATCTTTATTTCTAATTCTTCAGGTGTGGAACACTATGAGCAGTTTCTCAGCAGTCACCATAGGTGGCTGAGAAAGATGCAGCCAGGATGTTGGAAAGGTGTTGCACAGCTGCATTTCCTCCTGGGTTTACAGTGTAAAGGAATGGCTGTGCATTCCTCAGGCAGCCTCAGGACTAACTTGGTGGAGCTATTGCTTCAGGCCAGGTCCCAAATGCCACCTTTCTCACTCTCTGACCTGCCTGACCCCTCTTACTCACCTCCTGGCCAGCTTTAGGAGGGCAAAACCAGTAGAAAGCTAATCTGTATTAAAAATACGTACAAACACACAAAAAAACCCCCACCACCAAAAACCATCCCAACTTGTTTTCAGTGGAGCTCTGAAGGATGGGACCAGATAGATGCTGGTACAAAGGAAGCTTGGAAAGGAGGGGAAGACAGGCAGGGCTTCCCCTGCAGTAGCAGCCATGCATCAAGTTATCTTTGCTGTATTGTGAAACCTTTTCTCAAGGGAGAAATAACTAGAACCATAAACACCTATGGCAGGAGGAAGCACTGCTATCACAACAGGATGCCATCTGAATGTTTACAAATAGAAAATGCAACTATTCCTCTTTTCTTTCCTGTCAGTGGGAGAAATCCTTTCCTGAATTTACACAGTTTGTAGGCATGGTGAATGAGTTTGCATGTACATGCTGATCCATTCACTTTTACAAGAACAGTGCAAACTCTATCAATTTGTGCTGCAAATCAAGACTAGGTACATTTCCCAAACTTTTTAGTCAGAACTGGGGAGCAGCAGCAATTCTGAAACAGGAACAGACATCTCCCTCAGGGACTCAATTTGAATGGAGACTTGTTTGATCATGCAGCCCCCTCTGATCTATAAATCAGCGCAATTCTATCATTTTATAATTGATGACTGGCTTTACATTTAAAAAATTGTTTCAAAGGGGTATAGTAAGAGAAGCAAAAAGAAAAATTCAGAGTGAAAAACAACAAACTCATTTATAAATACAGTTTTGTCCCAAAGGCTCAGAGACATAACACCAATAAATACTAGTGAAAAGGCTGCTGAGTAAAATATGCAAGAGAGAAATAAAACCCGCCTCAGTAATGCTGCCTTTGCATCACTGTTTCCACAGCAGTGACTCAGGGCTGTGTGTCCGCCTGCAGCCCTGGCCAGGAGGACAGGTTAGTGCAGGGGAGCCAAGCAGCCAGCTGCCTGCCATGGGAATGCTCTCTCTCCTTTGCTGCCTGTGGTCTCTCTGCACAATTACATTTCCATTTGGTAAAATATTCCACATAAGAAAATTATTTTCAGAGATCATGGACACTCTCCTTTCCTGCTCTTGCAGGCAGAGCCAATGTGCTTTGCCAGCCTGGTAATAGTTATCTGTAGGTCCATGGGCTGCTGCATTTACACTTGGATTTCCACTTAGTTCTTATTGGCTCCAGAATCAAACACTAAAACTCAGTGCAGGTAGAAGGTGCTATGCTACAGTGGAAAATACCCCTGCTGAAGTGAAATGCTGCAGAAACACCTTGTACACCAAGCAACACACAAAAAGCTGAGCTCACTTCTGGAACTGACCACTCCACTAGGTAGAGAGACAGACACTTGTGAAGGCTCCCATCATCCCACAGAACAAGGTGCAAAAGAGAACAGGCTGTTGAACTCTGACCACATCTTTTGTACCAGTGATGTTCTGGGTAAAGAAACTACCATTTTACCTGGTGGATGTGAGACAAAACAGAACACTCGTGTGTCTGCTGTCCACACAGGAACAGTAGCATTTCTGCCACTAACATGCTCTCTTCTCACAGACACACCTTTCTGAACAAAACATTGAAGAAATAAAGACTGACATTAAAAAAAATCAACAGGGAAACATCAGAATAAAAAGGTGCCTCCGTGGGCAGACTCCCATTGCTCTAATCATGCTAAGAGAGATGGCAAGCACAGGGAAAAAAACCTAAATCACAGTCTTATTATGAAGTATCATTCTTTGCAATTGAATGACAACACCTTTGCATTTTTACTTAGGGGGCTCTCTGCACTTTATTGGTGTTCTCTGACAGAGGAGGCTACTCTCTATCTAGAGGTATGTGCACAGGACCCTTCTTGGCAAGGCCTTGAGCCACTTCTAGGCACTGGAGCCAAACAGCATCTTCTCCTGCATTGATCAACTGAACTAGTCTGCATACCATCTTCAGGGCTCTTTTAACACTAGCTCAGCTGTGTGCTTCCCACTGTATATTTAAGAGATTGGGAACAGCAGGAGAACGCTTTCCTGTTAGGCACAAGGACAGCGTTTCTCGTGGTTACAAGCCGGCTTAAAGTATAATGAATTCCCAGGTTCTTGAGCATTAGCACTTGCTACCATAATCTCTAGATTTAGGAGATGGGCTTTAGGACTATTTTAGCCAACAACTCCACACACAATCATTCAAACTGTGTTTTGCAAAAGGAGCACCGTCAAGGGACTTAGAGAAAACATTTTTGTCTCATTAAATGCTGGAGAATAACATTGCTATTTTATGTTAAAACATACATATGCATGTTAAGAAAGAAGGGGACAGAGATCACACAGGGTAATCTCAAACGTTCAATACTAGATTTGTTGACCCATAAACTAAAGAAAGAACCAGAGGGAGACTTAAAATTACTTGAAAGTAGTTTGCATGTGCTACTCTGCACACATTTCCTATAGCTGCAGCACTTACTTGAGAAGTGAAGCATCATAACTTTTTTCTTAAATAAAAAATAAGTAACCTACTTTCTCCACCTGATTTACAGCAAAACAGTGGCCAGCTGACTGATAATGGAAGGTGGCTACGGTCTGCCTACCTTTTCAAAGCAGAGGGTATAAATTTCAGCCTCTCCCTTCTCTGTGCAGCCTGCCAGTTCTCACATAACTTGTCAGGACTTTGTATCTTTGGAATTTCTCCTTATTAAACTTGGCTGAAGTCGACCAGCAGATCCAAAAGGTATTTGGTGGAAAAAAAGGCAGGACATGCTCAACGCCCCCAAGAAGCCTCATTTCCTTAGGAAGTCAAGATAAAAATATGGAATGTTGCAGCAAAACCAGGAGGAGCCCACAGGCAGGTGCGGTTTGTGAAACTCCAATTAAACACAGTCAAGAAAGATTACATTTCAAACAGATATATCCTCTTTAACATAAACAGAGAATTAATTCCCCTGACTTTGATCCTAATGCCCAAGATAGATTTTAAAGTGAACCTTTGAAAGACAGCAGGTCATACTGGACCTGGGATCTTTTGCTTGCCTCTGTAGGCAGGAGGAATACACCGCAGACCTGAGTTCAACCTAGAAACTTGCTAAAATGAAAGCACAATGCTCTGTCACAACACTCATTGGTTTTACTTTGCCCAGACTGGCAAGAGCACACATGCTCTAACACTGACAAGGTTGCCTTGTTTTCCTTGAGTAGACAATATGTCTGATTCACTGGGGGTAAATTGAGCTGTGCTTCATGTCTGACAGAAATTATATAAAATGCAGCCCCATATTTTTTCCTATTATGTGCACACAAAACATTTCTGTTTCCCATCAGAACTTGAATCTCCTCAGACAAACAGCTCAGCACCAGGGAAGGCAGCGGCAAATCACCCAGATCAAGGCCACCTACATGAATGCTCACCTCGCTCGAAAGAAATGCTCCATCACAAGAATTTGCACAGGCTATTACTGCTCAAATGCATGTCAGTGCAGGTGCGACTGGTAGGTAAAATATCACGACTGCAAAAGCATCTGCACACTACCCACACTGAGCCTTCACCTCTGTTAGTTTTAGGGTTCAGATTTCCCTAACACAGACAGATGTTAGCAGTCATTCAAAAAAATATGAAGTCACATTGTCATAAGTGACTTCTCTGTCAATGCTAACAATAGGTCTTCAGATGACTGCAGGTACCAAGCCTAAAGACTGAAGAAAAACAGGCAGAGGATTAGAGCTAAATGCAGGAGTACTGGACACCTGGACTGATAAACAGCGCCTGAGGGTGGTAACAGATGTCAGTAAGTTCACCTAGATGACTTATCCTTTCCTTCTGAGTGTGTCAGTGGAGTTGCACCATCAGACCAAAGGAAAGAAATTTTTAAAGAAAAAGTCCAGACTTGTCCAAAGAGCTCAAGACTCACAGAGAAATCTTCTTAATACACAATCCTGCCCTTCTGCTATGGAAGTCAGGTGTAGCCATCCATTATGCCCCAGCATTAAACACACACTCTCTCAGAGAGACTGACAAGCAGTAACAGATCTCAGTGCCAGAGCTGAGGAGTGTATCCTAAGCACCATTTGCTGTGCTACAGAACAGTGTTCTCTGGCTCTTTTAAAGCCAGGTAGGCAAAATTTTAAAGCTGTCTCTATAAAACAAGGAGACTCTACGCTCCAAACTACAGCAAAGTTCCCTTTAAGCAGCCATAAATTCAGGTGTTATCTAAACTACATTACCACTTACAGAGCACTGGCAAAACATTTTCTGCTAGACAGGACAAAAACCTTGCATGTCAGACCTGACATAAGCATACAAACCAGGAGAAGGCAGAGGCAACATGGCTTTCTTTACACTTTCTCAACACAGTGTTCCACAATCAACTTTGAGTACAAAGTCATCTCCCAACCTCAGCTGAAAATCCAAGCAGCAGAACCATGAAGCCTTCACAACCAAAGCTCTTTTGCTATTGACAGACAATACATGCTGGTGAAGCAGCAATGGTGCTCTCAAGATCTTCATGGCAAAAGGAAAACATCTGTTTCTTCCAGCCTTGAAATAGTCAGGTTCCAAAACAAGCACATTAAAACACATAGAGTGGTATAGCTTCAATGACAACTGACGATAGGCTGTGCATGCAAACAGTCTTCCACTTAGGTGGAAATCTTGCATAAGGAGAAGACATATGTTGAAAAAAGCAGACGGCAAAACAAATGTGTATGAATGTTTTACATCCATTTTTTCCTCTCCTCTTATCCATTTCTCCCCCAATCACACAGTATCAGTGTGAAGTTGCTCTTCGCTGGGACACAGCAATGCAGAGACGTAGCACTTGACACCGGCTCTCTCCAGTAGTGTAATTCCCCAAGATGCTTGATAACAGCCACAGCTTTCTGTCCTGACCTCAAACTGCCTGTGAAGCTCCCTATTCACTCTCTTCCTTGAAACTGCATCAAACTCAACATCCTTCCCTTTCCAAATAAGCTTCTGCAGCCAGGAAGTCTTGCTAACCACCTAAGTACTCAGATGAAGACAGTGGAAGTTTGCCCTTTATGCAAACTGGTGCCAGCACTGCTCCAGGAAATTTCTTGGATCATGTCCAAAAATTGCAGATCTGACTCAAGACAGCTGTTAAATGTATTTGCCTTGCTGGTAGATAAAGTCACTGTTCCTTACCTGACTGTAAGAACAAAAGGCTCTTTAGAGTTAAATGTTGTTCTTCTCTGTTAGGACTATGAGCTGGCAGCTAAGCACTGCCCAGCCACACAAGGACAGGGGTGTTGTGACACATCTGGCATCCCCTGCAAGGCCCTTTGCACCACATCATCCAGAACAGAGAGGACCGCCCCTGCCTGACCCAAATGGGGGTCTCACAGAAACACGGGCAGCGTGGAGCTGCAGGAGAGCCTGGTCCCACACAGACAGCACCCAGGGCTGAACCTCCCAGCATCAGGTCCATGGTAAAGCAGGGAGAAAAACTGTGCCAAGCTGCTGGGCAATGGCATGCAGCAGAGCTGTAGATGAGGGATCTCAGTTAAGGAGGGAAACTGTCAGTTATGCAAATGCTCTGCAGCTCAAAATAGGCTGTCCTACTGATTGCAAGACTACTGTAGCTCCTTCTGACCTCCTCCAAAACCAGATGTTTGAGCTTAAGGGACCACTCTGTCTAGCTGTTTTCCTCTGAACTGTAATAGATAGTTCCCAGCAGCCTTTCTCTTTTTTTTCTTTTTTTTTTATCTAAACCATAGAAGATATCAGAGGTTAATCAGCTTCAGGACAGACTGGACAGCAGGGCTATTCACATTGTAAATACCTTTCCTAGTTATTCCTTTTCCACAGAATGATTCTTTTGTTTTGCCAGGTAACTGTTTAACCAAAGACTACAAAATATTGCACAGAGTAGTAGTAAGCAACCTCATATTTGAGGGACAAGCAAGCAGGGTGCCAGTATGCACCATGGAACAATCAGGATTTTTAGATCCTTCATCCATTTTCCCCAGTTCATGTTAAGAAGGGACTCATAAGAAGAAGTGCCATGGCAAAGGCTTTTGGTAACTCTACTGACTTCAGGTTTGCTTTGGCTAACTTCACAGTAGGTACAACCATGGACTGTTATATCAGTACTTTATCAGGCAGCTGCACTAAGCCAGGTAAGGCAGTGCATTCACATCTCTGCACTAAAAGGATGGCCCATGTTCAGCTTCTCCAGACTGGCTTGACCCAGTTCTGTTGCACAGGGCCGCAAGGATCTGCATTTCCCAATCTTCTAGAGTGAGCCATCTACTTTTTAATTTTTTCCCTCCAAACAGATCAAAATCCATGGATTGTCCATGAGTTTTCACTGGGAATAAAAGAACATACATAATGGTTAGGGCAAACTTTTGGTGTTTAGTATTTTGTATTCCCCTTTTTGTCTGCCAGTTTCCATGAAAACATACATACACATTTTTATCTTTCTGGAGACTGCTCTTGGGATGACCTATGGACAATGGATAGATCATTCACATGACTTCAGTAGTTGACACCACGTAGGCCATATAGACTCACAAGAATAAAAGGGACTTGCCTATTGCAACAGATAAAAGCAGTCAGCAGAGTCAGGAAGATGGCAATGAGTAATTCAGGTAACCTTTCCTGTTCTAGGTATGGGAGATGTGCCATGTTTCTCTGCAGGCCTGGAGGTTTTGGTCTGACATTGTTAATTTTTCTTCAGAGGACATACAGAAACAGCAAGACAGGCAAGCTCTAAAAGCAATCCAGCTTCTTTCATAAATCAGCAGGATACAGTATCCAGTTGTTTACTTAGCATAATTTTACACAGACTAGACCGGACAAGTCATGAAACACTGGGCACAAGAGCTGAGAAATGCTGCTATTAAAAAAGGCATATGGAAAACTTTCCCAAGGGATGCCAAGCGTGTGTGTGGGAAGAGGTAGGAGGAAGAAGCAGCAGCATCAGGGGTTGTAACAAACAGAAAAGAAGCAATTGTATTTTTCCTTTAAAATCAGTTACTAAACCTTTCAAAGAGAAAAGCATCGCTGGAAGCGGAACACAGGAGTGACACTGGAATCAACCACGCAGCTGCAAGGAAAGCTTCCAAAAGAGTTAAGCAGAGTCAAGCTTTAGGGTGTAATGCAAGTTAACAGCTTGGATGCAGGCAGATCTGCCAAGTAGGCTTTGCTAAGGTTTTAAATGTTAACTTACTTCACAAGAAAACAGATTCTTCTAACTGAATAGTGACTACCAAATCTTAAAAGTCATGGATATCTTACAGTCGTGGCAACCTAACAGCATGGTCAGTGAGTGGAAGCAGTCAACATGAATTGATCCCCACCTTCTCCAAAACAATGTCATAAAAAGAACAGAGGCCCTACAATCAAAAAATTAATGACTATGGGAATCTCTCAAATAATACCTCCCCCACAACACACATGCAGCATGAGATTCATCCTACATATGTGCATTTGGTAAAACAATTTTTGAAGTGTGTATACACTGATAGTTCATATTGTTCCCCTTTTACGGTCATTGGGCTCATTCCAACAAGGAACGAGAATAGCTTTCCATTGATGAAGACTTTCTTGATTTTATTTGTTTTACACTCTAGTGAAATTTTTTCAGCCTACATGCCTCATGCTTTGCTCTCAAAAAGTGAAAATAGGGTCTGTATATACACCATTCTGTACTAAAACCCTATAAATCTTTAGGTCTTACAGATCCCTTAATGCTTTGTAGATCTAAAAATCTGTAAAGATCCACATAGTCTTCTAGGTCTTTTCTTAATTGGTTTAGAAAGGAATAAAATAGAAGAGGCAGGAAAGTTTTATGCATATCAACACCCCCCCCAACATTTAAGGCAGCAGTACTAACTAGTCATAATATATTCAAAGATCAAGCTGATAGCTTCAGCCCTCCTCCTCTTTTCTCATGATTGCCACCATTCTTTTCAAAATTAAAATCTAAAGAGAAAACCACAAGAAAAGATGAGAAATATGAAGAGCATTTCCATAGTGCCATGTACACTACAGAGCTGTAATGTTTCTTCCAATATCTCTAGTCAGAGGTTATACTACCTCATTTTGTTCATGCCAACAAAAATGTTTCAAGGAAAGCCTTTACTTTGACTTCCCTTCCCTTCAGGTTGTCAAAACTTTACAGCCCAGAGCTCAAGTAACTTCACTGATCCCAAGCAGTGCGCGAATTGCAGAATCGTGGCCTTCAAAACTGAACGTTTGGGGTGTGCCCACAGAGCATGCCAACATATTAGGTTTTATAATTTGTCAACCATTTGGCAAAGCAAGCACTGCATCAGAAGTATTCAAGAAGAAAGAAAGTCTTGTATCTGTTCTCAACTCCGGTTAGTCAAAATAACCAGATATCCCCCATAGTACAGCTTGAATTTAAGCAGAAAAGGATAACACTGCCAATAAAATATGCACAGAGGCACAAATCACCTACAGGAAAATCGCAATTTCAGTTTTGTGAAAGTTTCCACTGAAGCTTCTTTCTCCATGGGCACGGAAACAGTTAGTATTTCCATTAGCAGTTCATCTGACTGTACCTCTTACAGCAGGCAGAGAAGGTGAATTTGAGGCTGTGGTTCCTTCTGCATTTCTTTTGGGACAGTCCCCGCATTCTTGCCTCCCACTGTCCCCGTAGGTTGCTATGAGCTACAACCAGGATGTAGCTGCATCGTTTGCCAGTAAAAGGAGGTGTTCATGAAACCATCCCTTGAGGAACTGAAGCCATGGATTGAGGATATACCAGTCTCTGGCAGAAATGTCAATGTGAGCTACTGCCTCTTCTCCCTGATGGCCTGCAGCAGCTCTTTTCTGGTCTCATGCCACCTTCTTCATAGCAATTGCACAACAGTTTGTACCACCATGTGCTCCACTAGATCAATGAACCAATCCAGATTATAAATAACCAGGAGAGGAATGATATTTTTAAACTGGAAGCAGGGCCTGTTACTGATCGAGGTCACCATCTGGCCGTGGGGCAGTCATGTTGGCACAAGTGTTGGGAAATGGACAAGGAACCAGGAACCAAGACTGGACAGGAACATTCTATGGCCACATCTCCCACTGAGAAAATAGCACATTCAACAGTATCACCCATGTCTGGTGTTGAAAAGTGCAGCTGACTTAGCGCAACTTGGAAGAACTTACACATTTTTAGCCTCCGCAGGCTCATTACTTTGAAGCAAAACACATGAGCTTCACTGGTAGGAATGACAATGCTTTTTTAAGCTGCATGGGGCTAACATCTCCAAACTCTTCCCTCTGACTGCCCTTCATCCGCTAAAAAAGCATTGCACTTATGAAAGTGCCAATATACAACTCACTTTTCAAAACCAGATGAAAATTACAGAAAGTTTCAAAACTTAAACAATCTCCTGCAACATGAGCTTAGCCATACCATAGACAGCATTTTTCAATTGTTTTCCTTTTTCTGTGCAACCTCTCCATTACAACTGTTCGTGATTAATATGTGCTGTTAAAAATAGAGTGTGCAGAACTGCCCATCTTCGTATTATGGAAAAAGCCTTTGTAATGCATAGTCCAGCAATCTGCCCTGTGCAAAACCACTGCACAAACGGAAACATTTGCTGTGCAAAGAACCTTCACTGTGTGTCAATGCACCACCATTTTTCTGTTTTCTCCACTTGTCAGCTGCAGCAAAAAAGCACTGCCTCCTCATGAAGGCAGCCTTTGAAAAACTTCAGCTGAAAATTGATCTTTATCAGGCCATCTTACAAAGCAAGAATATCTAGCTCTTGGCAGACACAACAGCTCAAGTTAGAGAGCAGCAGTCACACTGCCCACAGACTACTAGAAGATCTGGAGATAAGACTGAAGTCCTATCAAAGCCCTCCTTCTCACCTGCCTGTTTCCCAATTTCACCCTACCACTCATCTAGGACCTTGTGTCCGAGGCCGTTTTTATTTGTTGCATCTATACACACACTGAACTATAAAATATTTTGTAGCAATACTCTTGTAGGAGTTTTGCTTAATATAACCAGCCTTGCCAAAGACCCCTTGCTCTGTACAATGCATTCATATTAACATAATTTTCACCCTAATATCTATGTCAGATTGAGCAGCTCAGAAGAATAAGACAGTTTGAAAAGGCACAACCTCTCTACAGAAGAGCGGTATCAGTGAAGGATTGCACAGGGGAGGCTCTCATTCGATTTTAAATCTGAAGCTGTTGTGTTAATTAGTGTAACTCTATACAACACAACTGGCATCAACAGGAAGAAGCCCATACTTTGCTTGATCTCTTTTTTAAGACTTAATTTAAACAGATTGCTTTTTGAACAGCATAAACTGCAAGACATCTAAGGATTCCAATATAGGCAGATATTTTTTATTTCTTTGTCTGGGTTAATTTCCCTTCTTTCCCGTCTAAAGCTCCACAGTAAATCCCCATGGGTCAGTTGCAACTACTGCTTTACATTGCTGAATTCTGCTAGCAATCTGCTCATCTTCCTGCAGATGTTTCTGCTTTCAGACTTCTTGGAACTTTATTAGACTCATTCCTTTGAATAAACATACACCCTTTTGTAGGCTGCAAATGTACCAAGGAGAACATTGTCCTCTACATCAAGCAGCCTCCTCACCTTCTTTTTCAGTAAAAGCAAGATGATTTATTTAAGAGAAAAAAAAGTGGGAAGCAAGGAATCTGAGTTTTTTCCACTCTTCTAAGAAATTTCTGAAAAGGGAGTGCTGTGTGCACTCATATGGCCTGGGACATAAAGCAATTTGTGAAGGCCAGAGGAGCCAGCACACAGAAATCTTGCAACTGGCAGATGGGTTTGAGAGGTCCTGCAAACAGAGAGCAAACATTCATATCAAAGGATGTACCCTTCAATAGAAATATGAGGTAAGCAGTATACCATCTCTCATTATTAAATTTTGCTCATGTTGCTACTAAAGCAGAAGGTTCCTCTACTCACCTCAGTAACGTCCATGACTTTGATGGCTGCCAGCTGACCTGTTTTGACATGCCGACCCTGAATAAGAGAGAGAGAGAGAACTGTCAGTACGAGCATCTCACCCATCCCTTCAGCATACACAGAGTAAAACATCTGGACAAAAGTTCTAGTCACTAGATTTTCTGCAAATGTGCTGGATCCTTCTGGTATGTCCTAGGAAAAACTAACAAATACTCTAGATGGCTAAAAAAAAAGTATTTTTAAAATATTCTCATACAAATTTTAGAACCCATTTCTTTTTCTTTACATCAAAATGATGATTATCAAGTACAGACAGATTATATTCACAGCTTCCCTTCTGTTAACTTTAGCCAAGCTCATAGTCAGTAGCTTATTAACATGTCAGAATAGATAAACTCCACATGTTGCATATTCTATTTCTATGCACCAGTGCCTGGTACCTGGGTGACATATAACTAGGTAAATGCATGCACACTCGGAGGATTAGCCCATGCTTATGGCTTAGGACATTTCTCTTTGTTTTGGTCTTCAGCAGTGAAAAAGGTGGGGTTTCTGCAAGTGATGTATCAGACCCTCAAGAGTTCTCTTTGGTTGTCTCACAATAGCTGGACAAGAACAAGTTGTCATCTCTCTTCAGCTATGCCACGATAAGGGTACAGTTTCTCAGTACAGCTGGAGCTGAGTTAACAGATCCCAGTTCCTGCAGCAGGGAGCTCCTACCCTTCCTTCCTCTGCCTCCTGTCACATATTTCTCCCGGGAGCACTGAGCTCCTTCTGGTACTCATTGTATCATATGATAAGCTCAATGAGATCACTAAAATGGCAGAAAGTTAACATAGAAAAAGCAAACTGCAGTGTGGGACAGGGGATTGCAGTCAGGAAATTAAACTGGTTTGTTCTGCAGTCAGAACAGAGGCAGAGGTGGCACGATGCAGATCGCAGGGCTGGAGGGAGGCGGCAGGGCAGGCCCCTCCAGCCCTGATGGGCTGGAACTCCCCTCAGCCAACTTCTAACAAAAACCTCTTTCTCTCCACTGTATGTTTTCATGAAGTGGGGACATACCAGTGAGCTGTTTTGCATTTTTTTTTCCAAACAGACATTTAGAAGTGGTCCCTATACTGGTATTTTCCAGCTTTCCACTTAACATCCAGCAGTTTGCCTTGAGACTTCCAAACAGCCCAGTCTCTCAACAACTTTTGCAAACACTATCCCCAAAGGCTCTTGTCTGCATCAGTCAGTCTCTCCAGCAAGAGGTAAGCCCACTACATTTCTTCACTTTTATCACAAGTAATGATAAAAACACAACAAAACATTTCACTAAAGTCATAGTTCCTTTATTTCTCTCCTCACCAACTTCTAAGTTTCCTAGGCAGGAACCTCTGTGTAGCATCCATAACAGCTGATGGACATCAACAGTGTGGGTTTTTTCCCTGGACTAACTTGTAAATCTCTTTACAGATTCTTTCAAGATTGGCATGTCAGAACTGAAGCACCCCAAACCACTAGTCTCTTCTGAGAAATCTTGACTCTTTCCCACCCTATGATGCCCTCCATGGAGGGCATTCCGGTGCATTCAAAAGGATGAAATGCTGCAGAATTGCTTGCCTCAGCTTTCTTTCACAACTCTTATTGTGCTGCACTCTCCCCTTACTAACCAATCCACATGCTTTCTCTAAATACATCACTGTACTAAAGCTTTTCCTCGCTCTGTAAACTCTCTTTACTGCAGGCATTTCTTTTTACAACTTGGTCTGAAGCTGGTTTCGATTTTGAAACAAAGTTAGGGTCATAACATATATGCAGTAGCCAAGACTGACCTCACCTTGACCTTACTACCTCTTGAACCAAAGCCTTTCAGCAAGCCCAGGAGGTTTCCAATTCCAATTTCCCACCCTGGACCTCTGCCTACTGGCAGAAGCCTGTGATCTTCTCCTCAAGATTTACCATCCCACAAAGAAGGAGGGGAAAATGGCTTACATCAAGGCAGAAAAATGCCTACTCTCAGCTCTGCCTCTATTTTCCACAGCTCTGTCAAAGGAACTTGAAGGCCCAAGGACGTGGGAAGCACAGTTTAAGGTACAAAAAGAATATGCTAAAGATAATAGAATAACAAGCATATCTCAGAGGAAAAAGAGCGCACAACACTAAGGATAATGGAGGAAAGAAATTTGTTTTAAAAACTATGAAATACAGTGCACTGTTCATTCTGCAGTGAAGTACAGATGGTGGCAGAATATACCCAAGCAGAAAATGTGGCACGCAGAAGAGCAAAGTAGCAAGACATCCACAGGACGCCACATATTTTATGGAATTTTTTGCTCTCTTTGTCTCTTTAAATCTACAAACTACTGGTGGGCTTGCTATTTCCAGAGAGATGCCTGAAATTTCCCAGGGCTCAGCTTCACAGCTTTTCTTAAGTCAGTGTTCCTCCCTGTGAGACTGGCCCACTCAGGATGACTAATGTGCACCAGCCCAACCATCCTTCCCCTGCAGCTTTACGGGATCCTGCTGGTGCCTCCACAAGTGTCCCTATGAAAACCTGGGCCAGCTACAGCAGAGCACAGCAATTGCTCATGTTTCACTTTGCTTCTTCTGGGACAGGAAAAGCTTCTACATAACCCTCCTAAGGGACTGAAAGCAAGGGAACTGCAGTGTGGGAAGTGTGGGCTTCTCAGTATCCCAGGCCAAATTTAAACCCTGGTCACCTCAAAATATTGTTTAAAATTACTCCGAATACTCTTTTCATAATGTATGGAGCACTTATATTCTAAGCATCTACACCATAGTGGCGGGAGGGGGGGTGTGGGGGTGTGCTGCATGACATTAATTTATATGAGAGAAGTAAAAGGACATTTTGAAGCCACATTTTTTTCTTTAGAAATATTTTCAGAGGGAGGGAAAAAGCAAACATCACAAGCACAGAATATAAGCATGAGCAGAGTTTTTATTTGCTTGTTTATCTGCTTCACAGCTCTGCTCAAGAATAGGCTTGTCAAACTATTAGCATGCTGGTAATAATTTTGCTTGTAACATGAAATGGCTAAGCATTCCCATTTTGGAAACCAATCTTCAGACTTTCACAGCCAGCTTTTGCTTTGGAAAAATTTGTCTGCATTGAAAAGAGTAATAATTAAATTGCAAAGTGACTGAACATGAGGAAAGAACTATAGAAATCACAGATAGGAGACACCCTCTGAACTCAATCTCCTGGAATTAAAATTTATTCAAATCCAACTCATAGAACACTTCACAAATGCAGTAACCATTAAAGCTCCATCTAGACACCATTTCTCAGAAACATCATTCCAGCATTTTCCTTATGAAATAAGGCCCCTGCTTTAGTGCAGTGTGGACTTGTGGCCCCTCATGGCATCACAGTCATGGGATCACCCACAGCATGGCAGAGGTTCTTGGAGCTTTGTTTCCCCGGGGGAATTGTTGTCAATTACCATCTGGATACCTGAAAAACTCTGCAAGGCTGTAAAACCCAGCCCATGCTAACTGGAAACAGCAGTTTCCTTACATCATGCTACATGTCAAATATCAGAAGCTGGAGATCCCATGGCCAGAATGTTAAGGATGGATATGAAATATGCAATGCAGACAAACAGCAACCCAGATGCATCTTGCTAAGCCTAAAATGACTGCCCCCAGAGCCAAAGTACTGAGGAGGCTGCAGAGTTTTCACTGCATGGCAGTGGCAACAGGTAGAAAAGTTTGCCTCATACCATGTTTCAGCATGGGGGACAGAAGAAAACCTCAGCACTGTAAGCTCATCCCCATGGGAATGAGCCCACCAATAAATTCCCTTCATTTAGACCACGTTAAGATTTTATTGACCAAAATTTTCAAACTACCTGTTGTTTCTTATGCATTCTCCCTATCTTTCCTTCCCTAATTTCATGGTTCTATTCATATTAAAGCATTTCTTTATCCTTCCAAGGAAGAAGTATAAGAATATTACTAAGACTGCTACTTGCACCATTGCATTTTTAAATGGAGTCAGTGGAGTTTAGACTGTCAGCCCCAAATTTTGTCCTGTTTCTTCTCATGCAGATGACACTAAGTTCATTGACAGCAACACAGCAACCCTTCAGCATTTAACTGCATCTTAAACTGAATTCACTACTTAAGCATATTCCTCAGTCATGTCTCATAGCAATATGCTGTTTATTTCTCATCTCAGTGGGCTTAAGCATGTTGAAAAGCAGAGGGGACAAGGGGAATCCTTGGTAGACTGCCAAGATCTGCTGAACATTATAAGCTTCAAGCCTACCCACACTCTCCAAGTCAGTTAATACACCTACTTCTCGCCCCTTTCTTCCTTGGCACACATTATTACTGTAAAATTTTTGTTTTGGAAAGGTACAAAGGCAAGTGGTGTTATGTGCTGTTTTCCATGGTGGCTTTTTCTTATTTTTCCCTTAATGTTATCAAAGTACTATGCAAATGAAATGCAAAAGAGATCCTACCAGCTCATTTACTTCTAACCCCTCCTAATTATCCAAGATATGTATTTCACAGTAATGCAATTCTCCTACTAACACAGTTTCAGACCTGTATAATAACGTGCATTTGGGAGACTGTTCCTGGAAGCTTTGTCCCCAGCTAAATGGCATGGAAGCAGAACATGGGGCAACATCACACATTAAGGAAGGAAAGCAGCGTATGTGACTATGACTTGCAAGCTTGGATTATCCTGCACACTGTAAACAATTAAGTCCTTGGAAAACTTTTCCAAGCTCCCAGTATTTAATCTATGCTGACAGTTGTAGAAAGAAGAGCAACTGATTGGAAAAACACCCCTACGAACTCAATTTCAGTTGCCACAATGAACACAGAAGGAGCAGACCAGATTTAGACAAGCTATTGAATAAAAGCTCACCACAGTACTATGTCCAAGTGGCACTGTACAATTCCCCCATGCTAAACTTCACTTTCCAGTTTGTCTCTCATTCAGTTAACTCTAAACTCGTACCAGCCCGAGGCAATAGGCCATGAAGCTGCGCTCTGCTATTACGTTGCATGCACCACTGCAATAAGTGATAACTTATTATTCCAAGTCATGTTTACCATCAGCTCTTTTTGTCACTTGCCAACACAGAAAGATGCAGATCACCCCATTTTGCAGTGTGAGAACTTGGACTCTACATGACGCTTCTTTTCACTCCCTGAAAAGATTAGGTCTGCCCTGTGAAAAGTGATGGGAGTACTGCTTGTGGAGGAAACAGAACACATTTTGACAGGCAAAAAGAGAGAATGCCACAAAGTGAAGACAACTTCCCCAGTCAAAACCAAATAATTAAAGTCTTCTTAAGCAAAAAGTCTACCTAACTGCATTTGCAGCCAAAATAATGCTGTTACTACTGATACAGCATTCTGCAGGCTCCAGTGATGGAGATAAATTTGTAAAAAAGGTATGATGTTTATGTGGCATCAGGACTACTTCTAGAATAAAACTCAGCAAACAACCTCCGCAGAAAAGCCTGGAAAATCTTTGCAGAAACTCATGACAAAAAATCAGCCTGTTAAATGATTTCTAAATCCAAACAAACCAAAGCTATTAAAGACTTGCACTGTTATTAGTCAAATACAGAACAGGGCTCTGTGTTTTCCCCCTGTCAATTCTTGACATCAAATGCCTGGAAAGCAATACAGAAAACAACATACTCTATCCTGCTTGAGATATCCACAGGCTCACTAGTTGCCTATGAAAAAATAATAATGACAATTTACTCATGCACAGAACTGCATTCTGTGAAATAATACACAGAAAGATCAACAGTTAATATCAGTCTTGTTCTTCATGGGACAGAGTGAAAAGATGTTGCCCACTAGGAAGAGAGAGTTCTATGCACTGATTTTTCATTTTGATTGCTAGTTTTGTGGCACGTTTCCCACTCTGAAAGATCCTGAATACACATTATCAGAGGCATTTCCTTCTCCCAAACAGCTCATTGCCCAAATAGGAAAAAGGAACGTTAAAAAAAAAAAAAAAAAAAGGATGGTGGCAAAACCGTGCCAGAAAGCCACAATCTAACTTTCCCAGGATCACTACAGGTCAACAGCAGAGCTCAGTTAGAAGGCATCTCTGCCAACTTCCAGAATCCTGCCCAGCAGTCCATCTTGCCCCACTAATCATCAGGAGATGTTTTGTCTGATAGGAGAGGACAGAAAGCAAATTGCAATGATAGACAGCTCTCTTGACAATTCAGGTAGAAAACAACACCAATCTCCCAAAAGACCTTTGAAAGATTTGCCTAAGTGAGGCCTGATGACTATGTCCACTTCAGTTCACCACCACTGAGACATCAGACTGGGCAACACATTAAAAACATAGCAAAAGAAGGGGATGTTGCAGGGGAAGGAGAAGGTAATAACAGGTCTAGCAGCTGTGCAGTTTAAGACTATGGCTGGCCTTTCATTACCCTGTTGTGCCAATCGCAATCCATTTAGCCAACTAGGACCCCTCAAGATTACTTATTTCCAGGTTCAAATGACACAAAACATTGCCTTATCAAGTGGAGCCTGCACATCTCTCTTTTTCATTCCTCACAAACACTGATCAGGAGAGGCTGACAAACTAGGATCTGCTGGCAACACTGGCAGCAATGCTGCCGTGTGTTTTCCCACAAGACCTCAACTTCAAGCCACTGAAAATCTTTTTTAAGATATGCCATGCTGAGTGCTGCCCCTCTGCCAGACACCCCAGTCATCAGCTTTGCTGCTCTGTAGGTGGCCACCCAGAGCTTCCTGCCCCAGATAACACATTTCTTCTAAAGGGACACTTAACCTAACTGGCTTCAGACCTCAGCCTGGAAAATACCCTCTTCAAGAGCCATCTTTGAAATCATCATCCCAATCACCACCATGGTATGCCCACATTTAGGGATCTTTTCTAAAAACAACATCACTCGTTTTCTCATAATAGAATCTGTGCCCTTAGCCCTCTTCTAAAACAGAAGGACCTTACTAATCCTTGCACCTTTTTTCTGGTTTTAAACCTGCCTAGGTAATTTAGTTGGCACACTACTCAAAACACCCCAAAACCCCCCAAACTAAAACAAAAGAAAATAATTAAACTAGAGCAGAGGCATACCTCCCACATGGACAGAGTTGGCTCAGAGCACATTTGGCTTCCTTTTGAAACATCAGCTAAAATCGGCTGTGTCTGGCTCTCATTCAAACCAGTTCTTCACACTACCTTAATGGCTTTACCAGTCACTAAATCCCTCCCTCTTAACACCAATTTGTCTCTTTGGACACTCTTTTATACAGAACAATTTCTTTCTGTCAACTATAATTAAAAATGAGCTAGATGGAGAACATCGAGAGAAGAATTTAGACCAAAATTACAAAACATGTACTTGTAGATACAAAATTACATGGTCTACAGATACATAGGCACTTCCATCACCAAACACGTTCTGCTGGATATTGGCCACTGCCTGAAGGAGCAGCAGGCATGGTTTGGTGGCGTGGCCAACACCATGGCCTGCAACAAGCGCTGTGTTAATCAGGTTGAAGGCGACCACCACAGGTCACCACAGCAAGCCCTGTAATTGCCACACGGCATCGCAACCACTCAGTGTCACTTCAGAGAGACATCATGCACCACATGATGCTCCTAACTCAGGCCAAGCGTGGCCCAAACTGACCTGCCAGAGTCCCCACACAGGTGGACAGGAGCTTTGGAACAATGCAGGTGCCCCTGCAGATGAGAGAGACAGCAGACAAAGGGCAGAGTCTCCCCACTGCTTCTCCAGAGTGACACCAAAATAAGCCTGTACAAAAAATGCCTGGGGCTGCTTCTCTTTGTCTGACTGCTTCTTAAATGGACTCATATTGACATTTAACTCATCATCCTGGACATGCAAAGCTGAGTTTTCTGACTGAAAGGAGCAATAGACACCCTGTGACTAAGGCCCTCTGCATCCCCAGGCAACTCTGCACCTGTTTCACTCTGCTTACCACCAAGAAGCTGCTGAGAAACTACCTCAGTGCTGGGCACACCCCTTCTAAAAGAGAAGGCAAGATGCCCTCAATGGATTTATTTAGGCCTTTGGTACACAGAAGTGCCAAAAATTCATACTTTTCTTTGGGTGGGGAGGGAAGAAATAATCAAAACCTAGTTAGTCCCTGCCCCTTCATGCAGCAGCACTGTTATGGGCGGCCTGTACTCTGCTGGGGCACAGTGTCAGAGGTCGTACACCATGACAGAAGGAAAACCAAGCTCACACACACCCTACCAGCCTTGTTGCATTCAGTCTACTGACAAAAAATAGCGGTTCCAAGAAACGGGTGACAGAGGAGAAGAGGAGGATTAGAGGTGACCCCATCACTGTCTATAACTTCCTGAAGGAAAGTTATAGCCAGGTGGGGGTTGGTCTCTTCTCCCAGGCACTCAGCAATAGGACAAGGGGGCACGGGCTCAAGCTTGGCCAGGAGAAATTTAAGTTGGATATCAGAAAAAAATTCTTTCCAGAGAGAGTAATCAGGCATTGGAATGGGCTGCTCTGAGAGGTGGTGGATTCCCCATGCCTGGAGGTTTTTAAACTGAGATTGGATGTGGCACTGAGTGCCATGATCTGGTAAAGGGACTGGAGTTGGACCAAGGGTTGGACTTGATGATCTCGGAGGTCTTTTTCCAACCCAATCGATTCTATGGTTCTATGATTCTCTCACCAGGAAGCGAGAGGTCAGTGTCCCTCCCTGGTTGGCACCAGCAGTCACAGACAGCATGTGTCCAGCTACGGTGCTTCAGTCTGGCTGCCTGAGGCACCATCCTGAATGCCCACCAGCCTCCAGGAGAGCAGCAAGGAGGGGCAATACACAGAAATCAAGTTTTTCTTCATTTCAAGTTAGAAATGGATGGTGTGATTGTTTTGGAAGGCATAAAACATCATTGTAAATGCAAAAGACATGGTGGGAGGGGAAGGGAAAAAGGGGAACAATTGGCTTCACTGCTTTTTGTTTCCCTTTTTAGTATGTTTTGGGGTTTGCTGTTGTTGATACAGCCCACTAGACTCGAAGGAGCCCAACATAAATGCCATGTTCAGCTGGCCCCATTAAAAGAGTCCCACCTTCTGTCTAGCTGCATCACAAGATGCTAACACACTCCATGGGGAAGATCTGCTGGTATCAGACAGCTTAATATCAGTGAGGGGCAAGAAGAAGGGAACTCTTTCCATGAATACCATCCCAGTAGAACAATACAGCTGAGCAGAGCAGGGAAATCAGGCTGCGTAACACATTTTATTTTAATGTGGTTAAAATGAAAGATTTCACATTGGCAGTCTTTAAAAAACATTAGCACTAAAGAAGAAAAGTTAATGAACTCTTAAATAAACATTGATTTATATACATATATGTATTTATAGAAAAACAAGTTCCAGTCCAACTGTCAATACTCCTCCAGTGCTACACCACGCAACAAAGATGGGCTGGCACTCTGTAGTTTTGAGCTTTTGGCTTTTCCTATTCAGGAGAGACATTGAGTGCCATCAGGAGCTGGACTTCCATGATCTCTGTGGGTCCCTTCTAACTCAGCATATTTTCTATTCTATTCTATTCTATTCTATTCTATTCTATTCTATTCTATTCTATTCTATTCTATTCTATTCTTCTCTACTCTGCTCTAATTCTAATTCTTATTCTAATTCTATTCTATCCTCTTTCTTTTAGCCATTACAAACATCAACAGTGCCGCTTCCAGTTAGTCACATCTCCTCAGTACTATGGACTAGGAAACCACAATTTACCTGGCAAGAACTGCTGAAAGTAAAATACATCTTCTAGAGCACCAGGTATGCTGCAGGAATACTACCACAGAAAGCATTCTTGAAAAGAATGGGACCATGTTTTATACTATAACCCCACACATAAGAACAAATTAAGAAATATTTTACCAACTTGCTTCCAAGACGCAAAACACACATTTAGCCTAAAGTTATATGTATTTTAATTAAATGAGGACTCACACCAGGAGACTATTTCCAGCATTTTTATCTTCTGACAACCTGCCAAGTACATCTGTGATTCTAAAGGGGAAAAAAATCCCAAACCACCTTGTCCTTGAGAAACTGGCCAGTGGCCAGGGAACGATCTGTAAACAGCTCCGTGTCCACACGAACTATTTTCAAATACTCAGGCAGTATTTTGAGACCTCAAACTATTTCTGCTTTATCAGCATGGGAGTTTGACTCAAAAATCCAAGCCTGTACTAACAACCCTTTCTGTACCAGAGCTGGTACCAATCTCAGAGGTTGCAGAGCCATTCATTTATTTGTTTGTTTATCAGAAGAAGGACCAAAATGAACAGAAATTCTTCTCAGTTGCTATCTGGGTAGTATTTAATATGCCTCCCCAAAGCATGTGGCCAATATATTCATTATGTGAAAGGGCCACAGGACAGAAAAGCCATTATGCAACACATTCAGCTCACAGGTTAATCCACGGAAAAGAACAGCATTAAGGAAATGGAGCCTGCATGTTCTCCAGTAACGACTTTTTACTGAGTACTCAAGAATACACCAAGTGCCTCACAAAAACTAGTCAAAACATGTTCACCACCATGTTAAATAACACACAGATCAAGCTGTGGCAAACAAAAAGGGGAAGAAATTCCTTGACAGAACTTCGCAAGCAAGGCCACAGTGCTACTGCCAGTGCAGCTGGTCCCTTCCTACTCTGCTGTGCACTCAGGGTACAAATAAAATGCAGATTAAACACAAGCTATTTTGGTGCAAAAAGGTTTGTGAGACTTCTTTCCACAGGAAGAGTCAGCAGATCAATACCTGGCTGTGAGCCTGGTGTCCCCTCCCAGCAGGCAGTACTGGTGAGGCCACACGTTGAATTCTGTGTTCAGTTTTGGGACCCTCACTACAAACCAGACAATGAGGTGCTGGAGCATGTCCAGAGAAGGGCAATGGAGCTGGTGAAGGATCTGGAGAACAAGTCTTATGAGGAACAGCTGAGGAAGCTGGGGTTGTTTAGCCTGGGGAAAAAAGCTCAGGGCAGAGCCCAGTGCTCTCAACAACTACCCGAATGGAAGCTGTATGTACCAAGGTGGGGGTTAGTCCCTTCTCCCAAATAAACAAGTGAGAGGATTAGGGGAAATGGACTCAAGGTGTGCCAAGCAAGACTTAAGTTGGGTATCAGGAAACTTTTTTTACAAAAAGAGAGGTCAGGCACTAGAACAGGCAGCCCAAGGAAGTGGTGGAATTACCATCTGTGGAGGTATTCAAAAGACACATATGCAGATGTGGCACTTGGGGACCTGGTTTATGGTGGACTTGGTAGTGCTGAGTAAAGAGCTGGACTTGATCGTAAAGGTCTTTTTCAAAATAAACAATTCTATGATTCTGTGATTTTAGTCCCCAACACACCCCTCTTTAGCTGTAGGTAGGATATACACTGCAGATCTTTTTTTTTTCTTTTTGGCATTTCTAATAACAACTTCACTTTAAGGAAAAAAAACACCTCTCAGCTCATGACACTACACAAAAGTATTATTCAGCTCATGATCCAACATCAGCCATTCCTGCAGACCACAAGTCACTACTCTGGACCACAGCTGCCATTAGATGTAATATAAAAATTGCTACGCAGAAAGGCCAAGCTTTTGGTTGTAAATCATTTGGAAAACTGGAACAAAGAGGACAACTTACTGTTGCCCCAGACTGCACAAGAAGAGTGAGAATCAAAATTCAGCTGAGGATGACTCATACATTTTGTAGCTGATCATAGCCAGGGAGCTTATCCCAGCATCACGAAACCTCTGTAATACTGCACCACTTCCTAAGTGGCAAAGGGGAGGGAAGAAGGGGGTGTTGGGTTTCTCAACCCCAAACACTCCCCCTACAAGGGCAACAAGGTTGTCCCTCTGGCCCTACAAACATCCTGGCAGCCAAGCTCACATAAACGGGAGAGGCAGTGGGGACACAAGAGCCTCAACAGGGTCCCATCTCACTGACAGCAGATGCACAACATAAACGAAGCAGACAATGGGCCAACCCTGCTGATGACTCCAGCAGGCTGACCATATCCTGGCCCACTAGCTCATCTCTTCCAAACACGGATATGGAGATGAGAGCTTGTAAACAGTTCAGACTGAAGTCCCAGATCCTGGCAGTGAAAAACCCAACCAAAAAAAAAAAGAAAACCACAACCAAAAAACTCCTCCAGCAATCATTCAGCCCTGACTCAGGAGCACCCTACACACTCCCAAAGTTTCCATCCTCAGCTGGCTGATTTCCAGAGAGTCACGAAAGATCTCATGTATCTGCCAATACTCCACTGTGTCCAAGAGCAGACTGAGCTGACTGTGAGGGATGCACCCAGACCCACTGGATGGCAGCACAGCTGGAGCCATCACACTGCCTCCTGCTGAGTGGGGCTTTTCAAAATAACCAGCCACTCAGCTACTGCAGCTCAGAGTCAGACTCAGATGGGGAACAGCCCAGAAACCTCCAGTAAATTTTTTGTTAGGGATTCAAAAGTGAAAATACTACTGCATAATCCCATGCAGAACTTAAACGTAAAAAATTTAATCCTACAAACACAGATATACATAATGTTAAAGCTGTACCAAATTTAATCTTTTACCATTACTTTCCACCACTTCCAACCTTACTAAAAGGAACAGAGGGGGACTGGATATAAATGTGTTTTTTTTTTTAACTAGAAGTCTTTCACTTGTTTCAAGGTATTTGCTCAGTCACACTTTCCTAGGATGTATGGAAAGCTGCCTGTAGAGGAGAGTTTGAGCAACACTGCCTCAAAAGCTACCCACCCTTTATATAAATCACCACTTGAATCTGGAAAATAGTCATGTTAATCATGATCAGGTACTCTGACCAAACACTACAGCCATGGCTTAAATACATTATGTGCTACGGTGGTGCAGAACAGCAGTTCCTAGAATTAAGCAATCTTCCAATTAAGTGTCATGCACTGAAAACAAAATTAAATCAGCTGTGATGCTGCTCTACTACTTCTCCCATCAGGGAAGAAAACAAGGTCCTTTCAGCCAGTCTGAAATGCTGTATCACCAGCAGGACTGATGTCCAAGATGCTGGGGAGAGGTCTACATACCCCAGATGTGCCTGTCCCAAATTACAAAACTGAAGAGAGCTAAAACAAAATAACTATTTTTTTAATTGTAATAAAAGTTGATTTCCAAAAGTTACAAAGTTTCTAAAGTTTGCCTTAGAAATTTATAGCCACTTGTCTAATCACTGAAAGAGCATTACAGTTTATTATAATCATGTGTCTGCACTGAAAATATGAAGATGGAATGCTGGAATAGATTGCTCAATTATACAGTGCACAGCTGTTGCAACTATTGTCAAAGTAGAATTCATAAACAGTCCAAGGGCTTGTCTTTCAGAACACAAGCACAAGCAATACTTAACACTTAAAGCATTTTCACTGGACCTGTGGATCACCAGGACAAGCATATGCACGACAAAATTTAGCCCAAAGTGCTGTCAATTATGGACCATGTTTGAAGACACACACATGCACAGACACACATTTGTGCCAAGTATGGGGCAGCCCCATCACACACAGCTGAATTAAGAGCTGACTACGGCACAACACTCTAAACCTGAGCATCAACAACCACTTCAACCACCCACATCACCTACTCTGCATGAGAAGACCCTGGTGAAAGAATCCCACCCCACTCACCAGCCCAGCAGATGAGGGCGCTTTCCCACCCAGGGAAACTACGCACACACAGAAGCCACAAGGAAGGGCACAAAGGGAAGGAGGGTTGGAGGCAGCAACCAAAGTGCAGCCCTGGCAGCCCCATCGCTAGCAAAGTTGTTAAAATTCTGGCAGGAATGCTGCTCCACTATCAGTGAAGGTGAAAAACACACACAGAGTCACACACACACACCCCATCAGCACTCACCTCTGCCTGACTCTGCCTGTGGCAGAAAGGCAGGCTCCTACAACCGGCTCTTTTCAGGGGAAGGCTGGTGGCTTTCTGACCCTTCCAAAGGCACCACAGGGGCACCCGATGCAGCTACACACAGTCTGATGGAGGGCAGTCAGGTCACCACAGATATACAGGTCTGTCTCAAAGGTCTTATTCTACATAGATCAGGGCCCAAGAGGCTGTTTTAGTCAAAAACAAGTTAAAAAACCAGGGTTCTTGCGCTCTCTCCTCATCTAGCTCGAGCACAACTCACACACGTCTGGAAAGAAAATCCATAAAACAAAGCTCAAAGCCACCAATGAATTTCCATCTGAAACATCAAGAAAACCCCCAAACCCAAAGCTTAATTTTGGCTTGAATTCAAATAAACATGAGAATTCAAAGCTGGAAGCATGTAAGATGCCCATACGGCAATAAGAAGGCAAAGTGTTTGTACCTTCTACCAACAGAAAGCTACAGGGCCTTCCTTTTCTGATTTCTGCCACAAGCTCTAAGTGCAACCAAGAAAGAGGCAAAGCTAAGAGGATCAGAGGTAGAATCATCCGAGATCTGAACAATTAAAACTGAGATGTAACATCCATGTTTCTGCAGGGAGCACAGAGCAGGGGTTTCTCAGTATGCAAGCAAATGGCTGGGGCAGAGAAAATAAGCAGATACAAGCTACTGACAAGTGTCAGCACTCCATTTAAACAAAACTAGAAAGTGCTTGATTTTACTTTAATGGATTTTGATGACTCTGTTTTTTATTTTCATTTTTACTATCACTCTTGTAGCTTAATAAACATCTTCTATGCAGATTTAAAAACTGATAATGCAGTTTCCATTTAGTCTGCTCATTAGTTTAGGAATTTCAAGAGATGATATTCCAGAGGAAAAAAGGAAAAAATAGAAGAAAACCAACATTTCTCCACTATGTGAATAAGTCTGTCGCTGAGAGAGATTTAATCTACCCAATTATACTGTTGCCACTTGCATTTACAGTTAGCATTGAAATAAGGGGGTTTCAATTGAAATTCAATAAGTGGCAAGCAAGAAAAAGTGAACAATGTAGTTGACTGCTGCATGAAAGTCTTCAAGAACCATTCTTGGCTTCAGTACAGCAACTGAAAACTAATAGAAAAATTCTACTACTGCAAATTTGAAGTAGATCACTCGAACTTTCCAGTCTTCATTTTCATGTTCATTGCACACAGAATTTAATCCGGTTTACTTTTATGACTCCCGCGAATGTGTCACACACTCAGTGATAAGTACACACTTTCTGGTGACAACTTTTAGCTCTCTCTTGAGATAGAAATCATTCAAAGCATAGGCAAGCCTGTTTAAAGCAAACAAACTAGAAGATGCATGATATGCTTAAATCAAGACTGATTCCTTCAAGGAAATTCACTTAAAAAGGAAGCCTTCAGGCTACATTTCTATAGGCTGCGCTGTGGAAGAGACCTGAGAAAAGGAGTGGGTCAAAAACACACCAGAGAGGACAGTGAGCCCCAGGGAGGAACCAGGGCAGAGGTCTGCATGTCCAGCTTGGTGCAGCCACCCTGGGGAACCATGCCATGCTACTGCTTTGGCAGGGTTCTGCGAGATAGGAGGTGACAACTGCAAAAAACCAAAAGCTTGTTAGTTTGGTGGACAGGTCAATAGCAAGGGAGTCGAAGATTATGGCATGTAGGTGCAAGTACAGCCTTATCTTTCGCCTCTTCCTCTACATCAGATCTTCAGCATTCCCAGCCACGATGACTCCATTCATCTCAGGAAACAGGATCTCCAAAGAGAATACCTAATAAATTCAAGTACTGCTAGGATTTCATTCCCCCTGGCTTGTGAATGATGAGCAAAGCCTTTCTTTCTTCAATCAAGATTACCTGATACTGGATCACATGTGACACTCACAGGTAGACCCAGGCAAGAGCGTCGAGGAATCAAAAATGAGCTGGGGGAGGGAAGGGTGGCAACACCCAACAGAGCTTCTTTCCTATCGTCTCTGCTCACGTGAACACAACAGATTACAAGGATGAGGAAATGCCAGCATTCAGTAATCCCAACCACCACCATAACCTGCCTATGTGCTCTTTGCACAGAGAAGTTTCCTTTCAGAGCACCAAATTTCATCCCTAAAGGGAAAGAAAACAATTGCCTAAACAGTGTTGGTGACTTACTGCCAATATAAGATTAAGATAATTTGGTTCCTCAGAGCTAGATTTAAAGAAGGCTTATCCACTTAATGATGCCATTAATGAGAGTTAACGATGCTTCTCTCCATCACAGCTAGACAGAGACATTTCCAGGACTAGACTCTATTTGTCCTTCCCACCACTCTGGCTGTGACTGAAAGGTCTTCCTGAAGATACAGGTACCCCAAATTCAGTGGGGTAAAAAAAACCCCATAGCCCGATGTTCAAAGACAGGGAAAAAAGCAAATCTCTGTATTGTTTGTCTGCTGCAACATCCAAAATATGCAAGGTGCTTCTCAAATCTTCAGAAGCGAGATTGTTAAGACGCAAGAAAAGGTACTAGCAACAAAAACTTTAAAACTTAAGAAACAAATATCCATTAAATATTTTTGCAAAACTCTTTAGCAGACCATAAGCTCTCAGGCAAACCAATTCTGAAACCAGGTGTGCCAGAAGACCTCGGCAAAATTATTTGTGGAGAAACTTCTATATGTATTTAGATGTTAGCATTGCTATCATTTTTCATTCAGTTCAGTGACAGTCTGACCCAAACACCATCTGCATTTCTAGCCTTATGACCACTTCCCTAAATCTCAGTTCAAAATGTTTCTTTCTACTCTTTCCAAGCCTCATCCTGAAAAGCCTCCTCATTCTGCTTAAAAATGAAATAACAGTTTTCTTGTACCACCTTTCATTTCCTCAGACAAATCATCCAGTAGGCAAAGAGCACACATTTGCATCTTGCATTTGCTCTGAAAGAGAAAAACATGCCAACCATCTCTTTTTCCTGTTAAACCCAGCAGGTACCTCTAACACTCTGCTTACAAGAGGAACACAGAGGCATCAGAAAGGTCCTCCCATGAACAATGAGTTTGGGGTTGTAAGACAAAATGGAGATGTGGGAACACTACCAGGATCCGATAGAGACCCGATTCCCAGGATAAACTCCAGACTAATCCTCCCACTCCACCCCTCATCTCTAGTTTTCCAGTTTGCCATGAAAACTAGCAGAAACTTCAAAACCCAAGTTCACAAGGGTATTACTGTCTTGAGAAACTTGAGGCACATTGAAGGACACACATGAATACACACACACAGATCTGGGGTGTTTGTCACCCTGAGACAGTGAGAGATGGGAGAGTGCATGTCAAGAGAGGTCTGGAAGGAGATGACACAATTCCACTTCAGCTGTAGATTTCCTGTGCAATTTTGGACATGAAACATATTTTTTTCCTGTTGTTTTTTTAATCCATAAAAATACTAGTATTATAGTTGTATTGCCAGGCATAATTCATTACTGTTTATTTTTAAAAGTGCTTTGATGTTCCTGGGCAAAAGCCACTACAGATAGATCACACATTAAAGACAGCTAAAGATGCCCTACATGACTATTTGCAGTTCCTGTGTACTGAGCGGCCATTTGAGACCAGGAAAAAGCAGCGGATGCTTCCAAGAGAAGTATCGGGCACATTCAGTGCCATGGCAGATCTGAAGGAGAGCAGACCACACCACAGAAGCCAAGACACAAGATCATGGGTGCTGAGGGTAAACCAAGGAAACCAAGTCAGACTCCCTTTTCCTCCAGCAAGAGGCTGAGACTGCACTGCCAGCATCCTACAATTCCATTTTTGCAGTTTAAATACTGGTGATTGATGCCTTGTGGGACAAGCCAGGGCAGGCAGAAAACAGCATGAGACTTATCAGAGATGGATATTCTTTTGAAGAAGATGCTGCGGGCTAGGCAGCACAAGGTGCTCCAGCATACCTTTCCTTGGTGGACAGGAGCAGAGGGAAGACAGCGTGGAGTTGAAGAGTGTGGGACACAGGTCCCATCCCACAGCCCCTGAGGTACAATGTCACCACCCTGGTCCAGCAGCTCAAAGGCAGCATCCCAGCTGAGTGCACCTTGGTTTTGAAGGCAGTTGGGCTGAAGTGGCCCCTGTAAGTGGGAGGATTCCCTTTGACTTTGTGGAAGTGCCTTGACATGACTGGAACGAAGGACACAGGGGCAGCTTTACAGCAGACATGACTTCTCAGGCTTCGTAAAAGGCATGCTGCAAACAACACTGCAATTTGGCAAACAGGATAAAAAAAAGAGGAATGCCTATTCCAAAAGGCTACTGTTTACTACCACTTCACATGAGAGAAGTAATCCCTCCACCTTTTTTAATTTTTCACTCTTAAACTCATACATTAAAAAAACCCCTCTCCTATTCCTGAAGAGGTGGTGTTATTTTTCTAGGAGTATTTGCATTATAACTTTCAACTTATGAGCATTAATGTTTTACGTATTAAATTTGGAAAGGAAGAAAGGGGTTTATGAGAAGATCATTCTTAATTCTTTCACTCTTCTTCAGTACAGCAAAAGGGAATGAGCTAGTTAAGACAGTCTTCAGAAAGAGTAGCTTTTTAAGTAAAGAAAGATCTGTTAAACAAATACTAACAGCATCATTTGAATGTCTTCAAGACACTGTAAATCCAAGATTTGCTGATATAGAGGAAATGCAGATCTTTATCTATAAGCCTGAAAGCAAAGCAAAATAAAATAAATTTCTGAATTCCCTCTCTGTAGAGACATTTTGTCCTTCAGGACAAAACTCCACTGTCAATTCTGCACCTTGCCTGGCTCAGAGCTGGAGCTGCTGGTGTACTTTCAGATCTAAGGTGTTCTTGTTTCCAAAATTAAAAGTCACTAGATCCTCCAAAGGCTCTGTGTTTCAGGGGTGGTGAGAAAAAACTGCCTTTAACACAGGCCAACTCCTCCCACACTTCGCAACTGATGGCTCACTCTATGCCAAATAATTTTAAAATTCTGCAAATCCAAGGGAGAAGTTTCCAGAAACAAAGAGCAGCCTGGGGCCGTGCAGCACTCTACTCCCACAGGGACCCTCTTCTGTACCCCACAACCTACCCAGCATTTGCTGCAGGTTTAAATTCTCCTCTTAAAACAATTTTTCAGAGCAAGGTGGGACTCCCAAGAGACTGCTCCAAAGCAAAAGATCCTTAAATCCCTGGATCACAATTCATTCAACATTGTGATGGAGGACCACCAAGCAGTTGGTGGAGCCCACCACTCCCGTGACCCTCCAATAGGCACACAGTCTCATCCTCCTTCTCGCTCAGCTGCAAGAGTTAGAGCTATTTAAAGAAACTGCACCACACAACCAGCATGAAGGACTTGTCACCCTCCTCCCCGCCTCCTCTAGGAACGGCAGACATCATTAATTAGGTCCTAAGATCACCCTCTGCCTGGTGCTTTTGTGTGTCTCTGGTTCATTAGAATATTACTAAGGTACGTTAGCAGGGCAGTTTACAAGATCACATATAATGAGCATCAGTTAGAGGGAAGGGCATCTTGAATTTAACATAAGTCAAAAAAAAGATCAACAGTCCAATTATCTTCTCCCTGCACCAAGTTCCAAATAAAGCTCTCTGTGAGGCCCACACTATAGCACAGTAAGGAGCAGCACAGTAGGCTAAAACTGTCTTATTCTTCTCTTTGTTGGGAAAGGAGAACTAACAATTTGGACTGGAAGGCATTTAACTATCTGGTTGATTAGTCATTCAATACAATGACAGAGGTCAGCAAAGCATCACCCAGTGCAAATGCATACCTGACCTCACATCACATGAAAACATAAAATCCAAGTACAACTCCTCCCTGAGCCCCTTCTTCTGTCTCTTTCCAGTGCTGGGTTTGACACCAACAATCTGCTTTATCCCATTTATCTTAAGCTATCAGGTTTCCTGCATTTTAAAAGAAGACAAAGCTTAGAGCAAGAAGTTGTGGAGGGGGCAGAAGTTACACGTGCAGTATTTATACAATAAGTATTTTATACCCCAAGGTTATCTGTTTTATATTACTATGCCCAAACACCAACAGCTAAAGCAAAGCAAGGGAGAAACTCATGGCAAAAATTAAGTTACTGCAGGGGGAAAAAAAAGACATAGAGCCCTTTTTACTGAGTAGAACAACCAATTACATTCAGGTTTACACAGTCCACTCCTTCCTAGGCCAGTCAAGGATCAAAGAGGATCCTAAACCTCAGAAAAATGCTAGAAAAAGGAGCAAAGGTTGAGTGAGAGCCTGCCATGGGTCTGTGGGTAGAATGGACAGACTCCCACATCTGCAGCTATGGCTGCAGCAAGCTATAAGTTAAATTAATCCATCTAGGCAGAGGCACAGATGGGAGAAACTTCATAGCGGGTATCTATAGCATGAGTAAATACACCCTTGCACGTAGGTGTTCTGCAGGTTATTTTTCAAGGTACAAGCCATCCACAGGAACGGGTTTGCCTGGCAGTTTTTCTGCATCACTGAAAATATACAGAACGTCACCAGCTCCCAATGGGAAACAGCTGAAGAAACCCCAGAGCAACAGCATCAGCCAGGCAGGGGGGGAGAAGGAAGCCTGCAGCTCACACAACTTCCCCACCAGCCACATCCTGAGAATCCAACCTGGCATGAAGCACAGGAAGGCAAAGAAGCCCTTCCCTACAGAGTTGCACTCCAGGCAGATTAGAGGAGCTTGGGACATTCCCAGAACTCAGACAGGCATAAACTGATGAGCAGCAAATGGGAATTCAACGGAAACTCTTCAATTAGGAGCAAAAGGGAACCAGAGCTAACTCTGCAAAGTAAGTGGGAAGATAAGGCTGCAGCCTCTCCACCAGCCATCGATGCTGTCTGGGTACTGGGGGAAGCTCACACCGAACACTAATTAAAGTTGGAACAACAGGCTGTTGGGACTGAATGGATCTACACAGGCTCAGCGTGGGAGTGCGGCTCAGTGACAATTTATTTCTTATTCACACTGCAGTACCACTCAGTGGCCTCAAACCATGACCAAAGTGGCACCATTCAACCACCCACACAGGCAAACCACTCAGCCCAAAGAGCTTACGACCTGGTGTCCTTGTTTCAGGAAAGCATGTGCACCCAAGTTATCCCAGACAGCAAATACTCTAAGAGTTTAATCTTGCCCCAGTTAGGGCAGAAACTTTTCCATGTGAAAAAGGCCTGGCCTGAACAAACACTGCTGCAAATTCAGCTCTTTCCTCTGGCTGCCTCATGTCCAACACTTCAGGCCCTGCAACTTCCCAGCCACTTGGTAAGCTGGAAGGGAAAACCCCAGGAATCCTAGAATTAGTAAAATATTCTCTAAAGTGATCAAAATGCTGTTGTGGTATTCAAAAAAGGCCATGTAAATAAGAAAAGTATTAAAATCCACAAAAACAAAGCACATACTTCCAAAAAATACACCAAACCCCTAAAACATTGCAGTTTTTAGACAGCAATGTTATGGATCAACTCAGCTTGCATACAGCTTGAAGCTTGCTCCTCCTGTTTCAGGGCTCTCAGGAAGTTTTTCATGCCCAAATTTTGACGATGTTTATCAATCATGCTATGTCTTCCTATAAATGTGATTTTGTTGGAATTGCCACAGTTCTAACCCATAGGATCTGTGACACTATTTACAGTCTTTTAAGAATATATTGTGAGGTTCTGATGGAGGCAGTTTCTCAGGGCACTCTTCCACTGAAGGACTGCTCTACGAATACCAAAATCTTTCCACATCTCAAGAGCTATCAAGCTCTCCCTAATGTCAATTTCTCCTCTAATTTAAATGTTTGCTATAGACCAACGTATGAAACAAAGAATAGAATTCAATCAGATGAGGGAACTAATTCCTCATATTATCTTCCTGATTTTCAACGCCAAAACAAAACCAGAGCACAAACATTAAAAGCATTCTCTAGAGAGAATGAGCCAGATGCAAACTGTCAGCCAAAACAGGGAAGAAGAAAAAACCACAGTTAGTCTGAGGGGCTCCAATCTGAGGCTCATAATGGAAATTGTTTTACAACTGGAATTACAACTTATACTAGAACCCAAATTAACAGTATTTTCTTAGCATTTGTATATATGCCTAAATCAAATCAATAACTAAGCTTGAGGCTTATAGGATTTACTTTGTTATAGTGTTCTACTTGGCAGGGTATTTTACAGAAGCAAGTTTGCATAGCAGTTCATCCATAACCATGATTTACTTCACTTTCATTAGCTTAAAGGCTAAAATCAGAAGACATTTAATTCTTCTAATTTAATATTTATAAATTAAGGAAGTAGGTTCATGAGTACTGGGTTGCTAAAAGCCACTACCATGCCAAAAGGTTCAACAAGAAAAACTTACTCCTGCCAAGGACGTAACTTTCAGCACAGCTTCACAATTAACTACCACTGTGCTGTGTGACTGGAACTGTGATGAACCCTGTCAGGAGGAGAAAACTACCTACCCTTCCCTAGACATGTCTCAGGGAGGGTATTCAGTGAGATGCCAAGGAACTGAGAAGTAATTTGGAAAGGCTAAGGCAGATTCCTCCTCCCATGACTTTTGCTGCTGGTACCAAAGCTATGGACCTCAAGGATGGGTGGGNTGTCCAGCTGATCTTGTAACCCAATAAGGAGGAAGAAAATCATATTAACAAGAAGAGTAAGCAGATTAGATCACAGACTGCTGAAAAAAACCAGGAGCTCTCAAGCAAAGTGGAGCTACTCCAGCTCTCGTCCCTTGCTTGGAGAACAGAAATTAGCACCTGACCTTTTCACTGTGCTCATGCAATGACAATGCCTTGCACTAGCTCTCAACTAGGAAAAAAACCAGATAAGTAAATAAAATAAAATGTTATCTCAGCTGCCAGCAATTTTATTACTACTTTACTCCCCACATTTTTACTAAAACTACTGTCATTTAAAGAAATCCATTTATTCCATCCTCAGCTATGAAAACAAATTCTGGTTTTTGAGGACAACATAACTAACTTAAGCCTTTTCAAAACATGCCTCTATGAAAGTAAGCTCTCACATCAGCCAGATGAATGCAGGACTATTTTTCCTAGCTGTACTTCATTCTTCCAGCTAAAGCTGCTGAAACAGAAAGGCTGTTACTGTATATGGGAAGAGTAAGTCACCTTTTTTAAATGCCCAAAGAAACCAAAAGGTATAGTTTGCCAGGAGTTACTTCTCTTAATGTACAGGATCACTTGTAAAAAGTCATGGGTGACTTGATCACTTTCAGTAATTATCAAAAGCATATTTGATAAGGAAATATTGATCTGCAAAGGGGAAAGGAAGAATGGTGAAAACATTCTTTCAAAGAGATTTACCATCTTGCCCACCAAAAAATAAATAAATAAACAGATGCTTGATAGAAGGTTCTTTTGTTTTCAGCTTCAGCCAAGATGCATAAAGTTAGTTCCTGTCCTTGTTTGGAGGTAAAATGAGGCAAATCAGGGAATCCGCTACATGAGCAAGAGGGAACAGGCAAAAAATGGGCAAAAGCCAAGGGTAAGAAAGCATCTGAGAATGTAAGCAGAAAGCAGGATGTGGAACCAGTGGGAATGGGAAGCCCTCATATGTGCACCTACATCTTTTGAGTCCCTCGTTGTCAAATTAAGCCCACCTATCAGACCCGACTTCTGCAAGTCACAGCTTGGACCCACATTTCGTCTCACGTCAGTGCACCAGCAGTTCACACTTCACTCAGACAACACCTGAGCACATGTCTGTGGATGTGATTCAGATAAAAACCCATCTAAAGGTGAGCTACTGCCACCAGGAGCAGGTGCCTGGTGGCTCCCCTCTCTGCTCCTCCAGCCCCTGGCCTCAGGCACAGCTGCAGCAGCCACCACTGCTTCAGAGAGACAGACTGGCAGAAAATTCCAGTTGCTTCTTTGTCAAGGAGAGCATGAAGAAAATGAACATCCACAGCTCAGACCAGTGCTGCTGGGCTCGGAGGCTGAACACCTGCTGTCAGCAGCAAGTGGACAGGGTCATGGCTTCCTGAAAAGCAGGGGCAGAGGGGGTGAAGGACACAGCATTCCTACCAAAACCCAATGTTGGATAAGACATAAACTCCTGATACTTTTTATTTTATCAGCTGGACATCAGAGGGCATGCCACAAACTACAGAGTTCTCCATATTAATGATGGTTATCTCCAGAAATAGGCCATGTAAGGGTGTAGTACCATGAGAACACAAGCTACAGAAAATACCCACCAGGAGCAGCCTGACAAACCAAAACACTCTGGTCTCGGGGCACAGGACTGGATGGTCTCCTGAGACTCTTTTATACAAATGGATTGTATAGCTGTACATGCATATATGTGTACTTATATATACATGCATATATACAAACACGTACACATAAATTATTGATTTAGGGGCAAGGAAAGATGGCGTAATGTAATTGAATTAATACAGTTTGCAGCTGACTGATCTTGCTGGGAAGGAAAATAGAAAAAAAGTCCAAACCTCCTTCAAATGACCTACACTATAAAAAAGTCCCAGTAACACAAGACATGTGCCATGCAACCCATACCCGAGGACTGCAGTCAACACCTTTGGTCTCTTATGTAAGAGTTCCCTGTTCAGTAAGAAAAGAACAGGCTTCCCCCTCAAGCCCGAGGAAATCTTCCTAAGGTTAATCTGCTGGTTGTTAAGTAACTTGGGCCAGACACAGAAAGGAGACGTGATCACATGCAGCAGATTAGCACACTGCAGACCCACAGCACAACAGCCCATGCGGGGAACGCGTGCACAAACCTCTGCTGCACCCACACTCGGGAGCAAAGTAGAGGTGAAAGAGGCAATGAATCCTGTTTTGTTTCCTGTCTCCGTTAGAAAACATGCTCATATGGTCATCCCTTCTCCCCCTCCCCTTCCCTTCCCAGTGGCTTGGGCAAGGCCAGGGTAGCGGGGTATCTGAGCTACAAACTTTCCTCAGGAAATGCCACTGAGATGGTATCATCAGATCCTTCGAGAACAGAGAATAGATCAGACCAAGCTCTGGGAGATAATTACCTATTTGTGCTACAAACATATTTTGCTTTACAATAGCCAGACTTTTAGTCTTGAACAGTTTGGCAATTTTTTTCCCTCAGGAAGGTTAACCTGCTATTATAAAAAACACTTATGGAAAGTGCCTACTGAAAGCCCAGGATGACACAGATGAATAGTTATTCCTGCCCCGGCTAACATGCAATGCTGTGAATCACTATGTGCTCTGCAATGCCAAAGACCCTCTGCTCCTTCCTCCTGCCTCTTCTCCATCAACCTCCCTCAACTCATGTCCAAAGCCTCCTTCTTCCTGGAGGGAGGCAGGGCAGCTATTGATGGCAGACAAGGCTGTGAGGCTGGAGCAGAGCAGGGCTTAGATGTGGCTGTGGCCAGGCCAGGTTGTAAGACCGGTCAACCCATCCCAGCATCCCTGACTGCTGCAGCTCTCCCTCATTTTGAAGCATGGTTTTTCAGATGGCCCTGACCCCAGCTGGCTCCCACCATAATGCTGGCAGAAGCACGCTGTAATTTTGCTCAGCCATAATAATTTTAAACCATGCTTAAGCATGCTTGCTAACCACTCTTAGAAGACCTACCAAAGTGCAGCCAAAAATGACTGAAGCCTTTCAGCCGGCCAAAGGGCACTCTGGATAAATAAGTAAATAAACAAGCATGAGGCCACAGACAATGAGAGTCTATCTGAAATATTTCAAAACCAAATAACAGCATAAGAAGCTTCAATGGGATTTGTAAGTCAGTGCACGGGAGTACCATGTTTTTAAGTGTGAAAATTCTAGCACAGATCCACTTCTTCAGGCTAGGAACAGGGGCTTCTCACAGAAAGATTAGTGGGAAAAAGAAAGAAAAAACTAATTAATAACAAGCCCTGACATTTGCTCAAGTCAGGAGAAGAAATCTGGTATTTTCAAGAGAACTGACTGGGACAGCAATGAGACATAAGTTGATACTACAGTACCATCAGCAACTTTGCTGGGGGCAATGCCAGAGCACTGCAGGACACCAGGGCCTAGGGAATACTAGGCTGGTACTCAGGGACAAATTGTGCATGTGGCTTCTTTGAGCTACCCATCTCTCTGGGCTTCTGCTGCTCTTCAGTGTACCCCAAAATCTCCACCAGCTTCATGGCTAAAGGCTCAGGTCAATAGGGCTTCCCCATGGCAGAAAGGGTAAAGTGTGCAAGGACAAGCCATGTTCTCCTGCAAGAGCACAGTGTAAAGGGTGGGAAACCAAGAGAACAAGCTGCTGCCCTCCTTCAAGCAGCCCCCCAAACCTCAATGCATCTGAAATGGTAACACATGACATTCTGTCAGCATCAGCACTGTGAATGGTAACACTCAATGTTACTTCAAAGGTTTAAAAAAAAACGTAAGGCAGTGATTTTCAGAAGAGAGATACTGTGAACACTCAAAAAAACCACCTTTCTTTGAGCCCTCCCAAAAGCTGAAGGCACTTCTCACATCAGAGTTTGAGCTGGAGACCCCACACTCCCTGGGAATTAAATTAGAAACTACATGAGGGATTCAAAGATTTCTTGTCCAAGCCAGGCACACATTCAAAAAGAAATCGCCTTCCTTCAACCTGCCTCCTCTACATCCCTCCAAACCCAGGTATTTTATCTGGCACAAAGGTGCACTAACAACATGACAGCTGCAGTGAAAAGAGCACATTTAATGCAATTTACCCATAATGAAAGCCAAGGTTTCCCTAATGCCAGCTTGGGGTAGCCAAAGAAGGAGACACAGCTTGCTCTTAACCTCTAGGGCTTCAGCCCTGAACACAGTCACCTCTCCAGGCCTCCTCTGGACACAGGCAAATTGCTGACAGCTCCTGAGTTCCACAGTGCTCGGTGATGAGGGCAATAGAGGAAAGGTGGGCGATGAAAGCATCACCACGAGCTATTTCAAGCCTCTCTCACAGAGTCAGGGGCCAAATACTGGCACTTTCAGAAAGAACTGCAGGTCACCGAGGGACAATAACATGTAATAGTGCATTTGTACAATTGATAATATCAACACTAATGATTATACAGAGGATTTTCTCTTCTGATGGCACTCTTATAAAAAGAAGGTCAGTAGCCCACTTTCTTCCCCAGAACATAAACCTTACCCGAAGAACCGACAGCTCTGAAAGTCTAAGCTGCAAGAAGTTCTGACTAAACTTTAGTATGTATGTATGGCCAGACTTCGCAAACGCAGATTTGGGCAGGGCTCTCCCCGCGTGGGTGTGCCCTTCCAGCCTGTGCAGTGGATTTTTTAGTTGAGGCACAGCGTGCACAGAACTGGCCCCATCGTTTAAGTCCTGAGGTCCATCTGCCACGGCCGAGCGAGCTTGGACAGTGACAGGGAAGTCCTTGGGACTGTCACAGCACCCGGTACTAACCGGGGCTGACCCTGCTGAGCACCCGAGATGTGACGGGATGGGATGGCAGGGAGGCATTGAACTGCCAGGGGACGGTCCCCAGTGAGACTCGGACTCAGGTCCTTGGGATTCAGAGTCCAGAGTGCTCTCCTTTACACCACAGGACCGCCCGAACTTTAGTATAAAAAGCTATGAAAGAGGCCTGTTTTCTTCAAAACTCGCGACAGGCCTGCCCTGTTGTGAGGATCTGTAGAGTGGTGAGATCTCAAGACCTCCCTGAAGCTCAGCCACCTGGAGAAAATGGATGTGCTGAGCAAGTAACAACAATATTCCATGAGGGAGCACAGCACTAAGTCCAACTTGTACCTGAAATAGTGCTAACCTTCAAAGGCCTGGAAAACTTGGAGGCCAGGGGTAAAAGTGGTTGGATACTATGTCTGAATAAAAAAATAGTAACTAGTACTCTACATAGTACCTGGTTAAGTATGCAACATGGGAAAGGCTAAGCACTAATGTCTACTCATTGTTCCCTCAAAGCAAAGCAAAGACATGTCCTAAATTCGTAAAAGAAAAGGACTTAAAACAAAACCCCATGTATAACATAAAGCATCTATTTTTACAGTTGTTTGAGGCTGCTGTAAGCTCTGAAAATCATTGAGACCAGTGATGCCAAGAATTCACACTCCTCCTGTCACATACATATTGCTCCTGGCCTCCAAAAGAGTTCAAAAGCTTCAGCTAACTCTGTGCCATCCCCACCCACCCCCACAATCTCTTTCCTGATGCCTTCACAAAACAAAGCAAAATAAGACCTGCACTGAACAACTGTTATGTTGTATTTCACCCCTTTTTCCTTTCATCAGAAGTAGGGATGTAGGCCAAAAATGTGCAGCAGTCCAGTTCCCTCCACAAACATTCATGATGGAGCTCATTCCAAAATGGCCATGCAACTTTAAATCCCTTAACACAGTTCTGATAAGTTTAAATTGTTAAAGTGAGTTCAGGATTGAATAGGTCTAGCCATCTTGTTTCATACACTTCGCAACTGAGACTTAAATCTGAGCCTGAGAAACAGAAGCAGGAAAAGATAAAAACGAAGGGGCAGCAGGCCAATCTCAGCCCCCAAGAGTGGCTTTTCCCCCCTTCCCTACAGCCGGTACAAGGTGGTCAGAAAAAGGGCCAATAAAATGAGAATCCAGCTGAGAGGATTTGTAACGTGAATCCACCAGGCACAATACTGAAAAATTTCCTGTCTGCTGAAAGTGGGAACAAAAAAAATATAAAAAACCACTCCCAAAAAATAACAGCCAGCACCCAACCCCCACTGGAGAGGTAGAGAGGTCATAAAGACAGATGACTCATGCAGGGGGTTGGTAGGAGCAAGTTCCTCTGAAATGCAGGCACCAGCACCGATCACCCGTGTGTCTGCTGGCAGTGATAGATCCCCATGGACAGAAAGAGGGACTATGACCAGGACTGGACTGGGACAGAACACCCAGCTCCCACCATCTTTTGCTGATAGCTCACCCATGGCTGCTGCCATAGAGAGAACGAGCATGCCTGGACCTGGGGAGATGGAGGAGAAAGAGAACAACTGTGCAGCCACAAATTACTTTTGCATTTAGGTTTCCTGGATGGGTATCAGCAATCTGTCATAAAAGGAAAGAAAACCCCTAACCAAACCATCAGCTACACTCATTAAAATCCTAAAGACATCTGGAGAACTGCCCTTTCTGCAGCATTAAGTCATTGGCAACTTCATCTTAACCAGGATGGAGATTTCTCTCTCTACTCCCCCTGCTCACCCTGAATTTAACTACAGAAGAGAAAACTGGATTGTGCTCAACAAAGAAATCAGCCAAAGGCCTGCAGAGGGTGGAGATGGCGGGGAGGAGGGGGGCTGTGAAGATAAGTCAATCTTTTGCTTTGCACATGTCTTGTCGCTATTTATCCCCTCGCTGCCATCACGTGAGCCCAGCGGAGCCTGGAACAAAGGCCCCCTTTGCTTAAGCATCCACAAGGAGCCCTTTAAGCACTTCAGCACAGCCTAAGAGTGTCCTTCCAATTAGCCTTTAGACTGTGACACTAAAATAAATAAAGAAAACCCTTTTCTGCAACAATGTTACCCCTTCACCATGTCACAGAAAGTGACCTGGCTGGGGCACATACAGCCCCAACCCACAGGGAGAGAAAATTCCTAAATTTAGCCATGTTCTCCGCCCCCCCTTGTATCCATCAAGAGATCAAGCTCTTCATTAATGGTGTTCAGCTAACTTGCTAATTTAAGGGATGAAATTACTCCTGCACGGTATTGTGAAGAGGTCAGTCAGTTATTTTAGATTTCAGAGAAAGCAGTAAAAACGAACTTATCGTCGCTAGCTATAAATAATGCCATAAAAAGCAAATGCAACTTCAGCCCAGAGTTCAGACCTGACGGACTGAGAGGATTTCTGCCCAAGTATCAATACAACACCTGAATTCTTCCAGCTCAGAACACAGCACCCTGACTGTGCATGTGTGCACATCTGTCCGTGTGTCCATGCGTCCATATGTGCTAGGAAGCCAAGCCCTGTAGCACAACAGGAGGGTCTGCAGAGGAGCAGAACTGATCCTGAGGATTCCACCCCACAAGATGCTCAAGCCACCCCTTCCTCACTTGGGGCCAAATCACCTAATTTCAGAACCTCAAGATGAATCAAACTGTGCAGAATCGGGCTCTACAGTAGAAAATCAGCTCCTCTGCTTAAACCACAGCAATCCTCGCCTGCCAGTTCTTTTTAATCGCTAGACTGACAGCCATGTGGTAAAGTCGACAGCGCCAAGTACTTGTCATTTCATCGGTGCTGCCAATTCCCATCTTGCTGAGACAATGACACATCAAAAATAGCCTTCATCTGTTTATATACTGCATGCTCGGCAAACTATGTCACCAACTGCTGGTGTGGGGAAAAAAAAACACCTTTTCTTTTTAATAATCTCCATCCTGGAAAAAAGTAAGATTACGCAGTTTCTGAAAAATATGAAAAATGCATTCCATATCTTGGGAAACCTTCAATGCATGCCATATTTCATTGAAGATTGCTATATGCTGAAAATATTTATTACAGTAAATCCAAATAATTCTCACTCTTTACTAACAGAGAGCAAAGTCGTCATAATCCAAACTCCTTTTCTGCAAAACACTGACTTCTGAAGCTGCTGAAAATATTCAGAAGATAAAAGCAGATAGCCAAAAGCATTTTTCCTTATAAAAATTGAAGTCTTTTGCAGGTCCAAACAGATGCCAAAAACAACATACGCACCATTTCACAGCCTTTCTTCACATTTTCATTGGTCTCCCTGAAAGACACACACTGCATGAGTCACATCCTTTTGTTCCTGTCTTGCTGGGCTACTCAAATTTGCTCAGCTATTTCTTGGTGGAAACCATTATTAGAAAAAAGTCTGTTCCCTACTGATCTGATGAACATCTGAGTTTACATACATAAGAATAATACCATGGAATGTTTATTTGTGCATTTTTTGCTTTTCTTCTTCCCTCCGTCCACAAAAGGCAACAACACTTTGAACACCAAATTCCATACATGAATATTTGAAAGCATATCAATGACAAAATGCATACACTTAGAATACAGGCTGGAGAGCTAAATTAGAAAATTACATCAGATAAAACCCTACAGCTGAGAAACTATCCCCAACAAACTCTACGTCGCAAGTAACACCTAAAGCTTGTTTTGATTCTGCATAAAACTCATCTTATACTTTGCTGAGAAGTGGAAAAGCAACTGCAGAAATTCACAAGATCTCTTTCAGAGCTAAAGAATATTTTTAAAACTGAAACAATTTATTTAATTAAGCTCCAAATTTACTATTAACAAACAACTTTTCATCTCAAGTGCTCTTTTCCTAACTGCAGGACATATGAAACTGTTACAGCAAAAATGGGACTCAGCAGTTTTGGAAGGGCATCCCAGCTGAGATTGCAGAAGACAGCAAGAACCAGGCCTGACTTACGGAGCCCTTGTGACAGCCTAATAAATCAGAAAAACATATTTTTCCAACTTGTGGATTAAAACAAATACCAGTTTGGTGATAGCACGCTTTTGAGCAGTCGTGTTTCCAAATGAAAAAGGACTGTTTACACTAGCCTGATACTCTAATAGATGGACACACACACATCATTAATTATGCCTGGCAGATGGAAGTGGGATGTGCACACATGCAAGGCAACCCACAGGTCATCAAGCTGCCGAGGTGTAGGTGTAACTTTGCTATCTTGAAATGAGGGGAGAAGAACAGCAGGAAAGGTGAGGCTGTGCCAGCTGCAGACGCCTCTTGAGTGTTCCTCCCCAGGCAGAGACATCCACCCTGAAGAGCCACACCATGGTGCTTCTACTACTGTTTATTGAGTAGCAAGTTCAACCAGTATTTTTTCACACAGCCAGACTCCTTCCCACAGGATGCCTCTGAAGCCAAAGGTGGAAACATGGTTTATACCATAAGGGCTATTAAGCATGAATGAACTAGATGCAACCTTGGTCCAAAAAAAAGAAAGCACCCACTCCACACCCCCACCATGCGCTGCCAAAGGTTGGTATATCCTGTGGGAGGTCTCTCTCTTTCTCTGTATATATACATATTAATCCTTTCTCCATCACTGCCAAGTACTAGAGACATAAGCCTAGGCAGTACAGATCTGCAGTTTGATCCCACATGGAAGCTCTTAGGCTATTCCAAATACACTTAGATTTTTGAGTACAAAAAGCTTAAGTTCTTAGAAACAGGCTTTTCCATCAAGAGTGGCAGCTCACTGGCATCTTAAAGAGTAGGACTCAGCCCCAAGTGCAGTTGAGAAGATGCAATGCTGGCATAAAGCAACAAAGCAAATGAGAAAGTTCCTGTTTTCCCTTTATTGGGATTTAGTATCGAGTTGGCTAAGTGGAGTTGTACAGCTCAGTGGAAAAAGCAAAGGTTTTTTTCCCCTACTCCCTTCCTCTTTTCAGATGTTTTCTTCTTTACGGAAGAAGCAACAGGTAAATTAAAACAGTCCTCCAGCCCCCTCAGGCCCAGCCAGCCTGGCAGCTTCTGGGAGCAGAGCTCATGTAGGAGCTTAGAGAAGTGCTCTTGAAACACTGCTCTGAAAGCAAAAGCTCTCCCCCAGGGAGGTGGTCATGTGGAAGCGGGTATTGATAAACACAGATATTAGCTGTTGCTCTGTTCTAGCAGTCCAGATCAAACAAGTGGAAATAGGAAAGAATCATGTATGCATTAAGATTAAATTCATACTTTAAAATACTACTAGTGAAAGACTGGTAAGAGATCAAATGCAATGCACTCCCTGTAATTGCTGGATCCCTTTGGGGTTAGTTTTCTTTTTCCTTTTTTTTTTAAATAAACGTATTCCATACAAGGAAAGATATTCACATATGGGTAAATTTTAATTCAGTTACTTATACAAACTACATGCCACTATAAAAATTCTCACCCGTAGTTTCAAGTCCATAATCACAAGCTGTTATGCACTTTCCATGATTATATGTTCTGCCCAATCAAAAGTCTGTCCTTCCACTTCAAACATGGGTTAAGCAACTAACAGATGTATTTAAATGAGACTGTAAAAGAACTTAATGACCTTTCTGAGTACCAAACATGCTAAAATCAAGCCTGACTTTGTCGTCATACTTCACTGACCTGTCATCGACTTCATCATGTACCAAAAGGTAACATTGTTCAAAACCAAGATAGGGGCATAAGAACACCACATAAAGAAGACAAAGCAAATTACCTCTCAGTTTAGTATTTCTTAGCTTAGTCTACAACTAAAAGACACTATTTTTTTAATAAAAATGCAAAGCAAAGCTTCTGTAGAAAAATTCCTCATTAAAAACTATATTAAAATGCCATGAAGCAATCACCAAAATGCAATCTTACTATAAAAAAGCAGAGCGTGCTCTTAGCATAAAGATCACCATGAGATGGGGGTTTTAGTCCAAATTTAAAAGTAATTAAAATGCATTATATGCAAATGTTGGATGAGGCTGAGTGTAAGATTCAGTCCTCATGTCACCCTCAATCACAGTGATGAATCTGCTCTTCAAGACAAAGTCTAAGAGCTGTGAATAAAACACTTTATTACTGCTAGCTCTAATTAACCCAAATCCAACTGTTTCTAGTTCTTCAGTACGTAGAACAAACTAGATGCGGCTTTCTCCCATTTGTGATGCGTGTAATTCAAACAGGAAACTCTTCCAATCTAGGATTACAAAAAAGTAATTAATAAATTGAAATAATTTGCCCCTTTAGGCCTCTAGTTAATGAAATTATTTGTGAACATTAATTTGAGAGCATGTCTGTATTTTCCTTGGTATCAATGCTCTGGCACTTCCATCCAAAAGTAAAGATAACTTTTTGTACAGCAGCCTTCTATATACTCCAAAAAAAGGCATGCTCCCAAGCAATCAAGGGGTATAAACACTGGGAGAAGAAATGTGAGGGAAAATGAATAACAGACTAAAATTGCCTCTTTTTAACAGAGATTATAGTATTTTCTCAGTACTGCCTTCAACAAGGTGTTTCCAAGGACTGGTTAACACGTGCTTGCAGCTCCTAAGAAGACAGGCTAGGATAAAAATATTTATTTTTTAGCTACAAAGGCACCCCAAATAATACTGACAGCCTCACCCTGTGGCAATCAGCATAGCTTAAACGACTGTAAATAATCTCCAAGGAGAGTGATAAGAGTCATCCCCAGAACATCAAACAGGGCTCAGGGGGCAAAGACTTCAACAATGTTAAGAAGAGGCATTTTAAAAGGAACAGCTTCCCACTCTATCCAATATAGACACATGACCTGTAACACACTGCTGAATCTGAGGCTGGGACTCTGATCTCACTAAATCTGGGAATTATTTGGGATTTGGCCAATATGGTCCAGAGCAGAACTGGATAGTAAATGCATACCTACCCTTCAGAGCAGGATTAGCCTAAAGAAGTATTTTTTCTAAATGACCAGAAGACAACAGAAGTGTATGACGTATGCTGTGACGAACAATACCTTTCAATCACTGAAAAGCAAAAAATCCCCATCATTCCCTACCCTAAATCTACAATAGAAACCTTTTTCTTTGTGCTAAAGCTATCCAATCCACCTACATGCATGCTTTGCCTGCTCCAAATCGGAATGGCATCTGAGCTCCAGCCGCCTCTGTCCACAGCTGTGTGATACTAAAACTGGAGCACTGCAGGGCAGGCACTTCCCCTTATTCCAGTTGTCACCAAGAAAGTGCTTCCAGCAGCACACCACCCTCCCTCAGGGCTCATCTGCAAGCACTCAAGAAGGTGCCTGGCTGGTCCCTCATGGTTCACAAATGTTAGCTCAGTTAGTTGCTTTGCCAACAAGTTTAGTACAGGAATTCAGTCACAAGTCCAAAGGTCTTTATCCTCCAACCCTGACACTCATCACAGCTGAGTACCAGCAACTCAACACACCAGCCACTGCTCTTTGCAAGGTGAATGTGGGAAGCACATTAATTTTCCTGGCAAAACAGAGGATAGTGACCACATGACCCCTCTTAACCAAAATTAATCAAACGGTGTTTTGAATTTAAATGAAACTACAGCAGAAATAAATTCCTTTGAGTCATTCAAATCTCACCATAAAAGCAAATTCTGGTTTGCTGCAGTCAAAGGATGCAAATATCCTTGAATTATAACAAGCAAGCAAAGAAAAGGCTGATCAAAAAGCCAGTGCCATCTGCACTCCTTTACACAGCTGGACAAGACTTAAAAGAATTGGAGGGCTGCAGTTATGTCAGACTTGCTTTTCTATTGTCTTTTCAATCACCTTTCCTCACAGAAAAATTACTTCATGCCAGTGGGTTTGGGGTTTCTTTGTTTTTCAACCTGTAATATGGCTACAGCAGTTCTTCATCTTCAAGGCATCTCATAATTTGTTCCCCTTCTGAATTCTGTGAGCAAGCAGACCTTGACAGAGATCTATTACCACACATATGATTCATGGTAGCAGTCGGAAAGCAGAGCAAAGCCATCATTAAAAAAGATAAAGAAGAGAAGCCAAGGAGATATTTCCCTAAATAAAGGGATTAATCTAGCAGGTATTTTAATAATACAATATGTAATGCAGAACACCTCACTACAAAAACAAAAAAAGGTAAAAAAGAAAAGTGAACTCCATTACTTGGGGGAAATCAATTTCTAAGACTCACCACTGGCCAGTAGAAATGATGCTGCTTCACAGCAGTTGTTTTTCTGTTGTTTTTGTCTGTAACTAAAGACTTGTGTTAGCACTTTTTTTCCGAGATCCAATGAAGCATCCAGTCAGACACAGAGAGTTTTTCTTTGTGCAGGGATGCCTGTTGTTTTGAAGCAGGCTGCACAGAAACAAGCACCCCAGAGCATGCACAGCCACCAGCAACATCCTTCACCCCCTTGACCGGGGTGCGGCTTCCCTGTGAGTGCACTTGGAAAGCAGCAGGAAAGAAAGTTATATATATATATATATATATATATATGGCCAGACTTCACAAACGCAGATTTGGGCAGGGCTCTCCCCATGTGGGTGTGCCCTTCCAGCCTGCACAGGGGATTTTTTAGGTGAGGCACAGCGTGCGCAGAACTGGCCCCACCGTTTAAGTCCTGAGGTCCATTTGCCACGGCTGAGTGAGCTTGGACAGTGACAGTGAAGTCCTCGGGACTGTCACAGCACCCGGTACTGACCGGGGCTGACCCTGCTGAGCATCGGAGATGTGACGGGATGGGATGGCAGGGAGGCATTGAACTGCCAGGGGACGGTCCCCACTGAGACTCGAACTCAGGACCTTGGGATTCAGAGGCCAGAATCCCACCTCCCAGGAAAGAAAGTACCAGCAGGAAGAATGATTGAGCAGACAGGCCTCTGCATCCTGCAACCAGGCCCTGGGAGGGGCAGCAATCCACTGCCCTCCTAGGCTCTGCTTCTAACTGCAAACCCAAACAGCACTGACAGCAGCAGGCCACTATTTTTAATTACACAGCTGGGATCATCTGTTCCCTGAAGAATTCTTTAATTGCTCTTTGCTTGACAACCCCATCCCCCTTTCACAGCAACCAGATCTTGAACATCTCACCACAACAGCCCTGAGGTCCCTGAAACACGAGCACATCATTCTTAGTCGTTTGGGGTTTTTTCCAGAATCAAGAAAGTCTAGACACATAAGCACTGAACAATTCATCAGAGACACACACAAAAAATCAGAACATCAACTATGAGCACCTTCCACCCAGAAGTCTGTGTTATTTTAATACTAATCCACATTAGTATGACAATTAGAGGGGCAGAGAAGCCTCGCCAGCACCAGCACAATCTGCACCCTGTGCTTCAGTCACAGAGCACCTGGCTCTGAGAGTCACCCACCTGGTACTGCCAGAGCCCCACCTGTGCATATCACATCGCACCCCATGGCTCACAGGGAGGAAAGGGCTGAACTACAGACCTCTAACATTCCTACCTGTGGTTTCCAGGCAGCTACAGAAACAGAAAATAGCTCACCTATTCCTGCCTACTCATGAGAGAAGATAAGGGGCACACCATATGTGAGAAAGCTCTGAAACATTTAAAGTACCAATACTTCCACCTTAGCACATTCCCTGTGAAAACCAAAAGTGCAAATGCCAACACTGGGAAAGGTATTCCAAAGGAGATTCCTTCTGGGCAGAAAGGGAAGGTTGCCCATCCTGCAGGGTAATCAGGGAGGTGACAGAGTGGGCATTGTCCAACTCTGCACACTCACACTCTGGCCAGCAGCTCAGGCCAGACTTCCAGGGCAGGTCACAAAACCCGCTGCACCCCCCATTGCAAATGGCCATCCCTTCAAAGCCTGCAAAACCACCAAGCTAATCCTCCATGAGAGGTAGCATTGGTAAAGCATTTATAGGAAAATGAAGTGCTGGGGAGGAAAAAAACCCAAATATTTGGCAAACACTGCTTCAGTTACAGCAAAGTAAGTTGATAAACCTTGTGAAATTAAGTTGGTTTCTGTTTGCTTTTTTTTCCCATTAAAACACCCACTCACACATTCACGGAACAATTCATGAATATCATTCTTCCCTTTGCCTCTGCCCCCAGCCCTTTTCTACTAGCTCTGGAGGTAGTAAATTAAATATATGAGGAAAGTTTCCACTGTAAGATTCCATTTCTGACTTCATTTAAAACTTCATCATGCTCCAGCTATTTCAAAAATCCCCAGCCAGTCCAGAGCTGCAAGTGACACCCATCCATAATGGGAAAATTAAGTGCTTAAAATTAAGTACCTCTCACTTAGGGCAATGAAAATAAAAAGTCCAATCACAAAATGTTTGGCATGTTCTTTCTCATCCTGTGTTTCTATAGCTTCTTGCTATGAACAAACCTTAGGGAGAGATGATTCTTATTATCATTCCTCTGTTCTAACATTAATTATTCCCAAACCATCTCCTATTACGCACCCTCTCCAGTGCAAGTGCTTTCCTCTGTTTTATGAAGACTGTCAATCTGTTTAGTTACTCTCTGGTCCACCATGCTGTTTATTATGCTATTGAGGACATGAGGACAACTCAATAGTCCCAACTTTGAACTCCTACACTATCTCAAAGAGCTGCCAAGTCTCCTTCAAAAAGGTGGCTGCACACAAGCCAGACACAGAATGTTCCTACTTAGAAAATCACTTCAAGCTGCACCTTCAGGGGACACAGTGCTGCACAGCCCTATCAAAACGGAAGCTAGCACCTCTGTCATGCAGGAATCCTGGGAATATAGTCTACATATATGTTATAGACATATGTCTATATACATATCTACATACCTGTATGCATGTCTATAAAATATAGACCACATACTTGGGTGGGAAGGGAAGCATAAAGGCACCTTGCCCCACTGCTGCAAGCAGAAAGCAGTGTAGGTTTACACAGACGTATTGTCACCAACCTACAGCAAGAATATTAACACATAAATACCAAGATCAAAAATACTAATGAGTACAAAAGCCGTGTAATCATTTTCCCAGATTAAATCCATCTGTCCAACAGAATCCATCTGTCCAAGGAGCTTATTAAGGCTGGAATAAGTCTTTTATTAGTCGGGTTACTAGGATCCAAGCCTTATCTCTGTCACCTTTGAGTCCTCCCAGGCACGCCAGCCGGCGTGGTGTGCAGAGCTGGCCGCCCCACACAAAACAAGGCTTTGCCATGGCCCCTGCTGCACTGCGTCCCCTCAATCTCCCAGCTCTAGGCAGGAAAACTGGAAGCAAAGAGTCCCTTTGTCCTTCTCTTTCTTGCCCTGCTTAATTGTGTTTAGGAGTTTGATGCTCAAAGGGCAGAAGCAATGCTCTGACTGACTCTTCTCACCCATAGGAAACAGGAAGGACCCCGGTGCAAGCTCCACAGCCGCAGCAGAGCCCAAGCTTTCAGTCACAGCACAATCCCACCTCTGTGCCCCGCTAGCTATGAAGGGAGTCACTCAAAACCAAACTCGGACTAAAAGACGGTGAGTAATGTCTTCATAAGCCCGCAAGGGCACAGTCCCAGTGGCCAGCCTTGCCTTGCCAAAAAGCAGGAAAGCAGGAGGAGAAAAGTGCCTTGTCAGTCTCCCCGGCTGCTATTCAGAAGCTGGCAGGCGCCTGGAAAGCCAAGAGACTGCTAAAGTTCAGCTTTGTTCGCTGCTTGGCACGGCCAGGAGCAGCAGCCCAGGGAAGCTGGCACTGGGAACATTTACAGGAGAAGGGTCTCCCAAAAATGGAAAGGAGGGGAGGAGTGGCTAAACAGAGACATATTCCCACCACAGATGCCAGAAAAGAAAGGAAATGACCAGAAAGATCTGAAAAAAAAAAACCAAAACCAAACAAAAAAACCCACGTTGCTCAAAGCAATTTAAGCAAGGTTGCACCAGGCAAGAAAAAAAGGGCATAGATCAGTTTAATTTGGAAGGGAAATTGCAGCAAGAGCACCTACCATATTGCCTTTTTTTAAGGCTCGTTTATATAAAAGACATCCATCCACAATATGTTACAATTATAATACAAGGAACAACTCCTGCTCCTTTGCACAGATACACTGGGGGTTTATTTATTCTTCTCAAACCCTGCAGGAACTTTTTCCTGTGTTTTATAAACTCTCCATAAAACAATGAAATATACGTTTACAGGCTGACAAGCTACCAGCTGATATAAGGCAGCCGACAAGGAACAGCAGTAGGAAGAATTAAGTCAGTCACCCCCCAAAGCCACAGAGCATCTCCATTTACTGTTCATGATCTCTGCTAAAGGAGGGCAAAGTCCACTTCACAAAGTCACAGCCACACGAGCCAGGACAATATGCAGAACCACTGCGATTTTCTCAACTTAAAAGACAAACTATATAACAGCACATGTTCTGGTAAAAAGAGAAGGATGATATAATTGCTTCCCATCCCTGTGGCAATAACTCTAAGACATTACAGCAGTGTACCATTAAGACAGTGGTGGACCATTTAAGACAGCATAGATGGGGCCTATGGGGAGGATATGGAACACCCAACCAAGCCCTGAAGAGGCAGTTTCCTATAGTCCTGTGAGTGTTTGTGCAAATCCTTAAAATAAGATCTCTACATCAAAGACAGCCCTGCAATTACTCGTTTACCCCCAAATTGCTCATCTCCTTCACATTTGGAAACACTGGATGAAATGAACCGCATCCAGCATAAGCCCACATGCATGAGTTGTACACGAGTGCACACATACCAGAGAGAGGGAAGAGCCTGTATCTCCCACCTCATCAGGGCTGGGGCAGGCAAGTCGGAAAAGCCCTCCGTGAAACTCCCCCATGAACCAGGATACACGCTCGAAGAGGCAGGATGGTGTAACACTGTACCCGACCTATTTCACCCACTTGACTAGGCTTACTTTAGCACAGTGAGATGAGCTGTAAAAGAGTTGTTTGTTTTCACACATATATATGTAATCATGCCTTCTCACCCTCTCAATTAGGAAGAGGAAATGCAAATTTTCATTCCATCATTTAAGTCACCAGAATCACCTATTTCTCCAAAATCTAGGCAGAAAAAAATCAGTATGACACAGACAAAATTTTATATGCTAAACCATACCTAAAGATGATTAGAGGCTCTGCATTTTGTACCAGCACACAGAATTTTCCTTCTCACATTTCCTACCTCCCAAGAGGAAATGAAACAGAGACAATAGGCAGTGAGATGTGCTGAGAGAAATAACCATCAGTGAGTACAACCTATTAAAAAATTAATTTGTTTCCATAATTTCCTCAACACTAATCTGCCCTGATACCTCAGGAATCACTAAGAGAATTACTGCCTGTACGCATGAAAAGGGTTTTTTTATGGGGTCCGAAACTGTTGAAGAATAAACAAATCTAAGAATATGTCTACAAAACCTAGTTTCATGTATAAATAGCTCCTCATCTTCTACACAAGGGAAAGTACTTTTCTCCAAATCACTATGCACTAGCTTTTGGTTAAACCATTTAGGCTGAGTCAAATCCACCTTGTGCTTTGGAGGACATGCCTCTTTCTGCATCCGGTCCAAAAGCATTTTACACTCTTACATGTATATCTTTCAAGCCTCCCTCTGAAGTCAACCCCTTCTCCCCACCAAATTTATGTGTACAGACAGTTTTCACCAGGATGACACAGTCTCAATTGCATTTAATCTGCATTGAATAGAGTAAAGGGGGAGAGAAAACAAAGAGAGAAAAGGGAAAGAGGGAGGAAAGAACAGGATGAAAGAATTAAAGCCAGACCTTCAAACAAGGATGTTTTATCCTAGACTTACTAAGGGCTTGTCTACATGGGAAAGTCAGGGTGAAGGAAGCAGCAGTGTGAATTTTCAGCACACTTTCTTTCAGTGGTCTAAATTACCCTGCCCAACAGGCGCTCTTAGTGCACACTCAGCATCCACAGGGGGAGTTAGTGCAGAGCAGCTAGCGTGCTGTAAATTCACACCCTAGCTTACTGCGCACTAACTTCCCCATGTAGACAAGCACTAAGATGCTGAAGCCTTCAGCTGCCTAAACACATCCTTTTTTTAATCTCCTCTCAGTGGACTAGTTCTGGAAAACTCAAGCCATCACGGAAAGAAAAATAAAAAAGGACAAACTCTTATTCTTCTAGTAAAGCAAATCAGAAGCACACACAAAAGCGCTTGAAGTAATCCACAGGCTGATTCAATTCTTCTTTCCCAGGTTTAATCCAAGCCCCAGAAACCATGCAGATGAAAGCCATCAGTACAAATGGCACCAGTAAGATCTCACAGGCCAATGTATTGGGTTTGCATGGCAAGGTTCTGGTAGGCAGGGAGCTATAGGGGTCTCTTCTCTGAGGAGCTGCTCGAAGCTTCCCTCATGTCCAACAGAGCCAACACCAGTCATCTCCAAAATAGACCCACTGCTAGTCAAGGCCAAGCCCAGCAGCAACTCCAGAATAATATATTTAGGAAGGGGAAAATTACTGCACGAAAGTAATAACAGGCAGAGAAAGCAGGAGTGAAAATATGCAAAACAACTATTTGGACACCAAGGTCAGTGAAGAAGGAGAGGGAGAAGGCGCTCCAGGTGCTGGGGCAGATTCCCCTGCAGCTCATGGTGAGGCGGGCTGTCCCTCTGAAGCCCTTGGCGGTCTATGGAGTAGTAGATATCCACCTACAGTCCCCAGAGGACCCCATGCTGGAGCAGATGGATGCCTGGAAGTCTGTGAGCCTGTGGGGAAGGCCACATGGGAGCATGTTCCTGGCAGAACCTGGCCACCAGTGAAGAGAGGAACCCATGCTGGAGCAGGTTTGATGGCAGGACCTGTGCCCTCACAGGTGATCCACCCTGGAACAATCTGTTCCTGAAGGACTGCACCCCATGGAAGGGACCCACGCTGCAAGAGTTCACAAAGAACTGCAGCCCATGGGAAGAGCTCATGTTGGAGGAGATTGTGGAGGACAGTTTCCTGTGCAAGGGCCCCCATGCTGGAACAGGGAAAGGATTCCTCTCCCTAAGGATGAAGCAGTGGCAGAAACAACATATTATTTACTGACCACAGACCCCATTCCCTGTCTCCCTGCACCACTGGGGTGAGGGAGTAGAAAATCATGAAAAAAGTTAAGCCCAGGAAGCAGGGAGAGGTGGGGAGGAGGTGTTTTTAAGATTTGTTTTAACTCTCTTGTTAGCCTACTCTCATTTGATTGGTATCAATTCAATTAATTTCCCCAAGTCAAGTCTGTTTTGCTGTGAGGTTAACTGGTGAGTGATCTCTCCCTGCCTTTATCTTGGCCCAAGAGCCTTTTGTTATACTTTCTCTCCCCTGTCCAGTTGAGGAGGGGAGTGATAGAGCAGCTTTGGTGAGCACTGGGCACACAGCCAAGGTCAAACCACCATAGCCAACAGCTGGTTTTCAACTTCTCCCAGGTTCTGCCTGTCACACCAATACAGAAAAACCCTGAGAGCAGAAGGAAAATGGATTGCAGCTCATCAGTGCTGAAGCAAGACACAATCTCCCAGTGCCAGCAGGCTGAGATGACGGTGCCTGAGAAAACGTCTACACCACGGACACAGTTCACAGCCGGTTGCTTCTCTCTCTGTTAGTTAATTAACAAGGAATTATTCCCCACGTTGGGTGACTCATACCAAACTTGTCAGCCTCTCCATAACAGCTACCTCTCGTGCTCTGTCTCTCAAGCTTCCCCCTGCCCCTTTTCAAAGGGAGCATGTTCTACATCAGTAAGATACCTACATAGCTCTGACCAGGCACTGACAGACTGATGTCACTGTCTCAGAAGCTGCAGTACCGAACAGGGACTTTTCCTCTCCCAGACCCATCCTGCTTTTGAGTCCAAACTCATTGCAGTTTTTCCCGTGGTCCCACTGGAGGCGCAGCCAGGCACCCCACAGTAGTGACAGATTAACCAGGCGTCATTCTCCAGGAAAGCAAAGCAGCTCCGCCAAGCCCCGGCTCCATCCTCTTGTCTGTCACTGCTTCCAACCACAGATTTGTCTAAAGTGATCAGACTTCAGACTCCTGAACCATTCCCAGCATTTGTTTACACTTAAGACCATTACAAGGTTAATATTGTACTGGAAGGGGTAGAAAACCTCTCCTGAATCGCCAGCTCTAACTTTATCCAATGTTTATTTCTGTGTTTTACTTACATCTCAATAGTGAAAAGAATATGCAAAACCATAAGGTTGAAAGAGTTTAAAGAACTACCATTTGAAGGTGTTTCAGGAGCTGGGTGATCTGCTCTCTGAACAGAAAGTAGTCGGTGCCATCTTTGGCCTCCCACACCATCAAGAACCAAATTTCTCTTTCACTATTGCCAGAACAGACCCAGAGCAGAGACCATAAAAGCCATAGGACAGATGTAGCCCTACACAGAGTGTTACTCATCTTAGGGACCACTGCCAAGGTCTTATTCCCATCAGGACACCACCCGCAAGTATGACTCTATCAGGCAAAGGCCACCAGTGAGCAGCTGGAAGTACCACTGGTGAGGGTTAGCTGGTTAAATCTTAAAAAATTAAAACTTTCTTTCAAACAAACACAAAGAAGGAGGCCATTTGGTTGACTTCAAGTTCACCTCTTCATTGAAAGTTCAGTGATTTTTAGGGCGTGAACTGGAAAAGCAGGTAAGACAGGAAAGCTAATTCCTCAGAACAAGATACAAAAAAAAAAAAAGGAAAGAAAAAAAAGAAAAGCAGACGGGGCAAGTGATAAACCTCGTGTTTTTCACACAGCTCTGCTGTCTTCTTGCAATACCTTGAGCTCTAAATGACCTGCAAATTAACCAAAACATGAAACCTGACTCGGCCTCGGCTCTGCACAATATAATCAGCCTCCCAGAAAGTCCAACCATGACAAAAAGGTCTCGAGGAAAGTTGTTTAAATATATTACTGTCTGTCAACGTTACATTTTCTACAAATACTGCACCAAACACAAAATCTTTTAAATAGGGTGCGAAAGGCTGCCTACCGAGGAGGAAAACTTCTCAAAAAACCAACAGTCTTTTGAAGAACCAGGGAAAACAAAAGATGGCAAAGTGGCTTCCAGGCAGTTTTCAGCTCTTCTACCTGAAGCTATAAACAAGCTAATCAGATCAAAACCAGATCTGGTCCTTGCATGCATAACAGACTGTCAGTGAACTGCAGAAACTGATACCAACAATTGCTCTTCTAGTCTTTTCTGGAGCTAACCTGATGGTCTGAAACAGTGCTAGGAGGCACAGTAACATTGGAAGTATTTCAAAATCAAGTGAACACATACTACAAGACTGCTACCAATCTCACACTGGCTATAGAAATATAAAACCACAGCAAGTAGGAGGATAAATCTCACCATTCTGACCTAACACCAAATGCTTCTGATTCCCTTTAGTCTTTAAAGCAAAACTCCAGAAGAAATTTTGCAATATTATCTGGAGAGTTTGGGGAGGCACTGTCACATCTCCACCAGCAGGAGCCCATTCCCATCAGCACACCTATCTCAGGATGCCCAAGAGACACTGCACCCCAGTGCTATGGACATCCTCATCTCCTGCAAGCTGCACTTTGGGAAATGAGCAGCACCCTTTGAGGAACCATTTTCTTTACAAGAGATTACTCCTATAGAGCTCACTGCACAATTCCCTGTTTGGTCTCAGCCAAGCAAACCTGGCCCAGTCCAAATTCAACATGTCACTCCTTACTTTCTTGGTTCTAATGGATAGGGATGGGTCTAAAACAAGGGCTTACATTCTTTAAACGATACAGAGGATCATGTATCAAGGAAGCTACCAACCAAGCATTCCTGAATCTTCATTTATTTCCATCTTGAAGTTTCCCAGAGCAGATGCACAGACATGGAATTGAGAGTAGATACTCAGGCTTTTATTCCTTTCCTGTTGCTCTGGAAAGCAGTGTTCCTCTGGCCTGTTGATACGCAGAGCTACAAGCCTGTCCTTCCATCCACCAGTGACAAGGAGGGAGTTCAGGCAAATATGCCAGGTCATAAAAACAAGTCTTTCATTTATTTCCATAGCTAAGAATGACATAGGAGCTCTTAACATGAAACAAGCCTTCCAGTTTTTCTTTAGCAGCCTACATATATTCTTAAATTTTCTTTCAAATTAATGCCTCTCATGAAAGCAAGGGCTGGAGCTTGGGCTACCAAGTAGCAAGCACCCCATTTGTTGTGAGGACATGCAAAAACATAAAAGAAAAAAATATATATCAATTTAGGAGGAAGAAAGGAATGTAGGCAATTATAGGAGTACAAGAATTTCACTTCTGTTTTGTTTTCTGGTTTTAACTTCCAATTTAAAATGCCTCCTATGAAGGGCTTTTGGATAATACAGGCTAGTATTGTGAAGTCTACAATACAGACCCTTAAAACGTGAACAAGATAAGGATTTTGTTTATGCTGACAGACCAAAACCTTTCTTCTTCAGAACAAGAGGGTAAGGTACAGTCACTGCACAAAAACAAGGTCAAACACATCCTCCCAAGGTTTCATTCGGCCAGATAACACTGGAGGACTTATTTGTGCGAGCTTGGAGATACATAATCAACTGGGAGACTGAAGAGATTCCTGAGAACTGGGAATAGAAGGGTGTATTTATTAGTATTCTAAATGGGTCAAAGATTAATTGTTAAAACAATAAGGGAACCAGAGCCCAGAGGAGGCCCACAAGTGCCTGTGCAGCAGGGTTCCCCTCGAAAGCTCAGCCCCACATACTACACACATGCCCTGACTCCCAAGCTAAGGAAGGAGAGGATGCTCATGTCATGGAAGGGCAAAATAAATATCTGAAGTATTCAAGCTGTATTTTTTTTACACTTAGATTTCTTTCATGACAGCGGGGCTGTAAAACAAGACCTTTCTGGCTTGAGCCCACCATTCTTCAAGAGGCTTTCAAGGAGCATAATTTCAGAAAGGGTTTTACTGTTGACCCTCTGCAAGGCAAATAAATAGCCTTTGAAAGTACATGCTTTGCACAGGGGGGGTCAATCAAATAATTTCTCAGCAGAGAGCCTCTGTGCATGCCTTCCCACCATGGGGATTTCTGCACTCTGACAGATCTCAACAGCTAAACAAGGAGTGCTGCCAGAATGCAAAGAATTCAAGTGCGACGACTGGATCATGGATACATTGTCTTGGAATCATGAGCACAACACATCAGGATCCTGACAGCTGCAATCAACTTACCATAGCACTAATTTAAAAAAACAAACAAACAAAAACAAACCAACCAACCCCACACACTCCCAAAAGGAAAACAGAAAACAAAAAAAAAAAAAAAAGGAGGAAGGGGGAATAAAAAAGACAGAGGAATACCTAGCACTTGCCCTTTCTTAAAATCGTTCCATCATAAAATGATAGAATTTGGTTTCCAAAAGAGCTCAACATTAAAAGCCGCATTCAGTATCAAAATCTTCCAACAGCACTCAGAATTAGACACTTTCATTGACAACTTGGCTTAGGCAGAAGCATCAACAGGCAGAGGTGTAAAACACAAAGACACAAAATTACGCATTTTGTTACTTTATTAACTTTAGCCAACACTTATTTCAATCACCTACAGGTCAGACCTTTTCACTTTTAGCTGATCCTACAGCAAAACCCTCCCTGTACAATCTCTGTGAGAGCCTCCAGTACATTTTCTGCATCACCAAACTTCAAAGAGGGCTACTCCAGGAAACAAAAAATACTTTTATATTTCCACTGTTTGTCCAGCATATAATTCATGGCCAGACTTCGCACACGAAGATTTGGGCAGGGCTCTCCCCACGTGGGTGTGCCCTTCCAGCCTGTGCAGTGGATTTTTTAGGTGAGGCACAGCGTGCGCAGAACTGGCCCCACTGTTTAAGTCCTGAGGTCCATTTGCCACAGGCAAGCGAGCTTGGACAGTGACAGTGAAGTCCTTGGCACTAGAACCTACAGCCCCCGGTACTCCCAGGAGGTCTCCCATCCAAGTACTAACTGGGCCTGACCCTGCTGAGCTTCCCAGATCTGATGGGATCAGGCACCAGGGTGGCATTTAACTGCCTGGCATATAATTAATTTCTGGGGTAACCTCAGAGCATTTATTAGTACAGACACAGCCAACATCTCCAGCTGCCTGATGGCTAAGCAGGCAAGGTGCAGAGAAGCAGAAACAGGATGCTCCTCTCATAACCAGAAACTCCCAGCAGATGTTTTGTCATCAGCACTCCTTCTGAGTCACCCATCTGAGACTCACCACAACACAGGGTCATTGCCCCAAGCAAGTCAAGAGTGATGGCTAAAGGAAAAAATGAACATTTCAAGGCCTTTTTTTTTGGTTGGTTTTTTTATTTCTGTATGTATGTGTGTTAATCATCTTATTTACAAGGAGTAGTCATTCCACCTACAGACAAGATCAGCACTGGCTTTTCTCCTAATATTGCTATCAAGCGTGTCTTTCAACAGTATTTGCTGATCTACCTTGTGAAACAGCAATAAATAAGTCAGAGAGGGGAGTGTAGCACTAACTAAATCCAGATTTGCACAACTGGGAGAAGCATCTGCACAATAATCTGCACAAAGGGTTGGCTGCATGAGAGGCACAGCAGAACACAGAGGCACAGATCAAGACATGCTGTGACAGAAACTCAACACACAAGACACATTCATGGGTGACACAGCATCGGAGAAACCCAACTCACATGGTGACACTCCTGATCATTTTTCTTTTGCTTGTATCACCATGATGTCACCACCTGCAGTTACTGCGCTGTGAAACAATCTCCTCTCAAAGGTGTTCCTGAGCGATGCCAAGGATGCCTTAAGCTAAGTACAACAGATCAGAAACCTTGACTTTAAAGGAAACATGAATGCTGTGTTTCTAGGAATGTAAATGAGACACCTGCACATCCAGAAAAATGGGAACATTATAAAAACATGGAGAAGGTATAAAGCTCCCCACTGGACATTTTTATGGTGTGTTTTTTTATAATGAATATGCAATGCAACATTCAGCGAAATGGTAACTGGTTAAAACAAGTCTCGGTTAGCTGTGAGATTTTTTTTCAGAGCACTCTATGGTCGTCTCTTCATGGCAAGTACTGAGTACCACATGCAGTCTAAAACTCAGCAAGCAGAGTTACACTGTACTACAAAGCCCTGTTAGGCCCAAACAGATGCTAGAGCGATCAGGCGACAAACAAAGGCGTCTAAGAGTGCAGGCTGACGCTCCAGGCAGTGTTGGAGCCTGCAGCGCTCACACTTCTCTCTCAGTGAGCTGTGCAAGACCTCCCAGGGACCACCCCGGAGGGCTGCCACCACCCAGGCGCTTTTGCTGGGAATTGGACAGCAGAATGGGCACGTTTTCACGTACTGATGGGATTTGAGCTGTAGGGTGGTTGGCTTTTTTTCCACTGAGTGAGCCATCTGATGCTGGGTGAGAAGCCTCACACTTCAAACTGCATGCAAGGTTAAAAGCTGAGTTAAACTGCACAGTATTTATGAAACACTGCAGGGAAAAAAAAAATCAATAGCATCACATTCCAGGCCATTGTTCATGGCCTCATACACAGAACCTTCACTACTACCAGGCTGGGCAACTGTGTCAGTAGGCTTCGGTTCCTAGCTGTGCTCCCCAATATACTATATAGTCAAAGTTAGTATCATAAAAACAAAGTAACATTGTCTTCATATCCTCATACCCAGGCAGTACACAACCACCTCATCTCCTGTGCAACAATCCCTTCCACAAATTATCCAGTATTTGGCATGTGGCTATAGATCGTATTTTCAAAGATCACAGTAAAAAGAGAAAAAATAGTAAGATAATTTGCAAGTTTTTTCTAATGCCAACAAAAAACACAGCCCACAACTTTTTTCTGCAACACTGGGGCTCAGCTGTTTAGACCTTAATCACGAAAGGGTACACAGCTCTCCAGCAGGGAAAAGGATTGTGAGGAAAAGATAAAACTCTATCTATAACTCTGCTGTTTTGCTTTAACCACCACTGATTACTCATCTCCACAGCAGGAATCCAGAATATGTCTCTTCCTGCACATGCTTGTCCTTCTCTTGCCTTCGGTCCCACCCACCACAGGTTGGCTCAGCTGCACACCTGAGGGATGTTCGGCTTGCAAAAGGGAAAAACAGTAAACATAAGAAGGGAACACCCCTGGTTCAAACAAATACAGGGGCTGCACAGCCAAAATACCATTTCAGGGAAAAACTTACCAGGAAAGCTTCACACTCCTAATACGGCTTCCAGGTAAAACTAAATGCTCTACTAGTTTTCTGATGTGGTGTTTCCATTTCAGTTTAATCTCCCATCAAGAAACAACAATAAATGAAAAAGAATGAATTTGGTCTTGTACTAGCCAGTACTTTCACTGTCCCACAGACACAGTGATTGGGAGGAGAAAACAAGGGGCATAAGTTTCCCTGCCTCTCATTGGGGCAGGAGAAGCTATGAGTTTAATAGGATTTTGCCTCACTCGAACAGGGCCCACATGATGTTCCCTCAGAAGCAGTAGCACAGAAGGGAAACTGTTCAAGACAAAGCTGCAAGCATCCATGAGTGCAGCCCCATGAGCCCCTTCAAGGGAGACAAGCTGGCTGTGGGATGTTCTTCATCAGCAATACTTCTTTAAGAACCATTTACTCACACTGCGCTATACCCTGGGTAAAGAGGCCTAGATGGTTATCTTCATAGCACAGGTGAGACTTGAGAGACCTCCCTTCAACGCTCCAGCGCAACATTTTTAATCCATGTTTTATGTATTTGCAAGCGCTCCAACTCCTGAGCTAACAGTTTCCAGCTGACGCAGCACCCCAGCAAGGGCAATACAGGGATCTCATCTGCACAAGCAGCACCGTGCCAGGGCACTATCCTTCCCAGCACGCTGCCCCCCAACACGCTGGCAGAGGCAGCTGGAACCCTCTTTCGGCTGGGTGCACACCATGGGCTAAAGCAAATAATAAATATGCGGAGGAATAAGGACACCACACATCAGACCAATGTGATCAAGCGAATGCCATTTATTACACACTGCACACAGTTTATAAAGGGTTAAGGCTACATTCCATTGGCTAAATTGAATCTCGCACCATCTAACTGCAAATCCCAATTGGTTATAATCCATATCTCACAAGTCCAGTGTTTTCATGAAATCATCCTGACTGTTTTCAGGAACATCTCCAGTGTCCTGTGGGAAACCTGAGTTCTCATGAGAAACTTCTGGGGAGTTGCTAAGAACTCCTAGGGAGTGATTTCTCCTTTACCAGACAACAACAGCTGTGGCCTTGCTGCTTCTCAGCTGATATCTGCCTTCAGTCTCACAGGGTCTATATAGATCTGAATTGCTCACCTTTGATTTTTCTGGACCAACAACGGTGGCTGTGCCTGGCCAAATCAAGCTGTGTGAGCAGTACATGTTGCCACAGCTTTGCCAGCACACTGGTGCCAGCCGGGGACCATACCGTCCTCATGAGCCTGCCAGCACCAACCAGCCAGCCAGCAGGCACCCGTGGGGCAAGCAAAGCCCATCAACTCCCCACCCCAAAATGCTGGCAAGAAGCCAGCAGCCAGCCAGCCACACTACTCTTGCACTAGCCAAGAAAAAGAAAAAAAGCTCGGACACCCTGCCAGCTTTCCACTGGCTCCAGGAGGAGAGAGACACCCAAACTTGCACAAAGCCCCATCAGTGGAAAGTTTTAACCTGTTTAAAGAAAATAAATAAATAAATAAATAAATGCAAACAGATTTGAACCAGCAGAGTTTGCACAGCGAGGATTCAGATCTGATCAGAATACTTCTGATCCAGCACTTAAGAGCCCTAAATCCAACTTACACAAAAGGCCAGTCTCCAACCACAGTTTTCCAAGCGCATGTTTCGACAGCAGGGCCAATCCCAGCATCCCTCCACCTCCTCCTCCTCCCTCCCCACTGTTCCCGCACCCAGAGCCACTTTGCACAGCTGCCCTAAGGCTGAAATTCAGGCTGCTGCCAGGGCTGTACCAGCCCAGCCAAGGGGATGGTGCTGGGTAAGAGCCAAGCTCTACCAGCCAATGCATCTGCTGAAAGAATCACCTGAGAAAGACCCAGGTTTAAGTTTGGGGGTTCAGTTTTGAGCCTCCCCTCCAAAAAGAAGCACACAAGTGGCAGTGTCTCTTCGTTTTGTGACTTGAATCCTCCAAGGGTAAAACCCTAGAAGAAAAATTAAATGGGAACTCAAGTGAAGTTGACCTTATCGACTAACAAAACCCGCACAAACCGAATTATTCACTGCACTCCACCCCTTTTCCAAGCTTGCTTAGACCGTAATTATTTGTAAGGTAGGTGCCAGCTTTCCTCCACAGACACACCTCACACGTCACAGGGGCTGTGCCACTACTCCCAGTCTGCACAAAAATAAGGCGATGGAGTGCTGCTTCTTACCAATGCATCGATAATTTCCTCCTTACTAGACCATGTTAGAAGCACACAATGATAGAACATCCTGAGTTAGAAGGGACCCATAAGAATCATTGAGTCTACATCCTGCTTCTGGACAGGACAACCCCAAAAATGCTCTTAGCATTCCTTTAATATTATTTTTTAATGTTTGGAAAGTTCTACAACTTTCAATGAGGGGAAACCTGGAAGAACAGGAATACAGAGATGGCAAGAGGGCAGGAGCTGTAAATGGGCACACAGGCTCTTGAACGCAGTAGCTGATGGCAGCAGAGGGCACACTGTTTGTGAAATAACCATGTCATCTATTATTATAATTATACTTAGAATTTATGATGTTGAAAATCCCATATAGATAAACAAACAAACAATCTCATCATGAGGAGACACAGACACCCAGTTCTCCCAGCCAAATCAGAGGGAGCCTATTTGCATATCTAAGAGACAGCTGAGTTCTCCATAGCCAGTATTGTACGGTTTCTGAAAGCCACTTGGTCTGAATCACCACCTCCCAAGCACAGTTATCCTCCAAACTCACCTAACAGCTGTGGACCTGGTTTGGGCATTACTAGGGATGGACCAAACTCACCCTCCTCATCCTCTTCACAAAGCAATTTGAGTGGGTAAAATTATGAGAGTGGAGAGAAGGAACACATCTGTCCTAATTCAGGGCATCTAACTGCTAGTTTCAGCTAGTCACCTTTTGGTTAGGGAATAAGACAGGTCAGATGAATCACCTGGAAGCACCTATTCCTCTCTCAACCATAGATGCAACTAAGTCTGAGTAAACAGGTAAGCCTTAGACATTAATTGCAGGTGTCCAAAATTAAAAAATGAGGAGGCTGTGTGCATAAGGTGCCAAAATTACACCATTGTAAATAGCAAAATAAAAATGGAAAACAGTCAAATAAAGAAAGGGAGGGGAGAAATAACTCATTCGTTCTCCATATGATGAGAAGGCATATAGTTATACCAGATATGATTTTTTTTCCCCACATTCATTGTTTTCCACCTTTTTTCTGCCCTAAGTGCAAACATGCACAAACACTGTACCTCTATATTCAGCTGTGCTTCAGTGGGTCAACACTCTTTATCCACTACTCCCACTAAGGCATAATGCATATTACAAAAATAGCCACATTTAAATAAGCATGGTTGTGTAACACCATGCAGTAAAGTTTTAATATAACCTGGTTTATTCTTGCTAGCCTGGATAGAAGAGACAGGTTATAATTACATTAAGAAACCTCTTCTTTAACCCTGATGAACACCTAAAGAAGATAAGCCTTGTCAACATTTGGACTTTCAGCTCTGTTTTTTTGTTTTGATTCTGACATCAATTTAAGGCAGAAACATGTATCACAGCACTTAAGCCAACCCATAATTCACAGCAGCATCCAGAGCTGATTAGTCCTGTTGTATAATCAGGTCTCCTTGATACATCAGGGGACTGCTGTTCATGCAGGAGGAACTTACTGTGCCACTTTTCACTGTAAGCTGTATTAGACATGATCCTTTTTTGCCTTTTATCAACCTGATCAAGCTTTGCATAAAACCAGTGATTGATACAGGAACTAAAAATGAATATATGCACATGAATGTCCAAGGGACAGCTGTCACAGCTCCATATACTGAGCAGAGGACACTAATTTAGAAGTCCTGATTATAAAGACACCATCAACCTAACAGAGCAGTTACAGTTATCCATTTAGTATGTTAACATGCATGATTTATACTATTCTGATGTGCAGTACACACACATTTCTCTCATACACTAAAAAATTCATAGTAATGACACAGAGGAGACTAAGCAACAACACGGCACAGAGGACTTAGAAGCTGCATGAAAACACTTCAATAGGAATATTTCATATGTGGCTTTAACATAGTAATTCAACCTCTCTGCATTATGTCCACCATTCTATTCTTCCTCCTTTTGTTGTCTTACCTCTTGAGTCAAAATTAGCACTTCACATGATTACACCATTCAAACCCCAGTTAAGGTTTAGCTCAACATTCCCAACAAACAGAGTAATACCTAAAGGCACAGCAGAAGCAGCAAGACCACTTCAGCAAACTTCTATTTACTTTTTGCTGTTTTTCTAGCCCATATGAATATTCCATTCCCTTGGGGGAAAAGAGAAAAAAAAATTCGTTCTGGGCCAAATTTAACCTAATTTTGTAAAAGAAATGCTGGCATAAGAGAGACAGAGAGAGGTAACTGTTTCTTAAAGACACAGTAAGTAACTCAAGAATACAGCACTTCAGCATTGCCCTGCTGAAAAATCCTACTCTGTGCATTTTAGTACTTCAGTATTGCCATGTGAACGACTTTGGGCCTGATCTCACAAACACATTCAGCAAACCATTCTCTGCCCCATCCTCACTGTTTGTGACTAAAACATTCAAGCAAAAAATCAAGCCCAGAGCTCAGCTCACAAACGAAGGTGCAGCAGCAGCTGAAGGACATTCAGCTTTAGTGCTGGGCTCAGTACAGCAAAACTTCAGAACAGCTGAAATAAAGGGTGACAATCATCTGAAACAATTTTGACCCACATTCAGTCCATCTTCCTGACAATGATTTGGGACAAACAAGTAAGAGTTTTCTGCTCCCAATGCATCACTGACAAGGTCTAACACACAACAAGCACCAGCCACTCTAGGAAAACAGTGCAAAGTCTTTTCCCAGTCTGCCATCTTTAATTTCTGCTTAAATTGATTAGACTTGTGATTTGGGAATGGGAAGAATCCAAAATGAAAAGGCAAATGCTAGGCTGGCTCCAGGTAAGAATGAACCTCAATTGGCAGCATGACAAAACAAAGGAGTTAATTTCCAAAGTAGTGATGTCCTTTGGAGAGGGACATTTGAAATCATTGCCTGGTATTTCTGCTTTCTCATCATCAAAGAATAAAAAGAAACAAAGCAACATTTCATCACGGGAAATTAGAGAAACATTATTAATAGTTACCACAGTGATCCTTGATTTTTCCCCTAGTCTGCGAGAAGAAATGGTTTGTTCTTAGCTGACAGGCAAGAGACAGTTTGGACTTAGAAACTGCTGGGGACATACAGGCCTGATCAGGGAGGGAGCTTGCTGCTCCCATCCAGCACGAGCACAGTATCTACAGAAGTACGGGACTGCCTCTGTTTCTCAGTCCCTCACTAGGGGTAAAACTGGTACCTGCCAACAGCCATTCCTCAATTCAGCCTGCCCTTCCCTCTCACCCCTCAGAGGTACTCAGGCATTCTGTTTTTCCTCACAGTACACTGTTGGGAGAGGGCTGAAGTAGGTACTAGCATTCCCACCTCTCCTCTTCCAAGTGGAGGAACTATCATTAACAACCAACTCTTCATCCTCTCTTTCACCTGAATAGTATTTCAATATTCTTAGATGTGCAGACTCAGGAATTCCTAAAAAACACTGCACGTGATGACGTATCACACAAAGCCGTACACAGCCTATCATCTCCTTCCCAAACCAATCAAACCTCTAGTCATGCAAGTATTAAAATTTCAACAGGACAACAGGATCAATTCTACCAAGACTTTTCTACAGCACAATAGCTGGAGTAGTCTACAGGGGGAAGGAGATAAAGGATGACATCTCTGAGGAAGTGCTTTCATCTGAACTCCATGCTAACCAAGTGCTCTTGCTAACACACTACAGAAGAGCTGCCACCATTCCCTATGCTTGGTGAGTGCACACGCCACTGCTTTTCAGGGCTGCAGAGTGCTCGCACAAAGAGCAATCTTCTGTTGCCCAAACACAAGCCTGAAACTCCACTTACAATGCTGCTGCACACAACTCTCACCAGTATTTCACTTGCCTCCACACACAACCCCCTGGTCAGCAGCCTGGTTTTGTTATATCCATCTCAAAGGTATCTGCTCCTCTGAAGCCTTGCTGGGGTTCATATTTTGTGTTGGTTTCAGATGATAGCAAGGCACTGCCCACAACCTTGTCTACTGTCTACTTGGGGTATCACCCAAAACAGAAGCAGGTATTATTAATATAACATTAGGAAGAGGGTATGGTAAGAATTATGAAGGCTCACGCTGCCCTCTCACTTCTCCCTCAAAAACATACAATGTTTTCTGAGGCATAACTTGGCAGTGCCAGATTAACAATTGGATTCGATGACATTAAATGTTTTTTTCCCAATCTAAAGGATTCTATGAGCCTACAATTAGAAGAAAACTGCCAGCTCCTCTATCATTAGAGGCACTTTCTGCTACTGCTAACTCAGACAAGGGGTCAAACAGGGAACACATTCATGGGACACCAAACCGTATCTGCCTCATAAATGGAAATTCCACCTAGACTTCCCAGTTCATCAAATCAAAGGCTACCGTGCTTTCCATGCCCACAGTAACGTCAACAGACACAGAGAGGTGGACTCTGACGAGCAAGAACAACCAACATCCTACTTCCCACTTCCCCTTTCTCAATCAGTGTTTTCCAGTCCCACTCCCAGTGCCACTAGTCCTCTTCAGAGCAGAAGAAATCCCGTGGACAGGCAGAATAAACCACCAGGCAGTACATTTTGCAGCCCAGGCCCAGAAAATCTGTGGTAGTCTGGCAGAAGGGCATGTGGTGCAGCAAGTCGTCCTATAAACTCAGGATCAAAGTCTGCAGAAGCCCAGCTGTGACCTTAAAAGTGAATTTAACGAGTAATTCAACCTTGACCAGTTACACACCCACACCTGAGCTTGGCACAGTGTGTTCAGAGCAGTTTCTGGATGATTATTATCAAGATGAAAGCAGCACCATTAAACTCTGTCTATAAGCTTGTACAGATATCATTTATTACAGCTGTTATGGATAAAGCTAACATGCCAATCCACACTTTCAGGAACCAAAGACCAAAGAAAGAAAAGGCTTGCAACGACCACCTCAAAAAAAAAAGTCATTCATATTGATGCATACATCTGCATTAATATAAAGAAAGAAAACCTTACTCCCTCAGGCACCAGTCAAATATTGTGCAAACAGCTGGGCACTGCATTTTAAAAGCATATTAGGCAAAACTGACAGGGCCTCTGCTGTAGGATGCTGTGCTTCTTAGGGGTATCCCTATGAGGCTGGGTTAACATTGCCTTCTCAGAGGAAAGGAGAGCTTGCTTGAGCAATTTGCCTAATGCTGAATCTATTTTAAGAGCAGTGACCCAGATCTTTGTTTTGTCAGCAGATGACTTGTATAATAGAGATGAATTGACAAGGAGTTAAACTGGCGTTGGGCAACACTAAGGTGCTGACGAGCAGAGGCAGAGGCAGGTGATGGAGGAAGACAGCGTGACCAGGCTCTCCCATCCAAGCTTAAGCTTTCAAACCTGCAGTCAGCCAGTGGGTCACCCATGGCTAACATAAGCCCTGACACAGATCAACCCTCATCAGCTATGTGACTGTGCTCCTAAGAACCATACCCACACTGAAAGCATCTTTCCATGGCTGTGTATAGTAGCAGAGTCTCCTTAAAACACATTTAGTATCAGAGAAAGGACCAGGGTGAGCTGCAGCCCTTTGGCAAAAGTTTCACCACTGTTGCACACACAGCAAACATATCCTCTACCCAGCCATACATGACTTAACTTCCCTGATGTTTCCTGAAAAATGAGGACCTCTCCAGTACCCATCTCTGCCCCAGGCAGGGGGTAAGAGGGAAACGGCCAAGCACATGCCCCCAGGCAAGCCACTCATTCAGCTCCAGTTTAGGGGTCTGAGTCACTCCATCCACACTCACTGTTGAAAAAAGCTGCAGAGACTGAGACATACAGTCTTGAGAACTATCCCTAGACACTCATCTGATCTTAAGCATGTTTTTATTGCTAGTGATTAACAAGCAAGAGCACTTACTAAATCCAAAGGGAAGAGGCTTCATGGAGCCCCTGAGGCTGAAGGAAAAGGAGGGTTACTAGTGGGCAGCTGGAGAAGACCAAGCTACTCAGGGGGCTTGTATTATACTTTTTGTCTTGGAAGGCCTTTTGTTTTAGCTGTCTCCAGCGTTTCTTAAATACCTACAACCTTATGGAAAACAGACTGAAGAAAGATTTATTTCCCACATCATTAAATATTCCGAAGGATGGAGAACGTGAAACTCAGAGACCAAGAATATACCATAAGGGGAGGGGGAAAAAAATTAAGTCACAGAAAACAGCCCCCAAAAGGGTCACTCAAAAGACATACAGCTGCAGAGCTGGTCATAATAAGGAGAAATGGAGAAAGACTTTCAACTACTGGCCTGCACCTCTGGCTGGGTGAAAGTATTTTTAACAGCCCTGCTTTGCACAGGGATGTATTGATTACTCACAACAAAATATCACAATTGCTCACATGGGGTCGGTGCTTTTCCCTTAAAAAATGTGTATTCTTGCTAGAAAAGATATCTGCACCACGAATAAGCAAACAACAAAGTTCTCTCTGAAGCGGATTTATTTATTTTTTTCTTATTCTCTGCAGTCCACAGTCTGCTGGCCCACAGCATGTGAGTGATAAAGCAGCAGCAAGAACAGGCTGGGTGAAAAAGCTACAAGTAACTGCTTATGGCTGGGTTGGTTTGTTTTTTTCCCTTGACCTCCCTCTCCATTCAGGGTTGTGAGAACACCATTGCACTGGCCGACGTAAATTACACAGGGAGATAATGTGGGTGCATCTGCTCAGCAGAACTGCCTGTGTCCATGGCTCCCCTGCAAGACAAGTTTATCCAAAGGCTGGATATGCAATGCAGGGAGCAGGTGAAAGGTCTCGGCTTTGCTTAGCTGGGAGTGGGGGGGAAAAAGCAAACAGGCACAGAGGCCAGTGGCACCTACATGCTTACAGCACACAGATGGGCAAACACCCTACAAATATAACTCAACAGGAGAGGAAGATCCAGAACCCTGCTTTAAAACCCCCAGGGAGAATCAGCCTCCCTACAGCCAAAAAAAAACCCAAACGAAACGTAAATATTTTCTGACATAAAATAATTCAAAGAAAATCGGAGGAGCAAATGCTTCCCCACTATACCTCCCTCCCCACCATCCCTCTCTCCCCACCCCACAATCCCTGGAAGCATTGGCTGCTAACAACCCAGCAGAGAAACAACAGAAAGAAAGGGTTTATATTAGAAGCAAACACATATGCTTGCACTTTTAATAAAATATAGAAAATAGCAGTAAAACTAATCTTTTGCTAAAATAATAAAGTTAATCAAATATTTCTGAAGCCACAAATTTCAGGACCAAAACTTTCTGGCCCTCCCAGAGTCAAAAATGTAGCCTTATGACCAGCTCCACAGGGATCACTCTGCCAATCATAAGGATGTGGCTATGGCTGATTATACCCAAGTGCTTTACTCCACGATGAAACAGGATCACGATGGAAAAAAAAAGTCAGAATCCTGCAGGCTTAAAAAATCAAAAGTAATTAAAACCATGCAGAATTGAAGTCTACTACAGATTTATCAAATATTTAATACAGAAAACCCTGAAGCGTATTGCTGTCAACTGAGCTTGAGAGAAATGCGCTCCTTTCCTGGCACACGGTTTAATCTATTCCCAGGATGCATTTCTTTACTCAGTAATTTCAGTTTAAACAGAATTGAATTGTGGATGTATATTTTAGCTAAATGACTGCCTCTCTTTAAACAGACCCTGGGTAAAAGGGGCATTAACCCTCTCTCCCTGCGCCTGCTCAGCGCCGCTTATCAGCGAGATGAAGTAGTATCTTTGCAAAACGCGCCCTTTAATCCTTCTGGTGCCTAAATGTGAATCCCCACCGGTGTGATGTCCATAGAGCAGGACATGTGTGCCGTGTCCCCCTGGCAATCAATTCCAGCACAGAGAGCATGAAACACAGCCAGTTAAATTCAACAGAGCAGGACTAACAGGATCTGTGTCCAAGGGCAAGAGCCAAACACTTCAAGGGGTCAAGTTGGAAATCTGCTGCAATTTAAACTCTTCCCAAGAACCTAAGCTGCGTTCAGCAATTCCTGCATGGGACAGGGATGGCTCCAGTTCAGTGGAAGGAAAAAGCTATTCCCCAGTACTCAAGCACCTGTATTATTACCAACTTTGCCATAAAGGAGCAACTAACGAGGGTTAGAGTCCTTTGCCTACCCAATGTATTACAGAGGTCAACACCAAACCCTCTAAGAAACAGATCTGCCCATCTGCACCAACTACCTGCTTTTTTCTATCCAGTAAAAACTTAAAAAAACACACTGTCCTAAAGTAACAACATAGAAGCCTATACCTTCCCTTACTGCTTTTTCAGCCTGCTGGTACCACACACGCCACGTGAACAGTCTACCCCTGGAACCAGTGCAACTCCTCAGTAAATGAATCTTTGTCCAGATGGTGGTCTGAACAGAAACTCCTCTAAGTACCTCCTAATACCTAAAAAAACAGACTTGGCTCAATCCTCCCACAACTGTCACCTCCCTGCAGATCAAAAGGGGAGGGGGGAGGAGGGAAATCTCAAAAAAACAGATGGTTTTCCCGGAGAAAAAGGGCAATGGGAGTACATTCAAAACTGCAGATATCTTCGTGAGAGTTTTGGTCTTTACAATCTGTTGCCTGCCATTGCCAGAGGGCCCCCTGTATTCCTGTCCAGCACCTGAAAGACTGAACAAGGATACAGTGGCAATCAGTGTGCCTAATGCTGGAGAAGTGTACGTCCGTCTGTCCATCCTGCACTGTTCATGATACGGCACAAGGTCACAGACACCCCTACACGCACCTCAGTCCATACAAGAGGTGAGAAAAATCCAAATAGATAACTGATTTTACTTCACCTGGTAAACCTGGCAGGCTGAGAAACCGAGTGTAGTAAGCCCAGTGTGTGTCCCTGCTCTCCCAACCACTCCACTCCCAAGAAAGGCAGGAAAAGTAGAGGGGCAGACGGCTCCCGAATCCACGGATGCATTCGGAGAGGAGAAGCACAACCAGCCAGGAAAACTGTGGCTAAGCTTCAGGCTCCAAGGGCAGTCACTTCACATTTAAAGCTTCCCCCATCAAATGTTATTATCATCTTGACAAATTAAATGAACCATTTCTTAAGGCCACGATGCCCACACAGTCTCAGGGGGACGATCACACTGGCTAACCCACAGAACCAGAGACAGGATGCGGTGATGGCCCACGTGGAAGCTGCCAGCCAAGCAGCTAAAGAGAGACCCACAGGGACAACCTGCTCTCCTTCCTCAGTTCCCCCACTTCCTCTCTATCACTTGCCTAGCACTTACAGTCTTACTGCTATTCAGCATTTACAGAACCACTAGGCACCTTCTTGTACCGAGAGGACTGAGAAACAAAGTTCATGTATAGTCCAAGTCCTACAGTGAACTGCACTGAGCATCCAAAAGTCACATCACATTTTGGAAAGCCAGAAGCATTGCAACGAAGCAGTGGAAGCAGGGTGGCAGGGAGCAATGGTGCTCTTCCAGATGGCAGAGCTGGTCAAAATATATTGCACAAGGAGAAAATTTTAGAAAATGTTGTTAAAAATCAGTTATATCAGAATTTAAACCAGTCCTTCTCCTTTGATGTTTCTGACAGAACTCTTTTATACCTGCCACACCCAATCTCAAAATAAGTATCAGCTAACCAACAGTTTATCCAGCTCAACACTGCATTTTCCTCTCCTGAATATAATTAACAGCCACCCCCAGTTTAAAAAAGAGATTCCTTAAACTAACAGCTGCATCAGAACCAGCACTGAAATAACTTGAGAGTTTTTGCTTAAACTCACACTTTGAAAAGTCATGATGGAGTTCATTTTCATAAGTCTTAAGAAAGTGAAACGTTTTCCTAAAATTTGTTCTGCATAAGTAGAAGAAAGGTCCCCTCTGGGAATGTGTTTCACAGAATCATGCAAAGAGCATGAAGCCATTCTCTTTATGAAAGAGCAAAGAATTTGAGGTTTAAGGGGGCAGGTTAGAGATTAGAAGGCACTTTAATTTTGTTTTTACAATAAGAGTTTCCCAGAACTCTGTAAGACACTTGTCCTAAACATGTATCAACACACTGGTTAAAGTCTTCACTTCATTTCCACTCTGTACCAACACTTGCATGAAGAAGCTCTCTAAAACAAACAGACAAACAAAACAAAAACAAACAAAACAAAAACAAACAAAACAAAAACAAAAAATAAACTAAACAAAAAAACAAACTAAAAACAAAATAGCCAACGAAGTCCGCTTGGTAATTTAGTAGGCTGTATTTTGGCAATGAGTGCAAGCAGAGCAGAACTGAATCAGCTACTGGCTAACCCACAGGTGGGCTGCACCTGGATTAAACAAAGGTCAGAATACAACAGCAAGCCTTGTAGTCAAGGAGAGGTTCCCACTTTACTAAGGAGGATGAGCTGAGACCTGCACGTTGTTCAACACCAGCCACAAGGAGCTGTAATTCCTTTTTAGAACAAATTTGCAGCAGACTTCATGATGTTCTGCCATCACAGATGTAGAGCAAAGGCCAGAATTTGATCCTGCAATTTTTGGGAAGGATGGTGATGCCTGTCCTAGGAGCACAACATCATCACACCTCTCCCCTGTCCAGCCACCCTTTTGTCCTTCCCACACCAAACAAGTTGGACGTGCCCCATTTCTTCCCTCCTGCCCACCAAGAGAGAAACAAAGGGCGGCAGTCTCTAATGGTTCCAGATCGAGGGATCTGGGGCTTGGTTTATTACATGCTTAACAGAGCACTGAATTACTAGTGGTTATTGCCTAGTTTAACTGCTTTCCTTAAAAGAGAAACATGAGCAAACAAGCATGTGTCATGAAAAAGCCCCTATTCAGACAGGAGCTGACAAGAGAAAAAGCACCCAGGGTTTATGACTGCTTATTACCAGTTTTGCATTCAGGCACCAGCTGAAGTTACAGCCAAGACTAATGCAAAGAAATCCCCACCTCGTCCACCACCTCCTTAGGGGGCTTGTCTAGCCCCGGACTTACCACCCGAGGTTAGCACACACTAAGTACCCGAGGCTTTAACAAGACCAACTTAGCATGTGTCAGCGGCAGCGCCTGGTCTAGACAAAGACTTTGAATATACTTTAGTTAGCACATCCAAACCTCACACCTTCAATCCCAACGGGAAGAGGAGCCCTGCAGAGCTCCTCTATCTGCTCCTGGGGAACATCCCAGCCTCAGAAGACGGCACCAGTTACATCTCAAAGATGGGGGTAAAAAAGAAAATTCCAGTGGAACGAAAGACAGATCTGCAAGCAAAAGTAAGCCTGAAGCTCAGGCACACCCCCTCCCAATGACAATAAAGAGGGCGTTTAATAGGCTATCTCTACAAAGAAGCAGTGGGGAGAAGAGTAAACAGGCTGTCACACTCCCATCTACATAGTCATCTATTTTTTCATAAAACTTGTAAGGATTTCAGACCCATACCCCAAATCAAAACACAGCTGAAGTCAGCCCTGAGGTTAAGAAAGTGTTGAGGACAGAATAAAATGGACAGAGCCTCATTTCTTCAGAAAGCCAGGGCAAAAAGAGACCACAAAATAAAGATCTAAAGAAGTAACAGAATTCATGTGGAGCAACACGTTCGTGTAAAAACAAACATACCTCACCCTCACTCATCTTGGCAGAACTACAGCCAATACCAGAGGTCACATGGATTTAACCATATCCTTTCAATTTGTTAGTTACTTTTATACCAAAAAAAAAAAAAAAAGCCATGGACAACCCTAGAGAAGAAATGCAAAGGATAACAAGCATAGAGGAAGGGAGGCCACCAAGAGGAATTCATCCACATCAAATGAGTATGACAGAAGAGAGCGAGGACAAAAAAAACACAGAAAGGAAGAGAATTTTGCCACTGCTAAGAAAAATGACAAAATTAGAAAATTCATTACATGAAAAAATATTAAAGAGTAAGTCAAAGAAGTTTAAGACCTGTGACACTTCCAGCGAGTGTTCTATCTAGAAAGAATACTTTTTTGCTCTCAAGTCTGACAAGTGAACATTGTCTCAAACCAAAAACATGTCACCCTTTGCCCACGCAGCTCTAACCACAAGCTGCAGAGCCAGGCTGGCACTCAGTTTAGTTACTCTGACTTCAGATGAGGGTCTGTTCCTGGAGAGTCACAGTACATCTAGCTTTACAAAAATAATCTAAACTAAACCAGTATACACCTGAACCCTGCAGAAGAAGGATTACCTCTATCATGCTCTTAATTCCATGTCTCTCAAATGACATTTACACCTCTTAAATTATAAACATACGGGAGGTCTGCATAATCTGTTAAGTTTTGCATTCCTGCTGGCTAAAGACAGCAGAGATGCTTAAAGCATTTCCCTCAAAACATTCAAACAATGAAATCACAGATTTGTTGAAGAGAAGTTTGGCTTGGGTGCTCAACAGACTCTCTGCCGTCATGCAGAACGGTTCCCAAAACTAGGTGGTTTTGCTATTGGCTGTGATTCAGACGCAAGCCCCTAGTCATTTCAGCATGTTGTTTTTATCATCTTTCAAAGCTGTCCGTAGTCACTATTAAAAGAAACCCACAGAATTCAGCACAACACAGGCAAACTCAATCTGTGCCTTGCAAAAAACTCAGGACTGAGAATCCTTGGAACAGCCCCATCCATCTCTTGGGAAGAGCAACATCTCAAGGTCAGGCTAAAAACACATCTCCCTGGGAAACACTCTGTACTGCTTCTGGGTGCACAATCCACATAGGAGAAAAAGGAATGGCCTTTGCCTTTGAAGGTGGATAAGCTGTTAAATTTTTACTAGGTGAAATGTTTACTGAAATAAATCTAGTCTTTTCCACTCTTGATTATTATCATAACACATATGGTAACTGACACACAATTAATGGAGCTTTAAACCAAGAGTTCCTGGAGGGAAAACATAATCCCAATTTTTCAGCTAAACTTGACAAAAAGCCAGGTTTTGGTAAAGTTCAGCAACACTAGTGACTTTATGAGATTCCACATTTACTGGGCACCTCTCACTCTCACAACAAGCTCTGCCTCAGTGCCGAGGAGGCGAGAAGAGGCACGGCCAAGCCAGGCTACCGCTGCAGACCCACAAACAGTCAAAGCTCAGCAGACACAACTACCACCTCAGAGGTGCTGCACCACCCACACCCTCTTCAGTAGGGGTTCATCTACATGTGCCATTTCGTGTCAGTCAACAGCTGAGATGACAGCACCTGCAAAAACCTCTTCTTAAGAAGAGGATTTAGGATTCTTCCCTTAAGAAGACTCTCTTTTCTTAAGTGTAGGGATCCCTACAGGGAGAACAAATATTAACAGTAATATGACATTTTTATATCCAAGTCTATTGGACTTTGTTTCCCAACTCACAAGGATCTACAAACTAAGTTTATGCCATCTTTACAGATTCTATATGCTGTTCAAATATCCTTTTCCCATCTTCTTTCTGAGTTACAGGGAAAGATTTAAACCCAGATTATGGTACTATTGGAACAGTAGAAGAGCAACAAGGCTGGTGAAGGGACTGGAGCATAAGTCCTGTGGGGAGAGGCTGAAGTAGCTGGGGTTGTTTAGCCTGGAGAAGAGGAGGCTTAGAGGTGACCTCATCACTGTCTAGAACTACCTGAAGGGAAGTTCTAGCCAGGTGGGGGTTGGTCTCTTCTCCCAGGCACTCAGCAATAGGACAAGGGGGCATGGGCTCAAGCTCTGCCAGGGGAAATTGAAGTTGGAGATCAGAAAAAAATTCTTTCCAGAGAGAGTAATCAGGCATTGGAATGGGCTGCCCAGAGAGGTGGTGGATTCACCATCCCTGGAGATTTTTAAATGCAGATTGGCCGTGGCACTGAGTGCCATGATCTGGTAAATGGACTGGAGTTGGACTAAGGGTTGGACTTGATGATCTCGGAGGTCTTTTCCAACCCAATCAATTCTATGATTCTATGATTGTCCAGTGAGTCCAGTCATCTCCAAGACCTGGTGCTTTCAGCACAGCTCTGTACCATATAAGCAAGCAGGATCCTTCTGCCTCCTGGAGTAAAGTAATCAGATACCACCCAAGGTGTTCCATCTGTCTGCCTAACCTTCCCTTCTCCTTTCTGCAACAGAAAATCCTTCTGGTGGGGAGCACAAAATAAAACCTTCCCCCTTTCCATACAGCCCAGTGGAACCACAGCACATGTATACAAAACATATTCTTTGTACAACAACAGCACACACTGATTGCATGCTGTTATCAAAGACCTAAGAGGCGCAGAGCAGCAGCAAAAGAGGACACTCCAAAGCCAGCCTTGATCACAACAAAGACTTAATCTGCAACCAAAGTGGCAGTGTCAATGACAGTGGTTTTGTTGTCCATTTCTTCCATCCTTTCCTAAAACCCAGCACAAGTGCTGCCAGAACACTTGGTCCATGAGGAGGCACATCCAAACTCAGTAATTAGCTGGGAAGAAGTCTGCTCACTATTATATCTTTATTCTTGAAGAGGAAACCAGAGCACTCGTCCATTACCTCAGAGGAAACCTAAGGAAAGGCAGCATTACTCAGAACTGATTTACTGCCTCAAGCCATTCAAAAAACCATAAAGCCACTGACATATAAGACAAGCAACTCATTCACGAGAGCTCTTTGATCTTAAATACAAATAAAATTAGGTCAATATTAAAGATTTTCATTCCTTGCCATATAAAATTGCACAAAGGCTAAGAAAATCTTCTCCTATTCCTCCTTTTAACACTCAGGTTATTTAGCAAATAGTATTTCTTTACATGACTTGAAGTATTTTCTCCATATTCACTTGTCATCACCCCAGAACTTGACTCTTGCTGAAAAAGCACAGGGGGATCTGCATAGTCTCCAAAGGCACATCAGATCAGAGAATTTCAATGTGTTTTACATGGGGGAAAAGAAGGAGCAAAGCACACCTTTCCCAATGCTCAGATTAAAAAATAAGAAAAAAACAAAGAGATTTTTCATTAATTTGTTATTCAAAGCATTCCAGTGATCTTTAACAGATGAAGAGGAGAAAGCCTGCACTGTCACTGTTAATAGGCTGACATTCTTTCTTCCCCCGCAAGACCACACCAGAAACACAGGCGAAGGCGACACATTAAGGGAGCGTGGAGGTGTGCCAGCTCTGCCACAGCCCCAAAATCCCTTGGCTGCAAGGTATGGCACTGGTGTACAGAACACCAGCTGTGAAAGGAGGGAGGTCCTTCACATCCCAAACTCCCCCACAGGTCTCAATGCTGTGCCTTTTGCTCCTTCTCCTGTGACAGTACATCACTAACTTCATCTGCTGAAGTAACAGCAGTTTACAGGATAATCTAAGGATATAGCATCAACTTGCATTTTCGATTTAACATGCTTGATTGTGTTAGGGTGGCTTTAAAATGTTATTTATTTGCTTTCTCAATCAACCAAGAGCTCTCATACGCAGCAGAAGGCCCCTTAAGCTATCACTGTAATGTGATACTGCTCATAAATGTCAATATACCAACTTTAAAGGTATTAAAAGCTGCTGTTTAGTCATGGTAAAATATCCTAATACTTTCCTCACCTCTGTTACTGACAGCAACACAGTTACGTGTGAGCAATTCAGTTCAAGCCTTTCTGCAAAACTCATTTAAGCAGAAACCCCACCAACTGCAGGACAGCACATAGCAATTCCACCACAAAGACGAGTAAAACAAGCAGGGTACCATGAGACTCACTCTATGAGATCCACCCACCTGGTCACCTAAGGACACTTAGACCCTTCCTCTGGACAGTTCTTAAGAGACCAGAGGGTCAGCATGCTAAGTCTGCCCTCTGTTTGGCTTGGGTAAGTGTGAAAACTGATCCCAGCTACCACTAAAGCAAAAGGAGGGATATCTTTTGATTAAAGCACATAACGCTGTGTTCAGAGGTTTGGATTGTACCTCTGTCATGTATTTCCTGAGTGGCTGGGAATAATTTACATCAGTTCCCCACTGTACTTCCCTCTCACACCCTTACCCTGAAGCAAAGCACAGGGGATAACTTGAATATCAGAGAAGGACAAGAGAGTGCCACTTCCTTCTGTGTTTATACAGGAGATTACCATGCAACTGACAGTTCAGTCTAACAAATATTGTGGAATATGAAATTTCTAGTACTTCATGACTGTAGTTGCTGAAGGAAGATCCAGGTTATTGCCGCAAAAAAACCCCAACCCAGTGTTAATTAGAGAAAAGATACTTGGATTTACAACAGGTTAAGATTTAAATATAAAATTCACAACCAGACTAAATTCTACTAGCTGAGTTTACAGACTGGGAAAAGCAATACAGTGACACAGCTGGGGAAAATAAACAAACAAACAAACAAACTTTGATGGGAAAGGATACCTTGCAGAGAAGCACAAAAAAACCCCCAGTATAAATGTCAGGCACTTAATTACAACCCTCATCAACATCATAAAAAAAGCTGAATTATTTCTATCATTCTCTCCTGAAAAACAGTAAGCTGGATGAAAGGCATTCTCTACAGAAGTTTAATTTACCTGAACTGAAAGACCCCAGTGCTTGCTGCTGAGGCACAGAGGAGAGACATAAGGCACTGATTGCTTTTCACATTGATAGTTCTCAAGCAGATCCCTCAGAAGTTCTGCAGAAATAAACCTATTTATATGTAAGTTCCCAGCCTCTGTATAAGAGTGCAGAGAATATCAACCAAGCACATTCACCTTTTGGAAAATGCACAAACACGTCACTTACTTAGGAGTCTTTTGAGAAAATGGATGTTTCCCTTCCATGATGGGCAAGGGGATTTTCACATGTCACTTTCATACTTTCACTTAAAAGGCATCTTCACTCCTACTATATATTGCACAAAGAAGGACTGTAGAAGCTGCTACATACATGGTACATGATTGAGTTAACCTGTCCCATCCCAAGACATCCAGAAGACAGAAAACTGTGACATTCATACGAAAGCTCCCATTTTAACTAACAAAGACGCAGGTAAACAGTAATTCATCTCATCCTGGGACAGTTGTCTCCAGAGGCCATTCCCCTGTTCTACTGCTCTCCACTCAGTCCCAGAGCACACAGCTCAGATTAAAAGGACAGTAAGCAGCCCACCTACTTAAGCACCTTTCAAAAGTACCATCCAAGCCCACCGTACAGAAACAACCTGTAAATTACTGCGCATCTGTGTGCATCAGCAGCTCTCACTACAAAATGATATCTAACTTTTTGGGAAGCACAAAAGAAACTCTGCTGCACCAGTTCCCTCGAATTACTTTTATTATTGCAGTAGCACACGGTAGTGGACTACAGCTAAGGGGTCACCAGCATTTTTATTTATTTCATCGATCCTGCATGTAAAGGTTTATAACTCAGCTACAAGTATTCCCTCTTGACAGGAGCTTTGTAAGATGGGTACAGTTACACTTTCTTTTTAGGTATTCTATGGAATTTCCCTTGGAAAGCACAAAAATGAAGAATAATAATGAACTGAAACAACTTTGGGGCATCCCTGACTCTAAGATACCCAAGCAGGGCATAGTGTACTTTACTGTACCCTCCCTACACTTTACGATAACACATTAAGACCCATTGACCTTAAGCTTTTCTTTCCTGAATGTGAAAACAAAACAACCCAATACCATTAGACAGCTCTAAGTATGGAGAGCAAGTTTTGAGACAAGTTTATTTTGTTTTGAGCTTACAGTTTAAATTAGAATCATGAACTCTTGCCCACTGTCATCCCCTACAGCTACTCTCACAAAATCCTGGGAAGAAATGACTGTAACTACCGGAGCTTAACTGAAATTGTCTGTTGTATTCTTAAGACTTCAAGTAATTTTTAACAGTGCCAAATGCAAAAATCCCAAACAAAGTGCATCAGCTTTGAGGTAACCCAGCAGGAGTAAACTATTGCCTTAGTAGTCTTCAGGAAGTTAATAAAATTCAGAATTGATGCAATCAATTATTTCAAGCTGCTGCCATTCTTTTATCTACCTAAATAACACCCTCCCATTTCACCTCTGTCCTCTGGGGCAGTTGCCAGATGCAGGAACCAGAGCCAATAAGTCCATACCATGGACTGGTCAACATAAAAAGATGGTAACCCAGACATTCACAACTAAAACCAGCATAATTTTCAGAGCCCTAAAATATACAATGAAGCTAAGGGGAACTCCATGGACATAACAAAAAGAGAACCCATTTGGGGGGAATAACACATCACAGAGTGAGTAGCCAGAGGAAGCAGAGGGGTGTCAAGGATGGACATGTGGACCTGCATTTCCATAGGAAGAGTAACACTAGAAGAAGGAACACCTTCAGAGGCAGGTACGGAGTGGGGCAGCACCCATGCCTCCAAAGCTGCAAACCTAAAGTGCCCAGAAGGCTCTTTTGAGATTCCCTCAGCTAGGGTGGTGAGAAGAGCATTAAACAAGTGGACCTCACCAGCAGCCCCAGAGCCAGGGAGTTGCTGGGGTGCTTGAGGCACACAGGCGCAGGGGACAAGCAGACAAACGGCCATGGCAAACCACCAACAGCCCCCAAGCCACATCCCTGACCCCAGCCCACAGCAGATGTTCTCCAGGACTAGACCTTGCTCCAGGAAGCACATGGCTACAGTCCATGCAGCTCCTTCAGCGGCAGGTACAAACACATGAGTAGTCACTGCAATCACTGCATGGAGAGCAGGGCTAATCAACGTGCCATGGGACAGCTCCAAAGGGAGGTGACGGAGACACACCAGATAAGCACTACAATACCAGTATAACTGCATCCATGTTAGGAATTTTACCACGTTAGGTGTTTCACTGCTAGACAGGCTGATCAGGACCTGTTGGCACTTGTAGTGTCCTGTTTGTATAATAATAATGACACCTACAGTGCCAGACCATTCCAGGGAGGCGCAGCTCCGGTGGGAAAGAAGCATTTTGCCACTAGTGTTAAACAATCTCGCCCAAAAGACATCCCTTATTCTGGCACATGGTCACAACGTGGCTAGGTGGGCTGAGGTAGGTCTCCTCAGTCTGGGCCATGCTGAAATCTGCACAAAAATGTGTCAATAAACTTTCCCCTGGTGTGCATAAGCCCACAGCCTGGCTGTGGGTGAACTCCGCAATATAACTTTCATAGCAATATATATTAATTTTAAATATAATTATATACACTAATGTGTTTCTACTGATAGTTAAGCTGTTCCTTACTTACATTAAGCGCTTTCCTGACTCCACACTCCTTTTTGTTTCCCACAAATACGAACAGTTCACTAATTGATTCTCAACATTTAAACCAGATTCTTCTTCAACTTCTGATTTCTTCTGTAAATTCACCTTCAGTAGACTGCTGCTCGCTCAACTGTTCCACTCTCTCTCCCTAACTCCAAATCTTCCCATAGATTTCATCCTTTATTTGCAACTATGATGCAAGGTCAAGCAGGAGGAGGGCATGAGAGAACCCCTGGGAGAAGTCAACACCCTTCACACCTGCTACAGCTGAGCTGCACAGGGGACCAGAGATTGCAGTTAGTTGCACCAATTTCTAAATAAGGTGCAGAGAAGTCTACTGCATCCATACACCTATCCAACCCTTATGTGCCTCAGAAGTGCACGTCCTCTGCAAGGGTCAGCATCTCCACTCTGCAAGCTCTGTGATTTCATCTTTATTTAGTAGTGCTTTTCACAGATCTCCCAGTCAGCAGCAAATTAAAACCACCACCACTGAGGTCAAATTGTAATTATTCATTACACTAGAACAGCAGATTTCACTCTGCTGCAGGATGGTAAAGCCTGGGAGAGCAGAGGACTGCTTTGCCTGCAGGACTGTAGTGTCCCCAGCTTGTATTCACTTCTCTTTCAGAAAGCTGCTCTGTCCTTTTTCTAACACTGAAACAGATACCAAACAAGTTACGACTGCAGAGCCCTGTGGCCACCCTCAAGAAGATACATTAAGCCTTGCTCAGGACATGACGGAGGAGCAAGAATGAGGCTTAGGTGGAAGTATCGTGAACTTCACAACAGCATATTACTGACCATTCAACAGCACCCTACAGCTTGCAAGTGTCATATTTTTGTGCCTTATGCTTTACACCATATCCAAGGCCGAAAGTACACTTTGGAAATAATACTGAGACGCAATGTCAAAATTTCCAAGTCCTCTACTTTCAAAGGTACCTCAAGGTTCCCAAGAGGTATGTACAGTTGTGCATTTTTTCCTCCCCCTTCCCACAGTTGTCCAATTTGAGAGCCAACAGTATCATTTCTCAAGCCTGTGCTGACCTGAGAAATAATCAGGGACCCACAATGCTACAAACATAAGGTATTTGATAAGAGAATTCTTGTGCAAAGCTATGAGATCCCCTCCCAAATCCGATGCTCGTTCAAGCAAGCTGAATTCTTTCCACCACTTTCTGTTGGCTGGGACCTAAAATAATGACACAGATAAGGATCTTACTGTAACTTTTTACTACAGTCAAGCTCACATTGTGCAAGTCAGTGCTGTTGAGCTTAAATATCAGCGTCATCCAAAGGCTGGTAGAGCCAGAGCGTACAGTCAGAAACGTACAATGGGACAAACAAAAATACCACTTTTTTCCAAGGAAAACAAATCTCAGGAAGGTAGGTATATGAACTCCTGAGCTGAAATCACCCTTGAAACAGAAAGTACCACTTGAAAAGACGATGACTAGAACATAATGTGTATACACAAACACACGCTAGACCACATGAGAAAAGTCAGGTAGCATTCTAGTGCAAAAATTCATACTAAAGAATGTATATGCTGAAGGCACGGAAATGCAAAAGGTGAGCATCTCTTTTAATGTTGGATTCCCTTTGGAGACGTTCCTCTACATCATTCCCTAGGGTGGGAGGTGCAGATCTGCCATCATCACAGAGACCAAAGCATTTCCGCACACTGCTGTCAAGGCTCCGGTGCCTGGAAGTTGACAGGATGTCACCAAACTAGGTGACATGACTAGGAGAGAGCAAAAATAAAGCAAGGAATGCAAGGTGTACCTCCCTGGTTTTCCTCTCTTCTTTCTTCAACATCCCAAAACTACTAAAACCCCCTGCTCTGGGCCTTATGGATAAAGCTCATCATTCCCACGCCTGGAGAAAAGTGCAGAGACCTTGTTGGGGAACACTATCTACCTATACAAGCCTGGGGAAAGGATCCCTACCACTAGCAATAAGGAGAGAGCACACACATGCAAAAAGCAAGGGGAGAGTACAAGATGATTTCAACTGAAATTTTATCTATAGGAATAAATATATTCCTATAGAAAACTGAAAAAAATTCTTAGGAGTCAGCATAAAACTCTGGATTAGCTCTTGTTCCGTCCATCACCTCAAAGCCCTGCACGTACCGAGAGTGCCGGGTCCTCTTCTATTTACTCCAGAAATGAGGAGTACCTGCCCCAGGAGCCTGCAATTTGATTTAAGACAAGATACAAAAAACCCTCACATTTTGCAAACAGACAGATGGACTGGGGGAGGAAGAATAAGAGGGACATGTGGCTACCCACAATTGACACATTGCTTTCTTTTCTCTTTTTCTTTTTTTTTTAATAAAAATAAATATCAGTAATCCCCACTGGCCACCTGCCTAGCTTTTGTATATTTAATTAAGAAGGATTTGGGTGATGGAGAACTGGTCAAAAGTTCAGCCAGTTTGGGCGAGGACAGAAGAGTAAACATCTAGCTGCAGAACCCAAAAAAATTCCAGTGTTCCAGCCACTGCCTGGTCCTTCACGATTTTTCCAATGACAAACTGTCACTTTGCAACACAATCCACAAAAAAAAAATCAGAAGAGGAAAGGAAGAAGGGCAGTTCATACTTAAGAGAGCTGGTCTGGACCAGTTCCTGAAAACCAGTGACCTCACTGATCCTGAGTACAGTTTGTCTTTATAGTGATAAGACTGGAATTTTATTCATGTTTAACAAAATCATTTGAATCCACAATGATGTCCCTTTAGCAGTGAGAGAAACAAAGGAGAGAAGGAGGGTAAAAAAACCCTTAACTGAGTTAGCAGAGAATACTAAGCACTGTCCTCTCTTTCTATTGCCCAACACAGTCACCTTGTAAGACAAACTCCATTAGGACAAAACGAGGGTATCCTTAGCGTGGGAAAATATTTTTACAAGTTTTAATTTATTTTCAAATCAGCATTTAAACGATCCCATCTTACATCATTTCCTCTTACAAGCCAGCAGTTAGACAATACACATCATTTACATGCAGTTTTGGAAAGCAGCAACATAAATCAACAAAAGAAGCCTTCACTATGAATTAACTATTACAAGGCTCTTAAAAAGTCACACCAGCCTGCGTTGAGGGCAATTAGGAGTATCAACCCTAATTCTCATCTTCCTGGTGCACTCCTGTTATATCCCAAACCATTCACAAAAACATCCTTCCCCCCACTGCCCCCTGACATTGTCGCCACGAGAGAGTTACAATGTCTATCTGCAAGATGTAATAGAACACTCACAACAGATATTTTGAAGTGTTAGATGTCTTAAAAAACACAGACATGCATATAAAAAAAGTGAGTCAGCAAGTTAACACAGTTCAGTCTCAACCGCAAAATTAAGAAGCCCCTATGAATGATCAGATGGTAGAGATTTTAAAATTTTAGAAGTATTAACCAATTGTCTTTGGTTAATAGGCAATTTTCACACACACACAAAAAGAAAAACACCAAAAACCCAAGAAAACACAAAAAAACCCACCCAACCCAAAAGGGAAGCAAACATCAAGTTCGAACCTTATCTCAAAACAAATTTGAGGAGTGTTTTCATTTGGTTCAAGCCAAACTTCAAATTAAGCTTACTGTTGGATGTGAAAAACTAAAATCTAACCGCAGCAATGTTAAAAATGCTTCTCCACTACTTGCAAAAGATCAAAAAAGCCCTTAAGGCAGCCGATCACTTCGAGCCTGGCTACAAGTTCCAATTACACTGAAGCGGGACTGAGCTCACTGAAGAGGAAAGAAGAGGGATGGCACATCCATCCATCCTCCATCTCATCCGCACCACAAGCCAGCAGCAGGCACAGAAAGCCCAGCTGCATGCTAGCACCATTATTTCTGTGGATTCCCGTGCCATTCACACCCTACCCTGATGCCTCTCAGGAGGGGGACACAGCGCTGGGCGCTCCTGCCCGCTGTGCCCCGCGGGCACGGGGCGCTGCCCGGGCCGGCCCGCACACGCCGCCGCCTCCCGACAGCTGAGTCCGACCTACTGACGGGAAATTCACCCCGCCCAACCCCAGCAGGGGCGCGGGGCTCCTTGAAAGTGGTAAGACCACTGACCCACGGGGTTCTGTGGTGAGCCCTTCCTGCCTCGGCTCAGAGGGAAGGCTGCCGGCTGTACTTGGCAGCATTTTAACCCTGTGCTTCCTACGTAATCTCAGCAATGCAACTTCCACACCATTGTTCTCGGGGTTTGAACGAGCTGCGGAAGGGGAAACAACTTCGATGCGGACTTTCATTCCCCGGGATTTCAGAGGAGCAGTAGAGGAGCTCTGCTTGGCCCCAGGACAGATGAGCCATCCTCACTGCTGCCCCTTCTACTGAGCTTGGCAAAGGCTCCCCCAAAACACCCCTTTCTTTTAGCTACCCAGGGCTGGGGAACCTCAGGCTCTTTTTTTTTTCTCCCAGTTCACCACTTTGTAACAAGTTTTTGAAACACAAGACTCCTTCATACGGGAGAGGTGTAAGTACGGTTATGAGGATGAAAACAATGTAAACTCTAGAGACTTCAGAATCATAGGATCACACAGTGCTTCGGGTTGGAAGAGACCTTGAAGATCAGCTAGTGCCAACCCCTTGCACTACACCAGATTGCTCAAAGCCCAGTCAAGCCTGGCCTTGAACACTTGCAGGAGTGGGCCACCTAAAACTTCTCTGGGCAGCCTGGTTCAGTGTTTCACCACTCTCACAGTAAAGAATTCCTTCCCAATATCTAATCTAAACCTGCTCTCTTTCAGTTTAAAGTCATTACCCCAGTCAGAGCACAGCAGCGTAAAACTTACTATTTTTAATACCTCACCACTGAGGTCTCAGGCCCACAGCACACTTCACATAAGCCAACACATTCAATGGCATAAAATCCCACGAGGGTTCACACTGCTCTATGACAGGGAGTAACTCCACTGCTATTTAGGTGCCAAACATCCAAGGGCTGCCCTCACGTTTCATGCGTGCTTATACATCTACACACCTATATATAGATAAATAAAAAGCTAAGGTAGAACTAGCTACAGAAATGCTAGATAGATCAGCTATTTCCAGCAAGATCAGTTAAGGCAAAGAGGAGAAAAACAGGACTGTTTTCTGGTTTTCAACAGGTCGTCACGGTCCCCTTTCCACCACTGCTGGAAAGCAGATTCCTCAGCAAGGCAAACGACCTTCTGCATCATCGCTGGGGTGTATGAGCTAGACAAAGAGATAACGTCATGCCCTCCCCGCTCCCTCTGTGTCCTCCCGGCAGTGGCAGGTAGCCAGCCAATCCCGCTCCCGGGTGACATCATCGCTGATGCCTATACTCGAATGTGGAAGTACATCAAACTACATCTCGGAGCACAGCTCCTCAAAGGCAACCTACACCCCACCCCCCAGTCCCTTGGGATGACAGACCACTTAAAAGGGAAATAAAACCATTCAGGAAGAGAGATTTCAAGGACTGGTTGCTGAGTAGGAGGAAAGCGGAAGGCAACAAGCAAACACAGTTAAACCACATTTTTCCCTCAGTTATGCAGTTCCTACGAAAGCCCTCAAAATATACACACACAGTTTCACCTTTGGGTGTCCCTGGAGCAACTAAAAAGTGGCCAAGAAAAATTAAATACTGTTGTAATTTTTTTAATGTAACTTCATTATTTTAAGAAGATCACAGAATCAGAGAATATGCTGAGTTGGAAGGGACCCACAAGGATCATCCAGTCCAACCCTTAGCTCTGTACATGGCATTTATCACAGCAAGGAAGTTTTTTGGTTTGGTATTTTTTGTATATGTAAAGCTGTTACATGTCCACGTTATCAGCCTCTGTACATAAATGTGGGCAAATGCCTACGAAGAAGAAGTGCCCACCCAAACTTAAACAACTGTCAATCCACTACTGTCTGCAGACTCCATAGCAAGCCTGTTGCTCCCACTGCTATCAGAGTGACACCAATGCCCTTAGACATCAGGTGTTCATTCAGCTCTTCCAGGTCAATAAATGCATGTGCTGAGTTTCATTTCCAACACTAACTATTCTGGGAGAGTTCCATCATACTTAAGGAAAAAGAAATTTAAAATTCCTGTTGCCAAGACTGTTAAACCACGGAGAACTTTCCTCATTAACTAGAAGCATTAACAAGTAAGCCAAGAAACAATGCACCAAATTGCAATAATTAACAGGAGAGTTTCATGTCACACATTCACGCCCTACATTTTTTTTAAGAAGGTCTCAGCTGATGCAAGCTCTAGGAGTGGAAGGATTACTGAAAAAATTGTGTCATTTCAATTATCAGGACAAAAATGGCAGAAAAAAATTAAATGGTCGTGATTGTGTCAAAGTGCAGGTTCTTACTCATCTCCCCCCTCTCCTCTGGCCTTTTGAGCCACATCCTTTTTTCCAGCTTTATGCCAACAGTAGCAGTCTGGTTATTCTACCTCAAGTCTTAAAAGGCAACACACGCTGTAGAGGCAGACTTCTCCATCAGGAAGGCTGAGGTTCACGCCCTCAAAACAAACTGACATGCATTTCATTTGCAGAAGAGGCACCAAAGTGCTTTATTTAGTTACTGGAGCTGCATGCAACAGTATCTTGCCATCAGGGAAACTCACCAATTACACTGCCTTGTTTATAAGCAAAAAATGAAAACAAAACAAAAAAACCAACAACAACAAAAACCAACCAAAGAAACCAAACAGGCAGCTAGGCATCCTCAGTTACTTTCAGTTATCCCTCCTTCCCTCTTTAAATGTCTTGCATTTTCACAGTTTAAGGCTAGAGCCTTCAGTCTTTAGCCAAGTATTAAGTCTGTGTGAATAATTAGTCATCCTGGGAGCCAGCACTCACTGCAAAGTCATGCAATCTCAAGATCTGTTTGTTCCACTGAGTGCACACTAAAGGGGAAAAAAGAAACAACAAAAAAAAAGTAGGCTAGTTTCACACCCACATGGGCACTGTCCGATTTCTATTTTTTAAAGCTGTACACTTGTCAAACAGGTTATTCTGGGAATTCTGATTTTCACCAAATAAGCTTCCCTGCTTCAATCGCTTATTACTGTCACTCTGCAGCCGCCATCCACTGCACAGCCCAGTGGGATCGGATGCACTCGCCCCCAACTCCACAGCTTCAGCAAGTTGAAGGTTTTCCAACAAGGAAACAGAATGACAATTTTAATCGAGGCAAATGTCTTTGTCTAAAGTCACTGGAGCAGTAGCAGCAACTTCCATGAGGATTTTCAGCAGCAAATCTCAATAAGCCCATGGACCTATTTGTATAACCCAGCTACACTCTGACAGCGTCCACTTGGTTTGGTCATTTCTCTGGAGGGAGCACAGGGGGGAGTAAGGACAATAAAGAGCTATTTCATCATTTCAGGATGGCTACTTGGGAAAGTAATTTGTGCCCCTCTGAAAACGCAGAACCCAAGAGGGTGACAAACTTGTCACGGCCAGCAACAATGACAAGGACAGCACTTGGACCACCCCCCACTGCTCCGTTTGCCACAGCGGGTGCCTCGCCTGCAGCCTTGTGCTCAGCCCGGCGCAGGCACCGGGTACCCTCTGGAAAATCGGCGACAATAAAAGGAAAAGAAATTCTGACACAAACCTTGTAGACTTGCCCGTACGTGCCATTGCCAACCACTTCCACGAGCTCAAAAATCCCAGCGGGGTCCTAGGGGGAGGAAGGGGCAGAGGGGCCGGG
>VWZD01006499.1:506513-553341 GCA_013396695.1 Sakesphorus luctuosus
AGGAGGAGAAGGAGGAGGAGAAAAGGGATACAAAATATACTGCGAGAGAAGAGAGAGAGAGCTCCCCCTTCCCTTCTCCAACAGGAAAAACCGGCGGAAACGCGCCCGCACCAGAGCACTGCTGGGTAAACTCGCGGGGNGGGGGCGAGCCCTGCCCCGCCACGGCAGCGCCTGGGCTCGGCCGGGAGCCCCACGCGTGTCCGCGGCAGGGCCGTGGGGCCGCCCGCCCACGCTGCTCTGCTCTCGGCCAGGGCAGGGAGCGGGTCCCGCCGCCCCCGCCGCGCCGCTGGGGCATAGCGCGGGCAGTGCTGGGCGCTGTCACGGCCGGTGCTGACCGGGGGTAGGGGTGTTTTCCCTTCCCATCCCCGGTGACACGGCCAGCAGAATCTCTGTTTCCCACCGCCCCGGGACCCCAGGCCCACAGGAAAAGCATTCCTGCCCTATCAGAGACCTCTGCAGAAAGAAAGCCAAATCCTCGCCCCCAGAACCAGACCCAAATGCCATGGTATCTTAGCACATCGTTTACTGACAGACAGGACTGTGTCAGGCCCCATTCCCACCCAGAAGAATCCTCCAGCAGAATCTGATCATGGAAAAATCTCATTAACCTCTGTTGAGCTAGACACATCAGACATTTGCAGGCAGGTGTAAACTTTGGCAGGGTTTGTTTCTCTTGAAGTTCTTTATCACACTGATATGGCAAAAATGTTACCTGCTTGCAAGAGGTCGAGTTACATTTCCTATGGGAACCAAGGTTTTCCTCTCTCTTCTAGTTTAACCACAAAATTACATATACATAGCTATAAGTATCACAGAAACATACTTTTGAAACAAAGCAAACCTGTTGAGCAGAAAGTGTAAGAATAAATTACCATAACAGTTTAATGGTGTACTTTATTTTCACTTAAAGTGCAGATACAAAGAAAGGAAACTCCAGCCTAAGCCGGGAAACTGTTTTTCTCTGTGCATCAACCTATAGTCGGAAAAAGGCAAACTATTTCAAATGGGTTTGGTGCTGGGTCCACCTGGGTGCGTGCACACAGGAGTAAGATCAGGTCTAAAGGTGCAGTGGGTTTTGAAAAGTGCATTTCCAAAAAGATTTATTATCTTTGGCCTGGTTTGCATTACATGGCTTATTTAACTTAGCCTTTTTATGCATAAGAGAAGCCTTGGAAGGTCAGATCCCTTTCCCATCTGCCCCAGCATCCTGTCTGCAGATGCAGCCAGTGCTAAATGCTGAGAGAAGATCACAGGGATACTTTAAGCATCCAGTAATACTTCCCTGGGGTATCCTGCCAGCTCTCTACAGCTCAGAGTGTTCTCTAGCAGCATTTGGTGTCACTGTATTTCACATTCTCTGATGTTTTTTTTCTTCCCATTAGACTGCCAATTTACTTTGTGGATTCATACATGTTTCTGGCTCTTACAGTGTCCTCTGACTCAGAGTTCCAAAGGTGAAATAGCATGTTATATGGAGACCACCTTTGTTCATTGGCTTTGAATCAGCATGTGCTAGATTGCAAAAAAACACCCAAATAATTCTGCTAGTTCTTCTGTTAGAAGGGACACCAATCATTTTCTATTCAATTTCTCCATTATATTAATTTTTTATAGACTTCTGTTGTGTTTTGTTTCTCCTCAGTTTTTGCCAGCTGACAAATTCTGGTCTTTTTAGTGATGCCATGAATGGAAGCTACTCTATATTTGCCCTTCATTGAACCATTTCTGCTTCTAATGCCTTGTTTTTTAAGACAGGGAAGTGGATTTCTACATCATGTTCATGATGGGTTCCCCATGCAGTGTCACGGTATTGTCCTAGTTTCTTGTCCTCTCCTGATACTTCCTTTTTTCCACTGTTACTGAGTATGAATAAGACATTTCTGTGGAACACATCTGTTATAACTCCACAATCCCCTCCTGTAATGTTAATACTACCTTAGAGACTGTTGCTGTGTATTTGTGGACACTGAAAGACTTTCAAGCCCAAAATCTGAACTGCAAGTTTTCCAAACCCAGCATGTAACACCTTTCTTGTGTCCCTGAAAACTACAGCCCAGGTTTTTTAGAGCCAAGGATCTAAGCCCAAATGCACATTTTCACCACTGTAGCTCTGATGTGGCTCCACCATAGTATTCCCTCTCTGCCTTGAGCTTATGTTTTATTACAGTGAGTTTATTATTTGGTGTGTTTTAGAATTATACCAGAAGACTGCTAAAGAAGCAAAAGTGCTGACAATAAGATTATGAATCGTGAAAAGTAACACATGCCCTAACTTTAGGGAAAAAATAGTTTTCATAAAGCAGTAAATGCCACAGGAGAGCTTCCTGCTAGTTCCCAGGGTGAAGCACTGTGCTGCCTCACCTTCCTTTTCTTTCCCACACAAGTAGACGGATGAAAGGCTTGCTTTCCTGAGGAAGAAGCCTCTCTGGCTGTGGCCAAAACCACTCTGTTCACATGTTCATCATGCTCTTCACCAGAAAAGTGTACTTACCCAGTCTGCAAAGTCTAAAGGTTAAAAGGTCAAACCTAAAACCACTGGAAAGATGAGTGATCTGTTTCAACTCTTCCTCACGATGAAACCAACACCCCTGAGGAGACAGAGTGAGACAGCCATCAAAAATTGTAATGAAGATGAAATGCAAGAAAAGGCAATTTCAGCCCTGTGGATAGTCACCCCCCATACAGAGCACACACAGTGTCCTCTAATGACAAACTAAGTAGAAGCATCAAAAAATCTGACTCAGCTCCATCCATTTGGGAACAAAGCAGGAGAAAGCTGGGGGCCTGTGTGCTGATTTCCATCACCCTCAGACACAGTTGCCCCATCCCTGCTCACTGTGCTCATAGCACTGGAGGGAACAGAGAAGCTGTATCTGTCTGAGCAGTTTCAGCATTCCTGAAAGAGGGGTGCTGAGCCTCCCTTTCTCTGGCCATTTATTCCTGTTCTCTGACACCTCATCCCATGTGTCAGCACAAGCATTCATACAGCTGTGCAGTGAGCCAGGACTCATAGCAAAGCTAGGCCACGAAAGGAAAAGAACTTTTAATATTACTATTGATCAGTTCCCTGGGCTGCTTCATCATGTGCCTGCCTGAGCAGTTGTGTTGACAAAAGGGACAGGGGCAGAAGTTGTATGAGGGAAGGCAGTGTAACCATAGCATTGCCTTTTGGTTGTGGCTGTGGCTTAAGCCAGTTTCAACTTTCAGTGGATCCATAGCGGTAGAACTAGAGAAACTTCCTTCCTTACTGGAAGAGGCACTGTGGAAGCAATGGGAACCCAATATTTATGTTCTAGCCACAAAAGAAATTCCTTGCTCTCTATTTTTTTCCCCAGTTCTTTGACATTGTCTTTGTTTTATTATTTTACACATTTAATGTGCTGGGGCCCTAATCACTGACCAGAGGTCATCAACGGCACTAACTTTTTATGAGCTTAATCATCAACAGTACTCAGAGAGATGAATAAAGAGACAGGAAATTCTGAATTTTCATTTTGTTTCCACTGCTGATTCATCCCATAGCCTTGGGGCATCTCATTTCCTGTCTCCATTCCCGTTCTCTATGCGGAATATGAGAGTGATTTTGACCTCCTTGATAGTGTGAAGTGTTAGACATGTCCCCCATCATACCCTAGGGAGATCTTCTCTCCTTGGCTGAAAAAGTCCATGAGAGTGAGGAGTTATCATAGGACAGAGCAGTCAGTGAGGCTGAGTGCACAGTCCATCTCTTCTGCTGTACATGAGATCCCAAGGTTAGAGGGCACTTGGGAGACATTAAATACTGCATGTTCTCCTCATGACATTGATTACAACACATAATGGGAGCAGATCAATTCCTGAAGGATGCCACACAATCAGCCTTCCTCCAGCTTATTCTCCTCTCCTCTGCTGCTTCCACCACCACTATTTCACACCTCTATGTGAGAGCTGCTCTGCATGATCACTGCTGGCACACCCAGGTTCTTACATGCTGCATATGAATATCATATGGGTGGACATGTTCCTACAGCTCTTGTTGCCCTGTTGCACACACACTGCTGCTGGTGACATCCTGCTGCTCCTCCTTCCTCAGGATACTGCCCTGTTCCCCAGACCAATGGGTTACCCTCATTCCAGCACGCAGGCAGGACTCATGCATCTGGTTGCACGGGGCAAAAAAGGAGCAGCTTTCCACTAACTGTATGCTTTGAGGCCATCACTGTTCATCCCCTGGCTGGCTTCCTCTGTTAGCATTTTGGGGACTGGATTGAAAGGACTTCTAAAACACAGGGACTGCCTAAATATAGAAATCCCGCTACCGCAGGAAAAGTGGCAAAGTGAGTCAGAGCACTTTCCACAGCTGCTCAGTACCAGACGGGAAGGCACAGTACTATCAGCACTGTCAGCACTTAAGAGGTGCCCACCTTTCCCCAGACCCAGCCAGGCTCCACATCTGTGCTGTTTTCTCAGCTGTGCCAGCACAGCTCCCCTGTGTTGTGGTCAGGTAGCTAGGCTGATCTCAGCACAAAAGAAAACACCATCTTTTATGTTTTTGCAGGATTGCTTCACCTCTTACTAACATACTACTAACACGTGCTTTAAAGGAGTGGTGGGCAGAAATGTGAGACCAGGAATTCTTGTTGCATAGAGATCTAGGTATCACAAAACCATGTTCTAAAAGTAATTTTGAGGAGAAAGATTTACCTCAGATGGCACTGTAGTGTAGCCTAAAAAGAAAAGTTAACCTTAGTTCTGTAATAATTAGCACCATACCTGTGCAGTACTGGAGCACCCAGCAGTTCTAACATGATCCAGAACACAATTAACAGATTCTTATGAAAATAACATAATACAGTGTTTATGTCATCTTTTATGATGGATATGGTCCATCTAGAGCCATAGGACATGAGAAGCTGATAGCTGAAATGGTATGAAGTTTGTCAGGATAATGTGCTTCCAGAGAAATCTGTGTACAAATCTAAACCAGCAGAGTGAAGTTCAGCAATTTGCATCACCTAGCTGGGGCATTTTGAATCTGACTCTGAACATGCCCACACAGGATTTACATCCATGGTGCACTGCCTCCATGAAGAGACTGTTCCTGTACACAGGGAAGAGTGATTTCATGCTGCCACAGTCTTTCTCTTACTCCACATCCCTAACTGATCTACTCAGACTGAATTCATATCACAGTCCAGAATCTTGCACTTCCTATCAGATGGCGAACTGGCGGTTCTGCAGTTGGGCTTAAACCTGGCAAAAATGTATGAACCTTACATAAAAACACTGCTGCATACTTGGGCTAATAGAAATGATCCCATGGATATTTTGAGACTGCCCATGCTCTGAGTTTTAACAAGCTGTTTCTGGTCCTGCTATATGTCATGCAAAGCATGCAATTACCGAGTGTGACTGGCTGTCACAGACTATCTCTGCTTGTAGCTAAGCTGGCTTGTAGTTATCTTCCCATGACCCAACTGTGCCACTTATTTCACTTCTCATGCAGGCCCCCGAGCTGTATCTGTAGCAGCTATGAGCAAGCTCTTTTCTTCCCTGTCTGAGTCAGAACTCCTCATGGAGTATTCTCTCCTCACATTTGTCTTGATGTGCTTTATCTCACTCAGTAGTACCTGGGGATGCTCACTCAGAGTTTCTGAGATCTGTGCTTCTGAATGATTAGCAAGGCAGAGAGAACCTGCTCATGCTGTGGTTATGCTGCAGAATAAGAAAAGTTGCTTTGCCAACATGATGGTGGCTGTGACTCTGCAGGCATTTACAGGCAGTGCTTGTATAAGGGTCTCTCAAGCCTTCTCCACCAAGCAGACAGGTATGTATCCTGTGCTTTTTTTCTCCTAGTCTTTGGCCCCTGTCACTGCATTGTCCTTACAAGAGCCATGTGACCAAACAGGTATCTGTTGGAAAAAACACCTGTTTTCAGATTTTATTTTGATTTTTTTTTCCAGCTCAGTTGCACTCACACTGCGATGAAGGCAGAAACAAGCAAGGCAATAGGAGTGAAGGTGATTGTGCTGTTCTTTCAGAGCCCTCCAGCTTATATAAACACAGTTCAAGTTGAGTCTGCAAGCCTGCCAGGCTCTTGAGGAGATAGGTAAGGGTCACTTGGCATGACCCTGAACATAGTCTTGATGTTCTCTGTACTGAGTCAGAAATGCCCCAATAACATGATGCAAAGCACTTAACATTTATGAACTTATTCTGTCAATTCAAATGTGTTAAAAACTTCTGAGGGAGTAATTTTGTCACAGAGCATCTTCTGGCGAAGATACTGTAGCCAGCTTAAACGTTGTAAAAAAGGCATAAAGGTAGCACAGAAATATTTGTCTATACTTGGGTAACTGAACAGAAAGATGATTTTGTGTATCCATATCTGATGCAGAGCAAGGTGATTCAAAAAAGTCCAAAGATCTGGTCATAATCAACCTTTAACCATGGCCTGAGCTGGTACAGAAGTCATTGTATCCCCAGAATGAAGCCAATGCACTTCTACAAACAATGGGCTTCTGCAAGAAAGCTGTGATAGCACAAATCCCCACAGTGCCCCTGGTCTGAGTACAGCTGCCTTTAATCCTGCAAATTTATCCCCGTGTTGAACTTCATGCATTGTGCAAACTCCCTGTGAATTCATAAACCTTTGAGGACTGTGACTTAAGTGAGGTAAATCACAGAAGTCAAAATTAAAGTGTAAGGCGCATATATTAAACAAACATTAAGACTACTGAAGTCTGCCCTTTGAAAGCTTTCTTCTTCAGTTTCCAAGTCCCTTTTATTTGAATGTTGAAGGGATTTTCATTTTGTGTTATATTTTACAATGAGTAGGGAATTATGTTTTGAAAGTAACTCTAAAATGAAGACTGAATTATCACCAAAATGTAAAAGAAGAGTGGGGGAAAAAGCTTAGGTGAGAATTAACTATCCTTTCAAATGAAAAATTAAAACACAGTGCGGTTGAAGGAAATGTAGCACCATTTAAGGATTTCCACAATTAATACATAGACTTCATTGATTTAAGTTTCCCTTTCATTTTATATAGCATGAGGTCCACAGAGGCCATAATTTCAGGAACCTCTGCCTTTGTGATTAAAGCTAACTGAAAATGTTCCTGCCCTTCCCTTCTCTGGTGCCTTGTACCTGGCTTCACACCTCTCCTTGGGCAACTCCTTATGGTCAGAACTAGAGTTTGCAGGACTAAGCCTCACACTGGCCAAAAAAATAACACTCCCACAGAATGAGTGAATTGATTCTGATTCCTGGCAGTGGCATCACTGAGGAGGCCATGACAGCAATGAGGAGCAAGTGGGAGACTGAAATGGTGAAATGGCATTGGCAACTTCTTAAGTGTAGCTCCAACAGCAAAAGCAAGATCTTGTGGGGCTGCTGCTGGCATGTCAGTATAAATACCAGGGAAAGGTCCATGGGAACAGACAAAGCCTCTAGGCTGATATCACCAACCAGTATATAATTTTAAAAAATAGATTGTTGAAATGAAAAGGGCTACTGATTGACACAAAATAATCCTCCAGGTATTTTTTTAAACAAAATACTGCCATCAAAATATAGTAAAAGGTTGAATATTATGGGGCATTGCTGGATTTGGATGTAAGGCAAAGTATTCTGGCTTTGTATTACAGTTTGGCTTGCAAGGGCATCTTCTGTCTTTTTCTAGATCTTGCTAATTTAACAGGGAGCTCTTCTGTATGATACATTTACCTTCTGTGATCTGGTTTTAAGTAGGCCAAATATCAGGGCAACTGTGACACAGCAGTTTGGTAAAGCTCCTTGGGTGTAACTGTGAAGTACTCCTAGTGAAAAATTTCATAATCAATACAAATATTTTTTTCTTCTGAAATGGGGAGGCTTTAGGGGGTTTCTGATCACAGCAGTAACACTGAATAAAGAGGGTCTACAGAGAGCTATTATCTCCAGATAAAACATGTGTGATTCATCTGTCTCTTTTGCATGCCTATACCTAAGCTGATCACCTAAGCTTCCTTTAATAGTCACTGAAAGGGGTAAGCACCTCAAGGATGAACCTTCGGATTCATCTCATCATGAAGCAGACAGATAAAGGGGAACAGAGGAATGGTATCTTAGCACTGACTAAGAAGACACGGTTAGTTTGGAGGCTGAAGCCTGTGCTGAAGATATCTTGGACTGGAGCGATGCATCCCATGTGGCCAGGCAATGTTTTTTCATGCAGTACCACTTTTTAAGATTTTCAGCTGTGCAATCATGTATGCTTTGGAAGATATTTCCCAATTTGCTAGCAAAATGAAGTCCAGGGGATGGATATTTAACTACAGTGAATTAGTGTAAGTCTTCTGGAACTGCATGGAAGCTCTGATGACCAACTTCTCCTATTTAAGACTGGTGTACTTACTATAAGCAGTCATCATCAGAAACAAGAATGTTGTTAGGTAGTGGTGAATAGGCAATTTGGCCTTGGCTTAAGTAGCCCTGAAATGGAAAAAGAAGGAAAATTTATACAAATAATAAAAAAAACCAGCACATGATTTCCCAACAGCACTTTGAAAACTTTTTCTGCTGCTTTGATCGTTGTTGCTCCCTCCTCTCACAAGCCCAGACTGGAGCCGTTATTTGAGCTAAGTATAAATACATAGGAAGAAAATTATGAGATGAAGGCATATACCACAGGAGGAAGTCCCAGTTCAGAAGAGAGCTAAAGTACTAAAGCTGGTAGGACATTAATGGCATGCAAATGCACACTTCTGAATAAGGGTGTTTCCCCAGATCAGATCCTACATACTTGGCAGGAGGCTTTGCAGAGTTCCCTAGGACATTGCCAGCTGTACTCAAACCATGCTTGCAGTTCCCTTCCTGAGCAAGTCCTTTATTTCCTCCAGGAGAGAAAGGCTATCTTTACACTAATGCTGGGATCTGAAATTTGTCTGAGGAAGAATACGATGTCACCACAATTGTTTTCTGTTGCATTTCAATTTTGACAAGGCTGGGGGTAAAAACCTCTGCAGCTGGACTGTTCTTGACCTACATGGAGTCATGCCAGTGTGAGAAAAGGGTGGAGATCATGCAAAGGTGGACACTTGCGCAGCAGAGGAAAAAAAGGCCCTGTCTTTGTGTTCATTCACCTCTGCTGGAAGAAAACATGTAGATATATTTTCATACCATTGAAAAGGCAATTTTTAAATACAGGCCAGTTACTTTAGCATCACACATTTCAAGCATCCTCTCACCACCAAAATAACATAGGACAGAAACACTGTATGACTTTTTAATGATGAAATTTTACACTGGAAAGGTATCAAATTATATTTAAATATCAACCTTATCCCTGCAGCCCACAGCAGTTTCCAACATTTTTGCATACTACATTTTACAGCACAACAGCTGATATCTACATTTAATAACACTTAAATCTTATATAGTTGTGTGTCATCTCTGAGCACTTTGGGGGGAAAAAAAAACATTATTGTCTTTATCAACACGCTGAGAAATCATAGGCCACAAGTTCTTTTATACCAGGAACTAATTTGAGATTTGAGATACCTAATTTGAGATTACCTATTTTCATTTACAATTCATATGTTATTTTACTAAGCTGTTGACTTTATATACTTTCTCAATCCTTTATTTTTTTTACAATGCTAGCATCCCAAAATGATGCAGCTCTCTAAGACTGTGGCTTCTCTTGAAAAATCCCGGGGCTAAGCATCTTGCAAAACGATTACTTGTCTGTTGAAATTTGGAGCTACAATGCCTTTTCACAGAACCCTTGGAGCAATATTAAGGTCAAGCTCCTAGACTGACTGTCTAAGGCACCCAGGACCACACTGCACCCCAGCATCCATACAACCATAGTGTTTATGCAATCTGGCTTACTATAGTGTGTGCAGGCATCGTTCTGCGTAGCCAAACCATCTCTGCCAAGTTTGATCAGTCTTCTGTCCAAATGCTGTCCAGATGCATGCCAGACAGTGCAAAAAGGGAAAACTGTTTTATGCTGTGTTGTTTCCTCATATTTCAAAAGACAAGACAAGATATGTGTCTTCTTGCAGGGCCCTTCAAGCATTTGACCCAGCCTAGGGCCTGTCACTGCCAAGGACATATATTACCTTCTTGCTTCTTGTCATTTCAGGCCAAGGATAGTTTATAAATAAGAAACTCCAATCAACAGCATGGTGACGTGAAGATCTGGCCTGGTAAGATCCTGTTGATGGATGTATGCAAAGAAATCTGGACTAACAATTGCAAAGACTGATCTAAGATACATCCTTACTGAGCCATCTTGTCCACAGCTCTCTTCTGTCCATCCCAGAGACATTAGCATGAACTGATCAAGTGATCAGTTCTCTAGACTCCCCTGGACTGTGAGTAGCCCAGCCACACAAGGAATCTATAGGCTTGGGTTTAGGACCCTTGACTTCGGTCCAATATACCAGATGAAGTCCCATTACTCAAAAAGTGCCCTTGATCTGCACCCCTAAAACACTCATTCTTGGAATAATAAAATAGAATTCCATCCAGCCCCTAGGTTGTTTGTCTGAACTTATAATCTTTAGTGCTCTGTGGTTTGCCTGTCCTTTTCAGTTGTCTGTTTGTTTAGTCCTCTTTGTAGTCGAAGAGACATGCATCAAATTTGACTGCATTTTATGGTGTGTAAAAATTTACTCTAGACAATGACAGATAGACTTTGGCACAAGTATCAGAGGTGGGAATCATCCTAAATGCCATAAGATGTATACAGTATAGAAGTCCAAACTTGACCTCTTCACACCTCTTTCTCTTCGTAATAGTCATCAGAGAAGGAAAGGCAGTTCTTGGCCATGATTCATCTCATGTGAAATAGGTCACATGAATCACTTTTTAGAAATGCCTCTTTCTCTGTCTTGACTCAAAAGGGAGCCAGAAGGGAGCCTGTTTGACTCAAAAGGGAGTTTAAATGGTTACACTGCAAATGTCCAGAGCTAGATGGGATGAATCCCACATGCCTTGTCTGGACTTAACACCCTATGGATTTTTCCTCATCTACTCCCATATCACGTGTGTGTTTGTCAGCTGCTCAGGTGTCTCTTGAGTATCTGCTGCAGAAGAGTTAATTTGTCCCTTCACCCCAGAGTGCCAAACACCACTGAATCAAGATGGCTGAGGGTAAGCATAGTGGGCTTGACCACAGGACATGAGGTTCAGCAAGCCAGATCACAGAATGGTGAAGGCTAGGAGGTGGATGCCTCTTGGAATTGCCTAGTCTGACACCTGATCAGAGCAAAGGCAGCTAGTGCAGCTTGCTTAGGACTGGATACAGGTGGATTTTGAGTATCTCCAAGGATGGAGACTCCACAAGCTGTCTGAGTGGTCATGTTTTTAGTAAAGAACTGTGAGATTTTTTTAATGTTTAAATGGTATTTCTTGTATTTCAATTCATCCCAATTGCCTCTTGTTCTTTAACTGGACACCACTTACAGTCTGACTTCATCTTCTTTAGTCACCCAATTGGGTATTCATACACAAGGTTCAGGTACGCCTGACGCTTCTCTTTTCCAGGCTGAACAATCTCAGATCTCTCAGCCTCTTCTCAGATGTCAGATACACCTTCATCATCTCCATGGCCCTTCACTGACTTACTGCAGTAAGTTCCTATCTGTGTTGTACTGGGCAGCTCAGTACTGGACCCAGCACCACGATGTGTCTGTCTACCAGTGCTGAACAGATGGGAATAATCAGCTGCCTCGACCTTCTGGTGACCCTCTTCCTAATGCAGCCCAGGGCCTGCTGGCATCATCTTGAGCTATTGCAATAGACAGGGGCACAGGGCAGCTGCCAGCATGACTGTAATTCTCTTCCCAGGAATGCCAGAAGCATGTCTTCTAGTTAAAGAGCGGCAGCCTTTAGGCAAGCCAAGTCCAGGATGCTAGGAGTAATGCTTCACAGGGAAACTGTGTGTGGGAGGGCAGGTAGGGACTTTGTAAGGAGAACCACTATTCTGGTACTAGCCTTCAGTTGCTAGTGAAAGAGCTATATAGAATTGTGCATGGAAAAGATGCTGTGGCTGATGTGCGACTGGTTGGGAAGAGGCAGCTATTCTGCATACAAAAGCAGATTTGCCCTGATGCTGGCAGATGGGGTTTAAAAAAGGGAAGGAAAGGAGAGAGGTTAAGTGCAAAGTAAGGAGAAAGGAGTGACCAGGCACAAGCACATGTGTCTACAGGTTTAGGGTTTCCAAGGGAATGAAGCCTCTGACATTTATGCAGATGGTATTGCATGTGGTCCTTCTTGCTCCAGAGCCACATTTCTTAAAGTCTTTGCTGTGATTGTTTGCAGGTGGATGGAGTGTCCTTTTAAGTGTTCTCTTAAGGATCCTGTTGGAGCCACTTGGGTTGGCAAGAGCCACCATCACCCTTGCTTGGACTGTGAAGAACACAGATTTACCATGCTGATATGAAGGATGTTCTCCACTCTGTTTTTGAAGTGGTATTGTGCACAGTACTATCAAGCCTTCAGCCTCATTTGAAGATCTTTGCAACCAATAAAGATGGAGCACTTATTCTTGTGGAGATCCTCAGGGAACAACTGCAGAATACAAAGGATCAATGGCCATGACATAAAATAATTTCTGCTCTCTAAAACACACTCCTTTGCCCTAGGAGTGGGTCACATATGGGGCCAGGCTGTTCATTGTCTAAAGCACAGGATTATCCAAATAAATATAGCATACAAGTTGTTCTTTGGATGCTTTGTACAACACTCTAGCAAAACTTGTGAGAAAAGTTAGGTTTGTTGTACTATGACCTTCGGCGTGCCTTTTAAGATCCCTTTGGGCCTTTCTCATCTCTCCCAGAAAGGCACTGCAAAAAAGAACACGTGGCTGGTGAGCTGCACTGGCAAATGAACTGAGGCTGCTGCTCTACAGTGAACAAACATCTTCCCAACCAGGTGGGCCCATTTCTCTTCCCTCACGGCCAGGGAGGTGTTGGGACAAAGCATTAGCAGAAAACAGCTCTCTATTTTCATTCAGTTTTCATCTGGCTGCAGGGAGGACCCAGAGGATACCAAAGCTGGTGCGAAGACGGAGCCTGGGCAGGGAAAGGCTGTGTGGTAGCAATTCTCCAGCAGTGGCCAAGGCTCTTGCAGGAGAGGAGACAGCAAAACACCATCTTCATTCTTCTGCACACAAGGTATTTGCCAGTGTCCTGTTAGCTGTGAAGGAACATTTGTAAAAGGTTTATCCACCTGAATGGGTCACTGTAGAATGTTGCCAGGGATTTTTTTTTTTCTGGTTTGCCCAGTCCACTGAAAAAGGAGTCATTTACTAGTGGAGATAACAAGAAGTGTTCACTGAAAGAAAAAATGCCAACATTCAGCAGGGTGGCACCCTGGCTCAGTGCATGCTGTAAAATTCCAGCAGGCAAGGAAGGCCACTTGGCTCTTGTTCAGGAACTGGCAGGAAACAACCCCCCCCTAAGCTGTGATTCAACACCAAGAAAAAAAAAAACGAAATCACTTCCTCTGTAACAGGAAGCATGGATGAACACAGCTAGGTTAATAAAGCAATGCTTCCCTGTCACATCTGGAAACCCAGGTTGGGGGACAAAAAAAATCCAATTAGCTCTGTCATTACTATAGTGGCCTTAAATCAGTCCCTAGAGAGCCGTTGCACCAGATAACAGCATCCCCCGGCAATTGACTACATGCTCTACAACATTTGCCACAGATGGCAGCCACCAGCCAGAAGAGAGGGGTGCCCATTAGCAGAAAGGCAGAACTCAGCTAAAAGTGCCTCCCCGCAGCCTCAGAAAGGTGGTAATGGCATGGAACAGAGCTGCTTGCTGGCAGATGCCCCTCCCATGCAAAAGAGATTGCTGGTCTAGATTAAAACGAAAAAAAAATAAAGGAATGAAAACAGACCCTATAAAATATTATTTACCCCCACCTTTTAGCTCCTTCACTGTAAAACACACAGGCAAAGCCAGAGCTAATAACCTTCCCTTATTGCAGGTGCTAAAACTTGCTGGGTGCAAAAAAAAAAAAAAAAAAAAGGCACCGTGAGAGTCTGGCTGGATTCTCTCAGCTAGCAGGTGTTGGAAGCCTGCAGGGATCTGCAGGTTAATTAATCCTGACTTACCAGGGTTGGGGAGCTTATTAGCCTCCACCCTAAAAATGAGGAAGACAGGAGGAGCCCTCTGGGGGGAGGCAGGTAATGCTTGTGGGGACAGAGGCTGAGGCAAGAGCCAACTCTAGTAGGGAAGAGGCTTCAGGTGGGGCTAATGAATTTGGTTTTCATCCCTTTTCTCTCAATAAAAGCAAAGTTGGAAATAAGTGTATTTTTACACTTTTAAACAAGCCTCTAATTTCTGGAGGGTTACTGGGACCTCTAGTAGCTGCTGTGCAGAACTCAAATGAAATTTCCCCATGCTTTACTGCAGAAGAGCCAGGTGAGTACTTTGGTTTTGCTTTTGCTGTCTCTGGTCCTAAATGAGGAATTTTTAAGGACCACAATGGAGTGGGGGAATATATCTGACTTGCTGTCAGGGCCTGTGAGACCACATGCTTGACTTGCCAGCGCTGCTGTGCTTGCCTGCCTGTATGTCATAGGATATACCTTGCTTTCTAATCAAATCCAAAATGTCAGGGAAGGTATCACTGGCCAAAGCCCTGTTGACTGTGGGGGAGGAAAAGGGGAATGAAAACACCACGTGAGGGGGATGGGCCAGCTGTTCAGCATAGCTACAGCTCCCAGCATCTCTGCAGTTGTTTTTAGTTCAAACAATTGCCTGGTGGCACCCACTTGTATCTTCTTGCTCAACAATGCCTCTATCTCCTCTTTTCCCTCCTCCTCCTTGCCTTTGAGCTGTTGACACCCTGACAAACTCAGCCCTGGCCTCCCCAGGGAGCAGGGCGAGGTTTTCCAGGCAGGGCTGAGAAGTCCATCCCGCCCTCCTCCTCCTCCCAGCTCCTGCCCACAGCATCCTCTCACCTGCCCCACAGGCAGCTGGGGCAGCTCAGGGTGGTGGCAGGTGGGAGATGCCCCACCACAGAGGCAGAGTGTGTGTGCCAAACCACAGGGCTGGTGCCCAGACAGGTATCAGTGAGAGAAGGGAAGAGGAATATAGCCCTCCTGGTATGTGGAATTGCACTGTCTGTGAGAGAAGAAGAGATGCCATCAGAGCTCCTGCTGCAGGAAAACACATAAAGCCCCATGCATGGAGGGAAGGACAACCCAAGGAGCACCCTGGAATAACAGTGAATAAGAAGGGGCAGAAAACATAGACGTTTGGTATGGAGGAAAACAAGAAATGGGTAGTAATTGATTACTTCAGGGCAGCCCTGGGAAAGAGGTCACAAGGGCGACAGGCACAAAACTGATGCTTGTGGTGATCACCCTTGTCATTGGCTGGGCCTAGGAAAGCCCTTCTCTCGTTCAGTAGGTTAGACTCAGACCTCTCATCCACGGTGGGTTCTCAAGGCAAACTCAGGTCAAAATAAGACCCTGATGATGGTAACAATTGCCTTTGATAAAGCTTAAAAGGGACTACTACTACTACACACTTTTGAGGGGAGGGGAGGGTTGGGGTTGGGTTTTTGTGGAGGTAAGGGAAGCAGACAGGCATGACTGGTGTTCCAGGGAGTACTGCTAAGCTCCAGGCTATCACTAGTCCCAATTTTCAAGGAATAAATCAAAGAAAATTCCTGGTGTTTCATTTCACATGAGAAATGAGAATGAGCTCGTTCCCATTTCAGAGTTTGCTGGGATGCCCCTTTCCCTCCTTCAGCATCTATAACCAAGATATGAAAATCACAGAAGCGATGAGGGTGGTGTGCACCACCCAAGGATAACTCCTAAATTCCTGCCCCCCCCCCCCACCCCCCGAAAACCGTTCNAGTACTGCTAAGCTCCAGGCTATCACTAGTCCCAATTTTCAAGGAATAAATCAAAGAAAATTCCTGGTGTTTCATTTCACATGAGAAATGAGAATGAGCTCGTTCCCATTTCAGAGTTTGCTGGGATGCCCCTTTCCCTCCTTCAGCATCTATAACCAAGATATGAAAATCACAGAAGCGATGAGGGTGGTGTGCACCACCCAAGGATAACCCCTAAATTCCTGCCCCCCCCCCCATCCCACTGAAAGCTGTTCCATGCAGAGGTTCAATCTCGAGCCACCTAGTGGCACTTGCTAGAAATCGGTATTACAGGCAGCATCAGGATGCAGAGTCATCGAAAAAGGCAAGACTGAGAAAGCAGCTTCGAGGTCCGCCAGTGACATGCCACAATTGCACTGAGAGCCCCTTTTGCTGTTGGCTGTGCCACCCTGCTCTGAGCTGATCCTTTGGGGCATGGACCAAATGCTGAGTATCTCAATGGGAGGCAGCAGGGGTGCAAATCCATGCCGCCTCCTTTCCCAAGCATGTTGCGTTCCTTTGCTTTGAGCTGAGAGCACCCATGTGTTGCAAATGCCTTAGAGGAACAGAAAGCCCTCTCTGCATAGAGGATGTATGGGAGACCCTGTAGAGGCCTTCATGGGCCTCTGGACAAGGAATGAGGGGGAAAAGGGAAAAAACCCCAAAACTTATGGTCCAGAGGCAGGGAAGGGGAGGTGTGTCTGGTGCCTGCAGGCACTGTTGGGAGGAAATGAAAACCAGTAGAAAAGAAGCCCAGGCAACCCCAGGGTATTTCTTAGGGTAATAAACTGCAGTGGAATGGATATCTGAGTCTGGAAGCAGCCAGCTTGCATTACTAAGTTCTGAAACACATGAAGCAAAATTAAATTTGTCAGTCTGACCGCTATTCATTGCATCATGTCAAAGAAGAACTTGACTAGTTCTTTTTTTCTCCTTCTTTCTTGAGAGGGAAACCCAAATTTGCAAAAAATTGTAATTAATTCTTCCTAAAATTAGCAGGCACCTGAAAAGGAAGCTCTTGAAATTTGCTTTTCTGTTCTAAAGTTCCATATCTAGGAAGATTTAAACAATGCAAATACTTATTTTGCATGAGAAGATGCTAAGATTCTCACAAAGTCATTGCTTGCCAGAGTCAGGGGTTAATAAAAACAAATGTCACAAGGCTTAGAATAACATCATGGATATTCACAGTATTAATATTTGTAAGTTTGTCTTTTGGATTAGTTTCAGTCTTCTCAAAGCCAAAGGTTTTTGGGGTTGATTTGGGTTCTTTTTTTGGTCTCTGCAGAACATAACCCAAAATATCAAAAAGTCAACTGATAGTCTGGTTTAAAGGGCAATATGTAGAAGCAAAGATATGGCAAGAATGCTGTGATTGGACGTATCAATCATTTCTATGGCAACAGAGGAGGATATAACAATACCATAGAACTGAGTAGAGGAGACTGGGCAAAAAGAGATCATAATTTTACACTACCAATATTTTCATTTACTTGTAAAGATACAAAGACAGAATGCAGAAAACCATATGCAAAATATCCCAAATTATTTATAATTTCACATTTACAGTTTACAGAAACAAAAAATGTATGGTATACAATGTGTGTCTCTGAGATTCCAGAGAGCGTTTGTAGATCCATATGACTATAAACAAAGGATGTGTTTTGTTAGAGTTTATATAATACACCGTGAGTGTGTGATTGTATGTACAGACACACTGACTGAACCTTAAATAGCCACAAAGCTTTTCCCTTTCTATACTCCTTAGATGAAAATCATAATGTTTAACACAAAGAGTGAACATTTTCCTATTTTTTTCATAAATGTATTTATTTATTCACTTTTTAGTCACTATGGGTGGGATTTAGCTTGCCTGAATTATAGTGCCTGGATGTGAGATACAGCTTAAACTCCAATGGCAGCCAAGGAAGACTGAGCCCATACAGCTGATGGAACCTAGCAAGCTACTCTTCTCCTGAGGTAGACACCAAAATCTGAATTTATCTCCAGACTCCACTAACTATATAGGCTAGATCCTTACTGACTGTACCAAGAGCTTAGACACTCTGCTCCCACACAGACACCTGAGACACCTGAGACACAGTCCAGCTGCCTGCCCATCGACATCTGACATTTCAGGTTTCAGATCCCTTTGGGTTGTTGTAACATCCCCGTGGAGCTGGTGCAGGACTTGTGGGAGAATGCTGGAGCAGGTAAGGAGCTGGGTGTGAAGTCAATATGCAGAGTCAAAGGAGTATGTCAGTGTGCTGGTTTAAAGGTAAACTGGCAGGAGAAATGAACCCAACACAAAAAAGACTATAAGTCAGAGTTACAATTTAATAAAAATATTACAATAAATTCAATGATACAAAGAGAAATTGGTTTTACCCCACAAAAATCAGAAGTATAACCCCCTGCCCCAGGGCTCGAACAGAATAGTGTTCATTAGCCCCTGTGCTGAGACACCCATGGTTCCCTTGAGTCCAAAGTAAAAGAAAGGGGAAAAAAACCCCTGTTGGTGCTGATGATGGTCAGAGCCTAGTCAAAAGTGGTTATCGCAGTCCTGTCGAGGTTCTGGTCCTCCTCTGGATCCAATGAGCAGTCCCAGAAGACTCCAAACCCCAAGATTCTCTACTCTCTGGTTCAGGTGGGAACACCCAGTACCTCCCCCAGGGCAGAGAGCTTCACAATGGATGATCTAACTCTGTGCATCATGGGATATTCNCGGGATCATCAGGGCATAGCAAAATTACAACATAGGTGGGGCAAGGGCTGGGCACCAGGGCCTGAGCTCACGTGCAGACCCTGTTACTGAGGGTCCTGTGAGAGGCTGGTCAGGGCCATTACCCAAACATAGTACAATTACGGTGGGATGAATCTGCACCCTTGATGTTTATAATGTAGATATCTGCTTTTGAGTCTGTCACCCACACATCCTTTCCAGAAGCTAGAAAGAAACAGATGTTTCCAGGAAGTTGTATAATATATTCTGAAGATATGCTATCAAAAGAGAGAAATTACTCCATGGAAATACCTATATCTCTCCTCTGTCCACAAAGGGAAGCTCAGTGCAGATGGGTCTGCTGTAAAATGGATCAGAGGAGCCCCGCTTGATGTTCCTCTAAGATTCAGAATGAGCACAGATAGAAGTGCTTATATTATCAGATATGAGATAAAATGTACATAGATGTAGCCGCACAATGTGGAGCCTTCTATCCATTCACAGGCATTATCTATATCATGATATTGGAAGCAATATTAACATGAGTTGCTTAGGTTAAGTACTGATGATGTCACAAAAATGTTTTCTGTTGGCTGAGCTCTTAAAGGTTATTCTGTTTCCTATCTGGAGGACAGAGAAGGTACATACTGCCTCCCACTGCTGTTCCCCATAGGTCTATCCTTGCTGTTATTTCTCTTTATCTGCCTCTGCATGGGAAGAACATGTTGAAATATTATCTTTAATTTTAGAGCAGGGTCAGGGGTGGAATAAACACCAACTCACACACCAAACAAGAGATAGGTATTAGGGATGAGAAGCAGTAGACTGACAGCTCTGTCCTTCAGCCCTTCCTCTGTAGGATAGCACAGACCTCCTCCCATTGGCCATACAGCTTCCACACCTGACATTGTAAGAAAGCAATACAGCCCTATATTCCTTTTATCAAATAGGTGGTAATTAGTCTCGAACACGGTGGTAACTTTCATGATTCTGACATCTCCATAACAGAAGTGGAAACAAAAACATCAGCTCTCAGAAGGTTGTTTCTTCTTCTGGAGAAGGCCAGACATGACTGTTTTGAATTAAGGTACAAAACAGCCTCCCACACAAGGCCAGAGCTGGTGCTGAAAGTCTCCTGCACACCTACATATAAACACACACACCACAGAATAATTCAGATTGGAAAGGATCTGTCTGAGTGCCTTTCACCTATCTAGTCCACACCTTCACTAGAATTGGGCTCTCTTAGAACAACCATAGTTCAAGGCCTTGGGTAGCTGTGTTATCAGCATCTTGAAGGATGGGTGTTTCAGAGTAGGAATCAATTCTGCCATGAGGTTTGGTTTTCCTTTTATCTGATCAGGATTGCCTTTGTTGCAACCTGTGCCAGTTGCCTCTTGATTTGATCTTGGCCTTCACTGTAGCCTCTCATAGCATCCTTAGAGCCAAACTGCTGAAAGAGATGAGCAGACTGTAGTGTGGGTGGAAATCTGGCTGGATCACACTGGGTTTAAAAGTTTGTGGTCAGAGGTAGAAAGTTCCACTGGCAGCTGATTGCTAGTGGCCTCCCTCAGGGGTCAGTACTGGGGCCAGTACTGTTTAATATCTTTGTAATGAGCATTGCTCTCTTTTTGTTCACAGAGCCAGTCGTCCCAGCATAGAAGGCAGGCAGGATGGGCAGGCAAAAAGATACATTCATAAGCTTTCTTTTTCAGATTAGATCAACCAACCTGCAATTTCTTGGATCCTTTCTCACTCTTCAGATGTGACATTCACATTTTTCAAGTCACTGGAGGCTTTCCCCAATGACCACAGCCTTCCAAAGATAGTAGAAAGCCATGTCTGTGTGCCTCAGCACCCACAGATGCATCCCAAGTCCCATGGACTCCTCTCCTGTCTGTCTGCATGCCATGTACACTTCACAATATCAAACCACATCCACCTACAGTTCAATGTTACACAGCCAATGCCAGGAAATGCAATCTTCTAGCTGTGTTTTTCTAGAAAACTGTTCATGTGTTTGTAGTTCTGCCTGGGAGATTAAACAGGAAACCTTTCTGGTCTCCATACCACTGCTTTGCAACTGAAAGTATACAATCTGCAGACAAATACAAGTCAAGGTTTTCTTTCCTAAAAAGACTTGCAACCACCATGCACCCTGCACTTAAAAACTGCAGCCTTTAAAGGAATCATTAAATCCTCCTCCCTCATAAATGTCTCCAAAACCAACACAACATTCACTGGAGAATCAGGAACTAGAAAGCAGGTCTGAAAGGTCTGCTATTTTTTTTCTTCCTTCAGACATTCTGCTACTTTAAATAACCTAGTTGTTGTATCAGATCCTGCTTCTTGCTCAGTTGCAAAGGGTGGGACATCCCATCACCAAACTGGCTGCAGCCTTCCATATACGAGTCCATTGAAAGGATGCTTTCACTGTCAATGTAAGGAAGTAGGCTTTCCTATCTTTCTTCATAAGGCAGATACCTAAAACAGGTCAAATGTTTCTCACTGTTACCGGAATGGGACATACAGGACTAGCTCAGATGTGGATGCAGGTGCTCAGTGTTAGTTGAGATAGATGCTGCCTCAAATGCATATTGAAAAATGTCACAGATCTCTAACAGTGTGCTTCTGTTTCCTATACTGACCCCTCAGCCAAACTCTTAGTCACCAGAGGAGTCCTGGTAGAACAACTAAATCTTTAGACATAATAAAGCAAATCTGGAGGAAAGAAAATTGTAATTCTTCATTGAAAGCACCAAGCCATCAATACCAAAATCAAAACCAAGATGTTAGCTTGACTACCTTAGATGATTCTGAAGACAACAATGATTTCTTAGAAGCTGTAAATTTGTAAAAAGATCAAATTTTAAAATTAAAATTGTAAAATTATAATATATTTTTATACTAGCTATGCCAACTGTCAGAACATGTTCACTGTACACTCAAAATTACCTCTTTCACTGGCTTACACATGGTGATTTACAGTTAGAAAATAAGTGTAAAACACTATATGTGGCTATATCTCCATAGGCTTACAGAGAGCATAGGAGAGAAGACAGTAAGGAATCCAACTCCTTGCTCTCAACAAACATGCTCAGAAGTTGAATGCAGGGATTAGCCCAGATACTCCCTACCATATTGCATCAACATCATGTTTGCATAGTTACTCCCAGTCCCAGAACAAACAGTAAGGAAATAGTGAATCAGACCACAGAGCTTTCCAGAAACCTGAGCAGACTGACTGAGGTGCTTGTACAATGAATAAAAGTACTGTCACTTCTCCCCAGCCAAACTCATTCCAGAGGAATTTACTCAGTGTTGCATGAAGCACCTGTAGTTTCAACATGAGGACTTATTCTGCTCAAGGCTTGAAGTTGAAAAAGTGTTCTCTCATCTGAACACATGGTATGTTCAAGAAGGGTTTTTGCTTCAAGACAGATAATTCCACAATTAACAGAAACCTCTGTTTTCTCAGCTAAGCCATGTCTGCATCCCTAATTCATTGTAGGTCAAACTGTTATCCTGATTTGGGTTGTCTGTTAGAAATAAAGAGGATTTCCCCAGAGAAGGTATTGATGAAAGATGTAGATCGAGAACCAGCTACACTAGACATTGAAGTGTTTCCATTGCATTAACAAGTATTTTGAGGTGAATTAAAATTCCTTCAAATCATAATATGCAAAAAGATAAAAAGATATGTGAAAATATTAAAATCAGAAACATAAATATTTTTGGTTTCATGAAATTGCTGAAGATATCCCTGGGTTTACTTCATGGGTTTCAATGGGCTGTTGTCAGAGGGCTATAATCTGTGCAGCCCCAACTTTTTATTTACAAATTTGTTCTCTAGTGGATCAAATACAAAAGATTCAGCAGCTCCCATTTTGCCACCAGAGTTAAGCTTAGAGAAAGTAAAAGCAACTGCAATCTGTACCTTTCAGGTATGAAACACTTCCCCTAAAATTAAAAGGTAAACAGAAAACAAACAAAAAGAACCTACTTATCTCTATGCTGAGATAAATCTATCTGGGAAGGTAACACACGTAATGAAAGAGGAAAAGGTGCCAGCAGACAGGTGTGACCTGGCTTTCATTAGCCATATCTTTATCTAGCTGGGTGGAGACACAAAAGAAACAAAATCTTTCCATTTAGCTGTGTCACTATGGGGTGAGGCACCCTTGGCTTTGGTGCACTGAAACTCTGACAGTGGGTACAGTCATGCTCTCCCACTGGCTCCAGTTGCTACCTCTCTTTCCCAGCCTCCCAAATATGCTCACTTTCACCAGCTTTTCTGAAAAGTGTCCAAAAAGGCATATCCCTCTATATCCTTCCAGCATACCAATGATACTGCAATTTATTGCTTCTGTTTTCCCCCTTGTCCCCTTTAGCCCTCTGAGAGTTTGGACAATTCAATTCAACAGACAAAGTGCAGCTCTGGGATATGTAGTTGCTGCTCCCACTGTCTCCAGAAGAATTTGCACCTGCAGTACTAAATGGTGATTTGCCCAAAGGAATTTAACAAGACAGCTGGTCACGTAATACATGCAACTCTGGCTATGACTGAAAATACACCCATTAATAGTTTCAGAAAGAGAAATTTAGCTTATAGCTCTTTTCAAAGAGTAAACAAAGCATTTAGGTGCACTGCAACTAAAACACATAATTTCATTTACTGCAACTTTTAAGGTAACATAATGGTTTTTCTACCAGTGATTAGAAGCCATTCTGCAAATGCTTCGTGAATTTAGCATAAAATACCTGCAGAAAAGCCAAAAAAAGAAAAGCAATTGGTCAAGTCACCAGTTGTCAGGAGAGAAACTTTAGTCCTCCAGCCATGAAGCATGTTGCTTAGTGCTCAACATGAGCTAAGAGTGAAATTCAATAGCTTGCAGACATCAAATATTTTGCAAACATCAAATAATTTATTTCACAAAGAAAACATAGTCTGAATATTGTTCCAAAATATTTGGGCAACGCTTTGAAATGTATCTATTCAAAGACTACTGGGAGTTTTCAGTGTTTCACTAGCTCAATGGGCCAGCTTCAGCATAAGTATTATTTTTATCTACCAAGAGACTACAAAAATTCTAACACTTAATATGTTTAGCCAAGCAATGCTGTAGCTGGACGCAGCGCAAAGGATGAAGTCTTCACTCCGCTATCCGGGGATTAAAATTGGCAAACATGTTTCACTAGCCTGGTTTTCCAATACAGTCACAGACCAGAAACAAGAAGCACTTACTGCATGGAGGCATCTCCCTCTCTGAAGGAAGGCTTGCTCCCTGTGGAGTGCTTTGTGGTGTCAGGGTGAGACCTCACATAGAGGGACATCCATTACCTACCTGGGTGACTGCTGAGAATACTTTACAGACTGGTGGAAAACTACTTACTAAAATACAACCTGGCTTGTGGGTTAGTGCAAGCAGTTCAGGATAGTTTTCTGCATTGTCTGTGGTACATAGCTGGGCTTAGCACATATCTATGAAGATTTCTAGGGCACCTCTTCCTGCAGCTCCATTAGTGCAGCTGACCTGTTGTAAATGCAGTTTTATGAATCACTCGCTGAAGCTTCCAGATGTCACTGAAGGGTTATAGTAACAGAAATTAGGGGCCATATAGCTTACTCACATTGGTTTACCCTCCTCAGCCCAGCAGAGCTGAGACCCATCCCAAACCCTCTAGCATTTCACAGCCCTCACAGAGCCCAGGAGGAGCTGGGCAGGGGGAGTGCTCAAGGACACACCTTGTTGCCTGTGTTTGTGTCTAAGCTGCCTACTGCAGTGAGAACTTCTGGCCTGGCTTTAATGGCACTTATATATGGCTCTGTACAAGATGCAGGCTGACTCCAAACCTCAGATTACAGCTCTGTAGGGCAGCCTCTCATTTGCCCTTCCTTGAAAATCTGCCCCCACAGCTGTTAGTGAAGATCCTTACCAGTAATGGGATCTGAGCAGCTGCAGCCAAAAGCTAACTCTCTGCTGGCACTCAGGAGTGATTTCCAATGACCTGGAATAGAGGTTGAATTTTCTATGTATAAATACTAGATGCAGCAATGTGATTAATGACAACATTATCTCCTGAAACAGGGAAGTTTGGTCCAGAGCCAGCACTCGGAGGCAAGGTGAGCTGAAGCTCAGGAGGGGAGAAGGGTGATTATGGCTCCTTCTGTCCTGAGCTTGCAGGTTTGACCAAGCACCATCCAGGTCTCAGCTCTTTTTTTAGGCTTTGCAACTCATACTGGTCCAGCTTAGTGTTAGTGGTCAGAGGTGGTGGTACAAGAGATGCTAAGGAGAGGCACCACAGAGAGAAGCCCTCAGAAAAACCCAATCCCAGAATTGTTTCAGAGATTCCAAGGCTGCCCACATCTGATCCCACAGAGGAGAAAGAGCATGTCACAGCAATTGCCTTTAGTCAGGTTGTTGCACCAAGGACAGCCCTTCCCAGACTAGCAATGCAGCATGCTTTCTTGTGAGACACTGGTGGAATAAACCAGAAAAATCCCCAGATTTTGTGGCCCTCCAGGATTTAATAGCCCACTCCTAGAAGCAGTGATCTTTCTGCCATTTGGTGGAAGATTTAAGGCCAGAAGATTTAAGTCCTTCAGCTGAGCTGGTGTGGTACGAGACTATTTCATATGTTCGTGTGGCTCCCTCCCTGGTGCTGTGCACCCTCCTCTCTCACTGGTCTTTCCCATGGGATCTGCTGAGCCTTGGGTTCTCTGCTGCCAAGTACAAAAAGCTTTCCACCAACCAGATTCTCCACTTCCTATGTCCAAAAAGCTTTCTACCACTCCATGTTTCCTTTGCAACAGTCAATAGCCTCCCTCATCCTCCTCAGCTAACAAACAACCCCTTTGTGTCTCCGGCACTCCAGGGCAACAGCTCGTAGTCCAAACAACCTGGCCTAGCCTGGCCTAAACCTTCTTCCCTGGCCATGCTGCTTATCTGGTGGCACAGGGGAAGCTGTAATACAACATGATAAAACTTGTTTGCCAGAGTTGCCAAAGGTAAGTCTGTTTTGCTTCCTTGTTTGCAGCACCTTGACAAGGTCAGGTGGAAGCATCTGGCAATGAGTGACTCACTCAAGGCTACCTGGTGAGTCAGCAGCCAGGCTGGCAGGGCTTAGGAATGCTGATTGCTGGGTCTCACCGTCATCACTAGATCATGCTTTTCCCGTGGTTGCCCTAGCAAAGCTCTCATGGGTGAATACAGCATGGAAATACCTCTCCTAGTGAGGATTTCCCATTGCAATTCTTGGCAAAGCTGAATTGCTGCAGATTTATGAGCTTCCATTCAGATCTTCTCTAATGCCTCTTTTGAAACCCCATTACCTCCATCTGTGTTGCCTTTTGCATCTATCAGCCATTTTCACTTGATAGGCTGTTTTTGTGTGTTTTGTTCTTGCAAACTCCAACAGAATTTCCCCAGCTGAATTTTGTAGACTCCTTCATTATTCACATCTTGTGTGCAAACAAATGCAGCCTGCATAAGGAAAAAATACAAATCAGCATAATTTTGTTTTTCTAAGAAAGCAGAGAAGTTCTGAGTTCTACCCAAAGCAAAGCAGTTTCATTGCTAAAGCAGTATTAACTTACAAAGGTGGCAGTACTACCACAAAAATGATTCAGAAACATTGCCCAGAAAATCTTCCAGCCCCAGAACTGATTATCTTGCAGCTTCCATTTCAATGGCATTCAGTGTCTGTGGGTCAAATTTAGTCTGATGCTGAAGAGTGACCAAATTTAAACCTTACATTTTCCCCTCATTATTAAGGAGGAAGGAGGTCTTTCCTCACCATATAGCACAGCTTGCCAACAGAGCTTTAAACTTGACTTGAAGTGGGAGGAGGATAATGTAAGTCCAGACTGTGATAAAGCTTTGGGATGACACACCAAGGTTAGAGGGACAGAGTGTTAGCAAGAGCCTCAGCCAGCTCTGAAAGATACTGTCTATACCACAGCACACTTGAAGCCTTACAGAGATGAGCCAGGAGCTACTAGGGTAATACAAGCCAACAGGGAAATATCTCAGAGGAATTAAGGGGTGTTCCTGTAAGGTGGTGACATGGCCGACAGCCCAGCTGAACTGTCTCTATACCAACATACTTAGCATGGGCAACAAACAGGAGCAGTTGGAAGCCACCATGGTGCTAGAAAGCTACAACCTAGTTGCCATTACTGAAACTTGGTGGGATGAGTTCCATGACTGAAGTGTCACTATCGATGGCTACAGGCTGTTCAGAAGGGACAGAAGAGGAAAGAGAGGCAGAAGGGTTCCCCTCTACATCAAGTGATGGATAGAACATGAAGAACTATCTCTGAAGAATATCCACAAGCAGGTTGAAAGCCTGTGGATAAGAATCAAAGACAAAGGCAACAAAAGTAACCTGATGGTCAGTGTCTGCTACAGGCCACCTGACCAAGGGAAGCCTATTGATGAAGCTTTCCCGCTCCAGCTACAGGAGGCATTGTGCTTGTAGGCTCTTGCCCTGCTGACTTCAACCACCCCAACATCTTCTAGAAAAGTAGTACAGTGACCCATAGGCAATCCAGGAGATTCCTGGAATCCATGGAGCATAACTTCTTGAGCCAGGAAATAGACAGCCCTAACAGAGGGGATGCAGTACTAGATCTGATAGTTACCAAAGCAAGAGAGCTAATCAAGGATTTCAAGACTGGAGACAGCCTGGGCTGCATGATCAGGCACTGGTGGATTTCACAGTCCAGAGGGACATGGGTCAGGCAAAGAGTAAAGCCTGGACCCTGCATGTCAGTAAAGCAAACTTCCAGCTGTTAGGAGTTAGTCAATGGGAAACTGCCCTTGAGGACAAGGGAGCAGAACAGAGCTGCCAGATCTTTAAGGATGCTTTCCAGAAAGCATAGGAGCTCTTGATCCACAGATGTAACAAATCAGGAAAGGAAGGCAAAATACCAGCGTGGCTGAGTCAAAACTTGCTGGTAAAACTAAAGGGCAAAAAGGAAATTCACAGGCAGCGGAAGCAGGGACAGGTATCCTGGGAAGAGTATAGGGATGCAGTCAAGTTTTGTAGGAATGGGGTTAGGCAGGCCAAGGTGTAGGTGGAGCTGAACTCAGTGAGGAATGAAAAGAATAGCAAGAAGTGCTTCTACAGATATGTTAGCCAGAAAAGGAAGGTCAAAAGAAGTGTAGTCCTTCAGTGGGCATGACTGGCAAACTGGGAACAGAAGGAAGCTGAGATACTCAACAATTTTTGGCCTCAAGTTCTACTGCCAATCTCTCTTTCCACATCTCTCAAGTGGATGGGGTGCAAGATGGGGACTGGAGCACCAAAGTGCCCCTGCCACTGTAAATAAAGATCAGGTTCATGACCTGAATGTACATAAGTCCATGGGATGTGATGAGATACATCCCAGAGTCTTGAGGGAATTGTCTGATGTAGTTGCCAAGGTACTCTCCATGATATCTGAAAAGTCATGGCAGTCAGGTGAAGTCCCAGGTCATTGTAAAAAGGAAAACATTGTACCCATCTTTAAAAAGAGTAGAAAGGAGGATCCTGGGAACTACTGACCTGTCAGCCTCATCTCTCTGCCTGGGAAGATCATGGAAAAGACCATCTTTGAAGCTACGCTAAGGCACACGGAGGACAGGGAGGTGATTTGGGACAGCCAGCACAGCTTCACCAAGAGCAAGTCCTGTCTGATCAAAATAGTGGCCTTCTGCAATGGAGTGACTACACCAGTGGACAAGGGAAGAGTTATAGATGTCATCTCTCTGGACTTGCGTCCAGCCTTTGAGATAATGCCCCGCAGTATCTTTCTGTCTAAATTGGAGATAGTAGGACTTGACTATTCAGTGGATGAACAATTGGATGATTGTATCCAGAGGGTAGTGGTCAAAAATTTAGGCTCTTGATGGACATTGGTGACAAGTGATGTCCCTCAGAGGTCCCTATTGAGACAAGCACTGCCTTATACTTTCATCAATGGCATAGGCAAAGGGATTGAGTGCACTCTCAGTAAATGGGGAGATGACACTAAACTGACTGGTGCTATTGACACACCTGAAGGATGGGATGCCATCCAGAGGGACCTGGACAAGCTCAGGAAGCGGGCCCTTGAGAACCTCATGACATCCAACAAAGCCAAGTGCAGGGTCCTACACCTGGGTCAGGGCAACCCCTGGTATCAATGCAGGCTGGGGAGAGAAGGGCTTGAGAGCAACACTGCAGAGAAGGACATGAGGGTACTGGTAGGTAAAATGGTGGTCATGACCCGGCAATGTGCACTTGTGTCCCAGAAAGCCAACTGTGTTCTGGGCTGCATCAAAAGCAGCATGGCCAGCAGGTTGAGGGCAGTAATTCTGCCCCTCTACTCTGGTGAGACCCCCACCTGGAGTACTGTGTCCAGCTCTGGGATCCTCAACACAGGGAGGATATGGATCCACTGGAGCAGGTCCAAAGAAAGGCCACCAAGATGATCAGAGGTCTGGAGCAGCTCTTCTACAAAGAATTGCTGAGAGCCTGGAGAAAAGAAGGCTTCAGCAAGGCCTTATTGTAGACTTTCCGTGCTTTAAGTGGGCTTATAAGAAAGATGCAGACAAACCCTTTAGCAAGGCTTGTTACATGGGACACAGGCTCACGGTTTTTAAGTAAGAGAGCGTATATGTAGATATAAGGAAGAAAATGTTAACAGTGGGGGTGCTGGAACACTGGAACAGGTTGTCCAGAGAGTTGGCATATGCTTCATGCCTGGAAATATTCAAGGTCAAGTTGGATGAGGCTCTGAGCAATCTGATCTACCTGAAGATGTCCCTTCTCATTGCAGAGACTAGATGACCTTTAAAGATCCGTTCCTACTCAAGCTATTCTGTGATTCTGTGAGGACTGCCAAGGGCCTCCATGTTCCCTCCAGAGGTGATCAGTCTCCACTGACAATTTGCAGAGGGACAGTGGATAATAATTTTGTCTTTATAAATCATGTGGTATGGGCAAAACGGATGAACAAGTATGTAGGCAGACATCCTCACAAATGAGCACTATCCAGGACCATTCTCTGTCAGTAAGGGCAGATGGGATGGACTTTAGCCCATGCCTGTTGTATTCAACCCTCTTAACTTCTAAAACAGGATATCTGCTGGGAAGCAGTCCTTGATTGTGCTCAATCACTTGGAACAGCATTAGTCACTGCAGGCCAAACCCTTAGGCCAGGCACCATTCAACAAATGAGCAGTGTTGATGACCAAGAGCCAGCAGCTGGGAGAGTTCCTGTCACCACCTAATTAATTAATACAGGAGGAGGTGGAATTCCACAGGACACTAGCCTCAACTGAGCACTGGGCTAGGATGTTATGCATGTGCACAGAGCTTGTTCGTACCCCTGCTTTAGAGGCTAGCTCCTTCTCCTCTACACCAGCTCACTTGCTTACACTATTTGAGGACCAAAATGGGTCTTTTCACTGGCCAGTATTGGACACAATAAGCACATGTGAGGGCACACATAGAGAGGACAGAAAGCTGAAATGTGGTAGTGCAGGTAAAGGCCTAAGCAGAGGGGCAAATTTCACAGGGTTAGCCAAATATTGTACTTTTCTTAGAAGAAATCTTTATTGAATTACTGCAAATTTTGAGAACTTGCAGGACGTGGTTTATTCATCCAGCAAGTTACGTATTTGTCTATGGGAGATGCTGATATCTAGAATAAAAGAAAAAATATTATGTGATCACTTTTGAATTCATTTTGTCTGGTGATATGGCTTTTCTGAAGGGTGTTTTGTCACCAGAAATTACATTGTACAAATACTCCTGGTCATCTCAGATTATGTTGAAGTTTTGACTTTTGACTGTGGTAATTTGAAAGCACCTTGGCAAAGAAGGTACTTCTTTTTATTTCAATTTAGAGCACAACAGTCTGATCATAAAAGCTCCATTCCAGAGTCTTTTAACCACATAATGAATTGTAGAAAGGCATTTCTTTCAAAACAGAGCAAAAAATGTAACTGAGTTTTTGTCATGTGTTTTAACAGTAAATGTTATTTATGATAACTGTCTGGAAAAAAAAGTAATGTCATTTAATGGTCATGGGAGTCAGCATTCTGCAGAGCTGCCATCCCTTTTAGGAAGAGATAGGTTGAGACTGAGGTTGAAATCCCAGCTGAAAAAGCTCCCTTGGAAGATGGCTGTGTAGCAGTACCACCACTGTACCCCTTTGATTACACCCTCATGGTCATTTGATTCTGTCAGAAAGCAAAGTTTAAATAATGCATTTTTCTGTATGCCACATGAGTTTTGATTGTTTATCCATCGTCCTTCATGTGTGGGGGGTAGGGGAGGCAATCTATTTGACAGTAGTGCCACTTTACTTCATGGGTGCAGTAGCTGGTCAACTCTGGGTATATCCCTTCTATCCAGTTAATGCAGAGCATCAAGATTTTCACACCTATATAAATGAAAGAAGTTAGTCAGAAGTCACCTACAGGCTCATCTAACAGCAATTGAATCTAGATTCAAGTCAACACACTGGATAGAAACAGTTTACAATATAAATCAGCATAACCTGGGGACCCTCAGCTGGCAGCATTCCTCCTGCCGCCAAGGAGTCAATTACTTAGCAGCCTTAAGTTGGCATAGCCATGAAGTCTGTCATATAATACAGCCCAGCATGGGAACAGTGTCAAGCTGTTCAGAAGAGTCAAAGAATGGCCACCCTGGTGTAGTTAAATCAGTTTCCATCAGTACCTTTTGAGCAGACAACCATTCCCCTCCTCTGTGGCTCTGTGCTGATACTGTCAGCAATGAGGTGCTCTTACTCTAACTTATGGAAGTAGCACATGTCCTCGTTGCACCAAAATAGTATAAGCTGTTCCCCGCAAGATGCATCAACTGTGTATGGGTGTGAAACTGCACCTCTGTCATGTGGCCCTACTTTTTTTTTTCATTCCCTCAAAAGCCAGTGCACTTTACAGCTGTATCCAGCTCCACATGTGGACACTACCAAACTGAACTTGTATGTCAGCAGTAGATCATTTACATAAAACAATTATAGTTCTCTACAACATCATCATTGCATTCAGCTTACTCCCAAGTCTTGAGAAGAGTAAACGGAGTTAGTTACAAGTGACTCCTATGAAAGAAAGATGTTACACTATTGTGTGAAGGGAAACACTCTAGGGACTTTTCTGTAGACTTTGGTTGAAGTTACCAAACCACAATTGGCACACTGGGTCAGCTACTTGTAAAGCTCCAGGGGCTCCTGACAGATGACAGGCTCTTGTTTCCTACCACACCCCACCGCTTCCAGTTCCAGGACACTTCCTCCCTGTTCCAGCTGTTGATGACCTGTTCCCCATTATACAAGCTTTTTTCAACTCTTGCCTAAGCTAAAGTAGTGCCATGTATATGAGCGAGAAGTCATGAGCCCTTAGGAAATTCCAACAAGTACGAGGCTGCAACATTCCTTCTTGCCAGCACAGACTAGGACAAAGACCCTTTTAGTGTTTTCATACAACATTGAGTGCAGCCCAAGTTTATTGTCTCCAAAGCACTCAGTGGTCTGGGGCCCGAATTGATTTAAAGTTCCCATGTGAAGACTCTGATGACCAACTTTGCTCCTCACTTGGGAGAGAACTTCCCGTAAGGGCAAACCTCATCTTATGGGGAATGAACTCCCCCAGAAACTACGAACATTACAAACCTGCGTCTTTCGTGCCAAGTGCAAGACTTCTGCTTTAAGTGTCATGTTTTCTACAGTATATAAACAGCAGCACATGCATTTAAAACAAAACTTCTGCCAAAACAAAGTAGTGCACTACAGGTGTGACTTGCACATTGGGGAAGGGATGGGAGAGAAAGCACAGCATTCATGGTATGGTTGTGAAGGGCTGGGGCCTGAACAACAGGCCCTGAGCCAGAGTTGACCTCTAGATGAACCTTCCAACCTAATGTTATATTTAGCCACGTATCTGCTTATTAGCCAAAATTATGTATAATCATTAGTAAAATACGTAGTATGATAAGACTGTGTAAACATATATGCTTGTTAAGTAAGACATATTTGTATCCGCTTATTAGTGAACATTTGTATCTGTTCATTAATGAAATAAGAATGTATTTATATTTCTGTATTTAGAGACTGGTCAAGGCCATGGAAGATGTCTGGCCCTGTTTGGCAGTAGATGATCAAAACTAGCTGTCTTGTTTTTCCTCTCAGCCCTGGCCAGACTTTGGGTGAAAGCCAAGCGGAGAAGGAACCCAGATGTTTTCCACACTAAGTGGTGAAGTAAGCTTGTTTTTTTAACAATATAAAAGCTGGATCCTTTCTCAGCAATGATGTAGACCTTACCTACGAGTGGACACACTGTGTAGGACTTCCCAGTTACCGGGAATGTTCTCCAAACCTTTTCTGTGACTGGGGCTCCCCAGCTGACGTGTGGGTCTGGAGGATGATGGTAGTGTATTAAAGGGGTAACTGCTGATGTATCTTTCTTAATCACTATGGACGCTCTTTGCAGCAATGATTAGGTGCATTTCTGAACTTATCTTTTTGTAATTCTTGGCTTCTTTTGTAATTTTTTGCTGTCTTGCACTATAGTAAAATTAGACACTTGTTCTTTAAAGTTGGTGTTGTGTCTCTTGTGCTGACCCTCAACCCCTGGCAACAGGTTGTCACATGCATGGCTTTCAATAAAACAAGCTAGAAAGCACAGCAGATGTTGTGCTCAAGTACTTGTAATGTGAAGGTGTGGTGACAGAGCTTTTTTCACACGTACTGCTGCATATGTCAATGCAGCTGTGACCAAAAGGCAAAGACAAGGTTATCACTTATAATCTGAAAATTGTTTGGCACAGGAAGGAGAAACCATTCAGGGATGTTAAAACAGTTTTAGATTGTTACCTAAAAGGGAAGTGCTGCCTTCTCTTCTTAAAAAGCTGGGTATTGGGTCCAGTCCTATGGAGACTGCCAAAATACATCCTCGTACTATCTCTACTATTAAAAGGCAAGGGACAATTCAGAGAATTGATCATAGAGTCATCAGGGCCTTGTGTTTGCTCAAGTAATTTCCCCTACTAAAATCTGCAGTGTCACGTTCTATAGGTGGCTGACCTTCCAGTGGATAGCAAAGGAACACAGGTCAGCAGAGTTTTTGATTAAAGAAAAAAAATACTTCCTGCTCCTTGATTTTCTGTTTGTATTCTGTAATTTTCCTCCCTGGTCTCAAAACACAGGTGTTGACTGGAGCCACAAATACACCTGAAGATACTGTTCTTAGGATGGGGATTCCTCTGTACTAGTTACTTTAATCAGTCAGTTTGAGGTAGATATATACATGTACATGTATATATATGTATGTGAGGGACAGACAGCAAAAAAACATAAATCCTTGCATCTCAGGTACTACAAAGGCTTGATCAACCAAAATGACAGTCAAGAGATATTCCCTTCAAATAATTTTGGAACTGCGACCACCATGCAGAAAGATGCACTTCATAATATTAACAGTGATATAAAAGGCAGACAGGAATGTGCAGGAGAGCAGCATAAATAGTTTTTCCAGGGATAGTTCTCTCCAAATTTGTTATGCTCTCAGCTGTACAACCTGTGCTTCACAACCTAATAAAATATTTCATGACTAAGAGGGGACAGATTTTATACAGATCCCTTTTATATCTCCATTGAAAAGGAGGCCTTGACAGACAGAAGTGAGCATTATACCATCAGTAAAGCAGCTTAGTAAAGCTTGGATTCTGTTCATGAAGAAGGATTAGCAGGAGATGTCATTACATGTTGGGCTCAAGTTTGCCAGTCTTACACCACTGTGGCTCTACGGGGACAATTTCCTGCGGCACAGCAAGGGTTACCAGGCTTCTTCGTTACTTAGCACAAAAACAGCCTAAGACTAAAGAAACCAGTTGAGGAATAAATGCCCTGGCAGTAAGATACTGAAGGTCAAGTTCTGAGCCTAGTCTATAGCCCTATTGTGTTTGGATATCAAAGCAGATAGCTGAAGTATGCATGAGTGTGCATTCATTCACCAATAAGGGGTTACTGTAGTACATTTTCTCCTGATCCTTTTTTCTCCTCAGCTCAGTACTTTCATCCATGGAGAGGTCCCCAGGAAGGTTATGCTGATGTAGAATGATAAAGTTGCACTTAGATAATGACCAAGCATTTCCAAAGAGCTCAGTTTCCATATGGGCTCATATATGAAACAGTCCAAATTTTGCTGAGATATCCAGAAATGCTGGCTAAACCCAGCCTCTAAGAGTTGCTGAGCTCTGTGCACTAACATACTGACAACTACAAGGGCCTGACTGAAAAATCAGGGGAAGTCCCAGTTGTTTCAGACTATCAGAAGGTGGTGTAAGCACCTCTGACTCAAACCTACCTTGCACTGATTTGCAGGGTGACTGGCAGCACCACTGATGAGGCAAGCATTGAAACCAGCCACAGCCTCAGCATTTTATCCTCTCTGTTTCAGAGGCATATGAGCCATCTGCTTTTGGGAAAATGCACAAGTAGGTTGTTCTTTTCCATGCTACAAAGCTTGTGATTAAACCACACTGAGCTGAAAAAGTAAAAATCTCACAAGCCTGCAAAATTCTTTTTCTCTCTATCACATGTAGAATTCACAACAATATTTATGAGGGCTGAACAGACAAAATCTGATATTGTGTGAGGTGATTATTTCTGTCTGTGAATAGAACTTACCAGATCCTTGTGCTTCAGGCACTTCTGATAGAGTTGAGAGTAAATGTCTTATGTCTGTGTTAAGCTGCACAAGCTACTTTGAGAGCTCAAACAGACTTTCCTGTTTTTAACCAAACCTGGATATTGTGCCTAATAGACAACACCACCTCTCTATTTATCCAGGTGGTTTTAATTTATTAGAAGCAGTCACCACCTTATTAGGTGCTTTATTATTAAAATATGCAAAAGAACAGGATTAACTGGCAGAACATGAACCTACCCAACAAAAACAAACAGGGCAAAACATAATATTTAATAATATTACTAATAATGAAAAACTACTTTAGATTTAACATGCACATTTTATTTCCCAACCTTTTATCAAAGGGCTAAGGTTTTTTAGCGTACACTAATAGTTAACAAATCTGGTTTCAGGAAACTGAAAAACCTTTGTTATACACATACTCAAATGGTCTTTATTTCAACCTATCAGACAGTGAATGCTAACCCCTTGGTCATTACTGTGTTCATCCACCCCTTATTTGAGGTTCTTCCTAAATGCTTTGACTTTTCCCTGAAGGTGATAATCCCCTCTTTAATTTAAGAGTCATGTCTTATTGCATTCATTTTTGCATGATCAAGAAGAAAACCGAAACCTGTGCACAGTAACACTAAGCACAGTAGCTTTCGATTAAATCTCATTTTCAAAGTAGAATTTTGCACAAAGAAAGTTAGCATCTCAATAATAATTAATCACAGCATTAAAAAAACCTCACTTGTCTTTTTACATAGTTCTAAGACTGTGCTAAATTGCTCACCTAAAGTAGGAACTGCAGATGTGGCTTTGTTTTTAGACTGTTAAAATATCACATTGCTCCAACCATTGCTTGAACTCTTTTAACCCAGCTAAGGAGGTGATGTACAAGCACTAATACTACAGAACTTTGCCAGTGGCTTCTGGTGTGTTTAAATGTGATGCTTCAGTGTTTCATCTGACCAGGGCAGCCTGCAGGATTTGCTCAGGAGAACCCTTACTGTAGGTTTTTGTTAATTCCCAGCCAGGGTTCAGCAGCCTGCAGGAAAGGAGGTTTCATCTTGATATGGTTTTGTTGTATTATGCTGCTTGTCTGTGAGGAACTGCTAATGCCAAGAGGGTAGCTGAAGGAAGCCCCAAGATGAAACAGAAGAGAGATGGGTAAAAAGTAATTTAGATGGCAAGAGGTGGTTGAGGGTTTCAGGGATGAAAGATTCCTTCAGAAGAACTGGGGTGATTATACCCCTTTCCCTTTTAGCCTCCAAATAAAAATAAAATTAAAGAACCCCTGAGAGTGAGCCAAAGGTCAAAGAAAGACTTGTGAATATTCACTTCTCTGGAGCAAGTGAGGCTCACCTGCAAAGGTACTTCATGGTCCCTTAATTGTTCAGCTTCAGGAATGCCCTGATCCTGGCCAGTCTCTGCCTTCTGTGCCTCCCCACACAGTGGGGAAGAAAACAACGGGATGCAGATGCATTCCTCCTGCTCTCATGCCAGCAGGGAGTCAGATCATGTCCAGAAGTCCTACCCTTGCATTTTCACATCAGTAACTATTAACTGTATGGAAAACAGCATCAGAGTTTTTGGTATGAAAAATGGGTATTGCACAGGCAAGCAATGCCACAGTAAGATGGGCTTTATGTATTACTTACATAGTTCTACTTGGTCAAGCTACATTCCTACACAGACTCTGGCCATAACTGTGACACTAACCTGCCCTTAAGATGCTACCTGTAAAAAGATGTACTGTACTTTGGAAAATTTGTTAAGAACTTACTGTGCATATCTCAGTACAATACTTACTGCAATTTATGCAGAGGTTTCTTAACTAGTTGTATCCTTAAGTACACTAAGGCATATAAATGGTGCGAGTGATAAAATAATTCCAGGACAACTTCTACAAAGTGTTTGAGATCTGTTTTGTAGCTAAGAAATATGAAAACTGGAAAAAGACAAGATGGCAGCTGCAGAAGCACAAAAAAGTATGTCATAAGATTATCTGAAGTCATTCATACAGATCACTTGACTGTGACGGCAAATCAGATCATGCTGTTTTCCAAGATTCACTCTTAGTCAAAACTGCATACATTCCAAAACAAAAGCTTTGTGCATTCCCAACAATATGTTAGCAACTCTTTCAATTACGAAAAGCATTAAAGATTTGATTTAAAAATGTTTTTCCCTGTGGCCCCTATGGCTTCAAATTATGGAGAACATTTGTGCTTCTAACTTATTTTTGCACAGTTGAAAGGGGAATAATCCAATGTCTTCTTGATTATTTTCAAGACAGTGGTGAAAATACATTATAAATATTTCAAAATTTAAAATACACATCAAAATTGAACATTTGAATCTTAAAATATAGCATAATTTACGAATTTTAATTTTGAGGCTATGATATTCACTAATAGGAAACTAATGGATGCATAATTACCCAGCTCACTGTGTAACACAAAGAACTTCTCAGATAAACAATCATTTTATCTTGAAAGTTGCATAGCTGAGATTTTTCAATTGATTTTCTTCATCTGTCAAAAACATTTCAGAATTGCAATAGAGATGTTATTTGATTCATATTTGAATGCACTAAAATTGTAAGATACATCTGCAAGATACTGACCTCTGTATCTTAAAAGTGAGCAAATCTTTAAATTTTGACTAGGTTTTCATTTCTATACAACATGTTTGGAAAAATAAGATTCTTTTATACAGCAGGTTGGGAATCCACATTTGGAATCTTCAACTTGTTAAAGCAGACAAATATAAGGGTGATAGAATCATAGAATCATAGAATCGATTAGGTTGGAAAAGACCTCCGACATCATCAAGTCCAACCCTTGGTCCAACTCCAGTCCATCCAATCTCAGTTTAAAAACCTCCAGAGATGGGGAATCCACCACTTCTCTGGGCAGGCCATTCCAATGCCTGATTACTCTCTCTGCAAAGAATTTTTTTCTGATCTCCAACTTAAATTTTCCTTGGCAGAGCTTGAGCCCATGCCCCCTTGTCCTATTGCTGAGTGCCTGGGAGAAGAGACCAACCCCCACCTGGCTAGAACTTCCCTTCAGAGGAACGACTTGTCTTGCACTGTATCCTAAAAGTTTGTTATAATCAGTTCCCAAAGTCTCACTGTTTTAAATTCAGAAGCAGATTATTTTGTATGGATTGATTTTTTTTTTCCCAAAAATATACATTACAACAAGTAACAAGAGAAATTATTTGGTCATAAGTGTAGTTGTGTAAAAACTCATTTTGGCTAAAAAAGTCAGTGATATGCATTTGCTCTTATATATTTATCTCCACATTTTTATTTCAGGAAACATGATTCAGTTACTTTTTCAAAAGACTACATTTTGGGGAAACAATAAGTAGTACTGCAAGTTTGAAACATGCAGCAAGGCTGAACTGCTGTCACTTGCATAAGGAAAACTGTAGACTGGGGACTTCTGAAGAGCCATCTCAATTCTCAGGAAAATTTTATTAAGATTAGTCTGACATCTTTCCATTCTCACATCTACTGGAAATTACTAAACTTGGTCTGAACTCAAAAGCAGCAGTAGAGAGTCATTTTCTTTTTAAAACAAATTTTGGCAAATTGCAGAAACTTCACAGAATTACAGAATCTTGTGGCACAGTTTCTGCCAAGAATGAGATTCTAGTGAAAACTAATTTTAAATACTCTAGGTTAATGATTTTTTACAGGTTTTATTTTTAAACAGTTAAAGAATTTATTAAAAGTAATCAAGTTATATTGAAAATATTAAAACAGATAACAAAGCTCTGTGGTTTTTCTAGGTGCAGTCAGATGGCATTTGAGAGAAAAATATCCAAGGTGCATTCTTTAAAATGCCTCTGAAAATGAAATTTTGTCTATAATTTCCCCTTTGGTTCTACCTTCCTTGACGGAAGGATGGTCACACTGCCACTGGCTGCAATAGCAATGAGGCAGCCACTGTTCATTAAAGTTGCCTGGTTCCACATTTTGTGTTTTAACATTCAGCAGTAATGTCAGTCAAAAATAAAGGGCAAAGCCCATCTCCACACTCTGACGGCAGGGCCTCTGTGCTCTCCAGGTGGACTCCTGCTTAGTAACTAAGCAACCACATCCTGCATCTCTACCTCACAGTTGCTACTCTTACCAGAGGATTTTCAAATTGCAAATTTTACCTTGAATCACTTGTGCCTCTGCAGTTCATAGTGCTTCTTATAAAATTGTCAATAAAATACTTCAGTGAGTAATTGTAGGTCTGCAGATCATTGCATTTCTAAATTTTATAATCCAGATTGAAATTTTCAACTGGGAATGTATCTTCTGCAAGAAATCAAATAAAGATAATTTATGCCCCATATATCTTTTGACCTATATCGAGGTAGGCTTTTAAATTAACAACTACAGTGTGAATGTTTACTGTCCCACTGACTACAATATCGCCTAGTTTTGCTTTGCTTTATCCACAGGGATCGTAACATTTGATTTGAATAAGTAATCAAAACAAAGTAAACAGAAAAATCTAATCTGCCTTTTGGTGACCCAGCCTTTGAATAAAATGTTTGCCTCTCATGAGTGAGTGAGTCACACGGAAATTCTCAGTAAAGCTCAAATGATCACATATGCATAGAAAATAAATATGAAAGGATTACAACCACAGTTAAATAGAAGTTCTCTTTTGAATGCAAATGAATTTTTAAGATATATATTCACTCAGCTCCAGTCTTTGCTCATGCAAAATTCCAGCAGTATCAACCATAGGGCCAGTCCCATATTACAAGAGCTCAGAGTCAAAATAAGAAGTTTGCAGTGGTGGAAATATTTCTGTAAGCCATCTGAGGAGCACTTGGCAGTAAGGAATGTATTTGTCAGTGTCAGAAATGATGGAATGTAGTTCAAAATCAGGATCACAAATCAGGACCATAAATGAAGGATGTAGATCAGTCCAGAAACCCACCAGAGCTGCTCATGATCCAACCACCCCAGAGCTCCCGCATGTCAATGCAAAGCTACGGGATCAGAGTATAAACACTCAAGCTCCTCAAAGGGGAATTTTGCATCCAATGTTTCACAAAAGTTGATTTTGTAATTTATTCCAATGGAAACAGAGAATATCAATTGATATTGCAGACATCTTGTCATCCTAAACCATATCAGTCTAATCTAATTCACTAAATTGGGAAAAACAAAACCACTCGCATTCTACCAGAGCAATTGTTCCCAGCCTTTATCAGCCACGTGTTTGCTGCAAGCTTCAGATCAAACACAGTCTGTGTGGACCCACAGTACCTACCTCTAGTCTAGCTGCATCAACTGGCCCAAGGAAAATATATTTGTCTTTATAAAGTTTGTCTCGGCAATATCTTTACACTGCTGCAGCCACAGCTATGCTACTGTTAGCAACATAAATGAATGTTCTACTTATTTGAACAAAAGCCAAATGTAGACAAGTCACAAATGCTTCAGATGCAATTAAGAAAGAGACCATGCAGCAATCATGGAATAAATTAGGTTGGCAGGGATGTCTGGAGGTTGTCTAATTTACCTCCCTGCACAAAGCAGAGTCCTGGTGGGTCTGAACAACTCCAATGGGTCCTGGTACTTCAGGTTTCATTGTTCCTACAGTGATTATGTGGTAAGGCTTATTAAGTCTGTTAGGGTGTTTTCCCTCTCTCTCTCAGTTATTGGTAATCTGAGATAAAGTATTATATGAAAATATCAGTTATGTAACTATAAGCAAGGAGTAAGTTGTGCTGTCTCCTGCTACCTTTTCTAGTCTAAAGGATAAAAGAAGATTTGTAGAAGAATAATAGGAATACAAGACTGTATACAGTTTCAATCATATCACCCCTGACACTACATGCAGAAAATATTTCTTTCATGTGCCACTTTGGTCTAAGATATTCAAAAGTTGGGAAGAATAAAACGACATTACTCATGTAACACATGCTTTACCTCCAAAGAACTATTGAGGCAGGATATACTGTTACAATAAAAGTCACTTTCAGAGGAGCTTAAGTGTTAACTGCATTGTCATTTAATTATGTCCAACTTATTGTGCTGAATCTTTCAACAAATACTTTCAAGAAAATTATTGGCTAATGTAGATATTTCAATGAATCATTTTTACCTGTCATTTTAATTTTTTAAAAAAAGAAAAAAGAAACATCTCTTATAATAGTAGAGTCTGTATTTATTCTGAAGGAGGAGGGAGATGTTTTCTCTCTTTTCAAAACTTTTGTAGCTGAACTTTACCTTGGGCCTTAGTGCCATTCCTTCTTTCAAAACTAATTGATTCACTGTGTAAACATTCCTGATGCACAAATACAGTCAAGGGGCATTTGCATGTGACCTGCAAACCAGGCACAGGAGCTAATGTCAGAGCTCCTGTTTGATCCACCAGCCTCTGAGATAGATAGAGCTTTTCTGTATGACTCACCATTGCTTTTATTGTACAGAAAAAAAGGATTACATGCAAAACCAGCATCGTTATTTCAGAGTTTATTGTACAGCTGTTAACACTGTTCTATTAAATAGAAAGTTAACAGAAATGATGCATCCAAAATGTAGAAAACAAAACAAAATCACAAAAAGAATGTATCTGGGAAGCATAATATAATACTGCTTATACTTGGAGGAGCAAACACAGCATATTCTGCCAAGCAGAAATGAAGTAGTTGCTTTCTTCTGCAAACATTACCTCAGCCTCTTCTGGACAGATAGGATTTTATCCATATCTCCATCTTCATGAGTCATTGTATAAACTGTTTGGCTGCCCTGCCTGGGACTAAAGAGGGAGAAATAAAAAGAACAGGTGTCATCAGCACATGATGGAAACCACAGTGCTCAGCTCCATGGTGACCTTCCTAGAGGCACTGCCCTGTCTGTACAGGAGCACAAGGCGTGACCGGCAGGGCCTCGTGGGAAGCATTCACTCCAGAGTCTGTCTCCAGACAAGAAGGACAGAGCTGCTCAAATTACTTGTGGCTGGACCAAAAGAAGTCAAAGAATTCATTCTTCATCCTAGTTCAAAGGAGATCAGTAGATGACCCTGCCCTGAGCAACATACAGAATTAATGTACCAACAGAGATTTGAGTGTTTAAGTTACTGTGTGGAAGAGATTTCCACCCAGTCTCCCCACCAAACACTCCAAAAACAAGTGATTTGAGATGGGGTGAGAATTGAGCGATTGTCATTGATTGTGCCCCTTCTGAAGTCACCAGGTCCTAAACCTTTCTAATGGCTTCACATCTTTCAAGAGATCTTAATCATGCAATGATTGCATTGTTTGAATCAGTTTATTCTAGTTACAACACAACACATGCCGATTTACATATTATTTTGTGTTCCCAGCTCTGTCATTAAAGTTTAATGCCTCAATTCAGCCATCAATCTCCCCTCAGCAAAACGATTCAGCTAAGTACTTATTTAAATTTAAGTGCATTCTTAAATGCATGGCTGAAATGAAGCAGCCTTACACACATGCTGACATGCTTTGCTGAACTGGATTTTCATCCACAAAAGAGTTCACATGCCACAGGCACTTAGGAGAGGAGCCTTCCTCTTCCTCAGGTGCATTCATGTCGAAGTGTGTGGCATGTGAAGGACACAGTTTTCCATAATGTCAAAGCATTATATTAAAGGAGAAGGTGTTTGCAATCCTGTTTTGGTTTTGCTGCTGCTTCAAACGTTGCGAGACAACCAGATGTAACCCTTTGTATTTTTTTAATTCTTTCAAGTGATCTATTTTAAACTAAAGTTTGAAAGATAACTAGGACTCTGAAGATCTCTGCTCACAGTAAACTGATCAGATTGAGGTAATGCCTGATCATTGCCTGTATTCAGACCTTAAAGAAAGGAAAAATGAGCAAACCTTTGCACAGATGTGATTTGGTGTCTGGTAGGTCAACTAGTAGAGATAAAAAACAAAACAAAACAAAACAAAGCAAAATGCAACCCAAACAAACAAAAGCCAAACCAACAAAATGTACTGATTCATTTCCCAAACAGTGACACTTACATTTGTCGACCAGGATTCTTACACCAACACTGACCCAATTCTTTTAACTTTTCATATTGAAAATTTAATGGTGTGTTGCTCCAGGACCTTGGTTTGGTGGGTGTCAGGAAGGGATTTGGTTTTTTGATTTATTCAACCTCTTTTATGCATTTCTTTCTACATAAGAATGAATGAAATAAATACCACAGAGGCCTTTTCAACTCTAGGGGAACATCCAGTTTACTACAGTCACATATTTTCATTGCTCCTGGTAGCAGTGGAAGCTGTAGTGGATTCATTTGCCTTCATGACTGTTTCATACATACTTCAGCTTAAGTATTAAAAATCTTATAAAGTACTTATTTTAGAAACTGTAAATGCCTTAGAGATACTGGCACTTGCCTTTACAAAACAGCTATCAGCAGCAAGAGCTCTTACATGATCTGTTTACCTCAAAAGGCATCCAACTCCCACGAAGTATCCAAATCCTCTCTTGAATATAGGATAGGAGGCTGAGGAGAGACAGTAATCTGAAGACCCAGTTTTGCGCTAAAAACACTTGTGACAAGTTTTGGAGATGTCTCTTACCTCGAAGTTTGGTTTAAATTTGTCCTAATTATGGATAAAAGTCACAGGAAGGGAGATTGTTTAGCACCTGTTAATTAGTTCAACCATCCTTTTAATTTTAGGTCAAATTTTCTTTCAGTCAAAGTTCACGTTCATTAAAGACTCTAATTTTGCACAAGGAGTATGTCCATGACAGCAATAGAGAGCTTTGCAACTTTCAGCTTATGCAACAATAAAGACTTTCTACAGCATGACCTAATATACATCCTCCCAGTTCAATCTCACCGAATTAATTGAAGAAGCAGATTTCAGGTTTTCAATCAAATTTTGCTAGCAGCCTGGCACTTCAAGTCAGAATCTCCCTTTCAACCTCCCCTCCTGCATCCCTTCCCCCCAAAAAAAGAAAGTGTTAGAATTATCCAAAATGTTAAAGAGTCATTTTCTAAAAAAAATGGGGAAACCCTAATCAAATAAAAAGTTTCAAGATTTGAACAGCACACAGATCCATCTATCTCATTATCTGGAAACTGAGCAAGAGAAGTTCTGTGACTTAATTTATATCTCTCAATCCATGGACAGTAACTGGACAGGTTTTTTGTGCAGCTTTTCAAAATTCCTTTCATCAAAAACCTTTCTGAGTATCAGCTGTTGTCTAGGGACTTTCTGATCTGTGTGACTTCCTTTGCTTTAATCTGTTACCACAGAAATAGTCCATTTATCATTTTTCAGTTTTCAGATAAGTTGTAAATGTTTTTGGGGTTTTTTCCTGCTCAGGCATCTTTGGGCCTAGGGAGCTTCACTAACTGTCGAGTTTCAGATAGTCCCAAAAACGCAGTTGACGGTCATGAACCTTGAGATCTATGACCAGGACTTTGAAGCACATGCAAACATATAAGCAAGCCAGTTGTTGGAAACTGGAGAGGAGGTTTTCCATTCCTCAGATGCACTAAGTGGAGGGCACTGCTCTGAGTGCAGCAGGACAAGCACACCTGAATTGGCCGTGAGGGTGATCTTGCAGCATCTACTGCAAGACCCACGACAGAAGCTCTGAGTACTTAGATGGCAACAGCACACAAGTCTTACAGTCGCTGCCAATTCTTACAACAGCTAGTTTAAACCTGATAAAGTTTTCATTTTACAGTATTTGCAGGAGTATCTGCTGTGTGAGTTAAATGTGCCAAAGAGGAGGTTGGTAGACTGTGGACATACAAAATCAAGACCAAGAACTTTAACTACTCAGGGACACTTACACTATTGGTTTTTAAGTACAAATACAGATGACAGATTGTATTGGTTACAGTGCACATCCTAACCTGTGTTTTGGGCAGACATAATTTTCAATGCTTTGGTTCAGGGGCCCTTGAGTAAACAGTATCTTCCCGTGGGGTTTTCAACACAGCATGAGGCTTCACAGATTAAAAGCAACATGTATTATACATGACATCTGTGTGCACTGTTCCTCAAAAGCAAGCTACAGGGAAGGATTAGAAAACCAGCAATCTTCCTTCATAAATTCCCTTTCCTGGTGTTGTGTCCCTGTGTCCATGTCTGTCCTGTCTCATCCCCCCCACTTTAATAATGCTGCCTCCCAGCGTGTTGGCTTTGGTCACCTTGCCATAATGAAGCAAGCCAGTCTGTGTCATATGTGGGCTTTCAGGAAGCTAATTAACAAGAGAGAGCCGTGGGAGTTTCTGAGAAGCTGAGCTCTGATGTAACCCAAAGCCATCCACTGGTAAGCTTTTAGATGCTCCAGCCATACATTATTTATGTTTGTCAGTCACATGGCAGCAAAGCTCATTTTGCATAATGGATACTTGCAATGGAAAAGTGCTTACAGGGTTTCAGCAGAGCAGACAGACTTTTCATCTATCTATATCAAAGAGAAATTAAACAATTACGGGAGTTTGCAGCAATCCTGTTGAAAACTCTAAAAGTAACATTTTAAAGGCAAGTAAAACACATTAAGATGACCCTTGTGATCACAGAATCACGGAATCATAGAATAGCCTGGGTTGGAAGGCATCTTAAAGATAACTTAGTTCCAACTCCCTGCCATGGGCAGGGACACTTTCTACTAGACCAGGTTGCTCAGAGCCCCCATCCAACCTAGCCTTGGACACTTCCAGGGATGGGCCATCCACAGCTTCTCTGGGCAACCTGTTCGGTGCCTCACCACTCTCATAGTAAAGATTGTTTTACTAATATGTAATCTAAACCTACTCTTTCACTTTGAAGCCATTCCCCCTCCTCCTGGTAACTACGTGATATTCCGACGTACGCCCGCACCATCGACCATTTGCACTTCTTNAGCCGTGCGTTACGCCCCGTCCGTTACCGGCCCCGCAGCCCCAGCCGGTCCCAATGGCCGACCCGCAGCCCGTGCCGGAGCAGGCAGAGGTGCCGTACTGCGGCCCCACCTCCCTTACGTACCTGCCCGTCCTGCAGTGGTGGGTGCCGCGCCCTGCCCGCCCCGGGGCCGGGCCGTACCCAGGGGTGGAGCGGGAGGGGCGGCGCGGAGAGTTTCCTCTCATACCGGGGGCTCGCAGGACCTGCCGGGTGGGCTGGCCACGGGGGCGGCAGCGGTTCTGCTTTTAGCGCTTCTCGCGGTTCCGAGGGCAAGAGTCTGGTTTGCTGCAAGGCCCCCATCATCACGGTNTGCCTCACCGCTCTCATAGTAAAGATTGTTTTACTAATATGTAATCTAAACCTACTCTTTCACTTTGAAGCCATTCCCCCTCCTCCTGGTAACTACGTGATATTCCGACGTACGCCCGCACCATCGACCATTTGCACTTCTTTCCGATCTGCGTGTACTTCCTTTTCCCATCTGCAGTTCCCACAAAATTCCCATTTGGCGGCACACCCGTGGGTGCCAGGAATGCCGTGTGCCGGCTGGCCGTGGCGCGGTGGCCAGTCCTGCCCTACGCAGGGAGGGCGCAGCTCCCATGCCGCCGGGGCTGCCGCGGGAAGCGGCGCGGGGGGG
>VWZD01006499.1:553364-589898 GCA_013396695.1 Sakesphorus luctuosus
CCGCAGCCCGTGCCGGAGCAGGCAGAGGTGCCGTACTGCGGCCCCACCTCCCTTACGTACCTGCCCGTCCTGCAGTGGTGGGTGCCGCGCCCTGCCCGCCCCGGGGCCGGGCCGTACCCAGGGGTGGAGCGGGAGGGGCGGCGCGGAGAGTTTCCTCTCATACCGGGGGCTCGCAGGACCTGCCGGGTGGGCTGGCCACGGGGGCGGCAGCGGTTCTGCTTTTAGCGCTTCTCGCGGTTCCGAGGGCAAGAGTCTGGTTTGCTGCAAGGCCCCCATCATCACGGTGGTGGCAGAAGCGATGTCGGGAGAGCAAGGAAATTTCTCTTAAAGTCCCGTTTCCTGCCACAAGCCTTATTGGTACAGAGGTGGTTTGACATGGGGGAAACGGGGCTTTGGCTCAGCCTGACCATTGGCCGGGATGTGGCCCCTGGACTGCCATCTGCCTGGTGTGATGCTGCAGGGCAGCTGGCGAGGAGTCGCCCTGGCTGGACCACTCCTAACTGGTGGCTCTGACAGGTCCCCACAGGTGACTGCGGAGCTGCACAGCCCGTGGCACCCTTGGCACTCAGAGTGATGCTCAGAGTTTCATGTTCTCCGAGGTTATGTTTTCTTGAGGTGAAGGTAGTGGTTGAACTCCTAAGTGAGATACTTTCTGTGGTAGAGTAAGGTTATCATAATTTTTTGTACATCTGCCATGTAATGGCGAAAGAGAAACCAGGGTTGCTTTCCTTCTTTTCCCAAGCACAGATGAGTCCAGCTAGTGTGTGTGTATGGCCAGACTTCGCGAACGAAGATTTGGGCAGGGCTCTCTCCACGTGGCTGTGCCCTTCCAGCCTGTGCAGAGGATTTTTTAGGTGAGGCACAGCAAGCACAGAACTGGCCCCACCGTTTAAGTCCTGAGGTCCGTCTGCCATGGCCGAGCGAGCTTGGACAGTGACAGTGAAGTCCTCGGGACTGTCACAGCACCCGGTACTAACCGGGGCTGACCCTGCTGAGCATCCGAGATGTGACGGGATGGGATGGCAGGGAGGCATTGAACTGCCAGGGGATGGTCCCACTGAGACTCGAACTCAGGTCCTTGGGATTCAGAGTCCAGAGTGCTCTCCATTACACCATGGAACCACCCCCCCAGCTAGTAAATAGTGTGGAAACTTTTTGTGTGAAACAGTAACAGCACATACAAATAAACTTTTAACTTGTCAGCAAGTAATCCTAAAACATTTTATTCTCCCTCTCAGTAACACCTCAGCAGTGGGAGTTCATCTGTGTTTTTAGTGTGACATAGATACCAATACTCCCATTTTAAAAGGACAGAAGGAAGAGTTTCATCCAAAGTCATTCATCCAACAAGTTTGAGACACAGCATAAAATTGAATCACAAACAATCCTTGAAAGAATGAACTGATTTTTTTTCCATCATGACAACCTTCTGAATACCCTTTCCATGTTTTGAAAAATTTTAAATGCTCAGTTTCATTTTACAGTTGGTGCACTGTCAACAACAAACCAGATTTTGGTCCAGAGATGTTTTAACAGCACACTTGCTAACCTGTATAAGGCCTGGCTGCCAAGGGTTCACATAAAACAGGCAGCAAACCCCAAAAACCTGGAGTCCGTATGAGGTCCTAAAATCAATCAGATAATAAACCACACACAAAGTGTGGATAGACAGTAGATAAATGGAGGAGGTCTTTCCCCATGTGCTTTTTGTTTAACCTCCATCTTTCTCTTATTAACAGTTTTCTTTTGATGCATGCCATAAAAACTCAAGTTTTGAAAACCTCAGGGCTAATAAGCAAAAAGATGAGCACTATGCTCTTTTCTGTATGGATTTTTCTTTTCCTGATAGGCAATATTTTTGTATTATGTGTCAGCACTAAGAATATGTTTAACTCATTATTTGAAAAAGACTGGCAGTTTATTAGATGATAAATTCACAAAAGGAAATTCCCAAATAATTTGTCAGTAAGTAGTTAAATGATGAAGGAAAACTATTGGCAAAAACCAGCTGCTGAAGCATGAATTAATTTCTGATGAACTTCCAATGACCCTTTGGGTGCTATATTAAGGATGAATTTGCCTTAGGTTTAATCTCCTATGGAACTGCTCAGTTGTGAAGGGTTTTGAGATTGTTGCTCTAGGAAAAAAAAACCCAAACATTTCTTCCTGCTGGGAGGCAGAGCTCAGTCAGGACTCTTACCTAGAATAAATTCCATGTACCTTTCAGCCTGATGATGGGAAATACCCCATTAACGTGGCAGATCCCCTATCCTTGGGTGCAGGTTCCTGCTGAGGTGTGATCATGAAGCCTTTGCTGTTGGGTGGTGGGGCTGGAGGTGGTGAGGGGCTCGCAGGTAGCCCAGTGCAGCTCAGCCCTGGTGCTTGGTAGCACCAGCCTCTTGTGTTAATGGGTGAGAAGGTGCTCTCCAGGCCGGTTTAATTGAGGCATTTGGGGGTCTTTTGCTGGGGAGAAGGAAATATGGGGGAGGTAGACAGCCTTCTTGGGTGGAAAAAGGGGAGGAGGCATGAATAAAACGTGAGACAGACATCATGAGGCTGCACAGCGACCATCATCTTGCGAGGTCTGTTCTAGTAAGCCAGTTTGCTGAAGACCTTATCCACTATCTACTGCCAATACAGCTAATTCAGAAAGATAAACACTGGGGTGCCTGAAACCAGGCTACTAATAAAACAGAGGATGCTGATTCAAAATCCAGCTGGCTTATCTCACCCAGTGAATATGAAAAGTCTGCTTTCCCAAACAACTCGATTATCAGTAAAGACACAGTGAGTAACTGGCACTGTTCTGCATTGGCATTCAGCTGATAAATTAATTAAATATGCATAAACCCTTTGGTTGAACAGAAGCACAGTTAGAGTAAGAAACTACTGCCATATGAGCAGTGTGTCATCCTTTGAAAATTAATCTCTCTGCTCCTTTGCTTCAGCTTTGCTCCTGCATTTGCACTGCAAGCTGTTATCTTCTGACATCAAAACCATTGGCATTGTCTCATAATTAAAGGTCATTTTTTTCCCAGTGAAGGTAATACCTTAGGCTAATAAGTAACCAAGATTACTTCTTTCTCACCTTATTCACACGTTTACTTGACTGTGGCCATTCTGATAAGTACCATGAATCAGGGATTTGGTCAAAGCATGAGTAAACACTTAAACCTGTTTCAGTCCTGGAAGTTCTGTATTAACTCTAAATTAAAATTCTGTTCTTTTAATAAATGTGTACTGAAATCAATTAGGTTGTATGAAAACAGACTTTTGTTCTTCATAGTTTGTGCACTCTCTGTTCCAAATCACCATATCTCACACTTTATGTGGCAAAATTCTCATATTGTCTTTGGTATAGTGGAGACCTTTCTGTTTAGAAGAGCAAAGTTAGATCTTTGATATGCATATGAGAAATGCATATGAGAAATGCTAATACTGTCTGTATTGGCATTAATGTTATAATGATATTACTAAGTTATATTTTTTAATTAAAAATTATGAGAACCAGTTAATTTCTTATCAGGGTCTCAAATGACCTCTCTTACACCTTGGAAACAAGGGAAATAGGCCTTCAACAATTAAAAATAAGCATAGAATATACATATATATACATTTATATGAAAATGTATATTGTCTCCCAGAATACAGATTTACACAAAGGTTAATTTTTACTTCTATAAAATCAGAGTAACCATTACAGAATTCACTGCAAACTGATGAGCTATTAAAATCTAACAACTGTTTCTTCTAATTCTGATATAAACCAATCAATGTTTTTGTTTTAAAGGCTAGCTGATAATTTCTACTTGTGTGGAGGATGCACTGTACCCTGTCGGCTACTGCATGAACTGTACATTGAAACCTGCAATCCAGATTTCAAGATTCAAGTACATCCATCCACCTTTGGAAAGGTACAGAGTAGACAGGATATATAAGATAAGCAGGGATGCCTAAACCGAAAATTTCATCATCAGATATACACACTGCACATCAAAAGAGATCAAGTAACAGAGAAGAATGAATATGTAATGTATTACACTTGTGTGTTTTCTAATGTATTTCTGGCAAACCTTCACATACAGGCAGTTATACTAGAGAAAAGAGTGCTGTCTGTGATGGAATTTATTTTCTTCATGGAACTGGTGAATGTTACATTAGCTAAGATTTCTTTTTCCAATGTATTTCAGAGAGTTTTACCACCTTTCTGTTTTTAACAGCAGAAGGTAAAACAACTCATCCCAAGGAGCTGTTTCTTCTGTCTTTAAAAGATACCTTCCACTGTTACATAATTTTATACTTTCTCTTTAAAGTATTCTTGAGGAGATTTTGCTCCAAACACTAAAAAGTTGTCACAGAATCATCCAAGCAGAACAAATGCAGATGTAAAACTGAATTTCCTTCTAACAGTTCCATTCTTCTGTTGCACAGAGGTTGATACAACCCACAGAGCAATTACCACTTAGAAATCCCAACTACAGCAAACACCCAGAGCTATTCAACATTTTTAACGAAGTAAGGAAGGTAGAAGACCTTATGATTATTTGTTGCTCAAGATTTTTTGTTCAGAACTTCCTGTTTTTTTACTGGCAATATTCTATTAGTTCCCACAGTAAGAGCTACTAAACATTGCTTTAACACTAACTCAAAATACTTTGAGTGCAAGTTGTATCTGAAATCAATTTCATGTGGATAAGCTCATTCTAGGAATCATTTATCTCAATTCAGTTGAATCTAATATTTTACTGGATAAGTTAAATCACTTTTACTGAAAATTAAGATTTGAGTGAGTGATTCAGTGTGATTTATTACCATAACTTAATGGATCATCAGCTAAGACCATGGGCAGAATTTGCCTGGCTCAGTGTAGACATCTGCCATAAGGTTGGTCACCTTAAAAATCTCTTGGTAGCCAGTGGAGAGAAATGAGTAGTTACATGTGTTCCCTCTCACACTGAGTCATCTCAGCCAGCTCAGATGAAATGTGCCTCAGAACAGCCTGTTTTCCTCCACTGACTACAGAGTCTACAGTGACTGGCTTAGACATTTCTGCCTTGTAGCCATGTAGGTAAGATTAATCCCATCCTGCCTGTGCACTTTCAGGAACTCCAGCATGACTGAGTTACCACCTGTAAATGAAGCCTTCTTGTGGTTTACATCAATGCATTTTACTTTTAAGCTTGGACAGGCAAAGATGAAGCGTGAGTCTGGTCACGCAGGGGAGCTTAGATGATGAGCCAGAGCTACATGGGCTGGTGTTTGCAACTGTTTGCTCACAGCCTTAACCGACCCGGTGCATTGAGGTGCAAGTTAACATATCCCAAATGAGCAACCTGGGTTCTATCTCCCCAGTGGCTTGAAATGGTCTGTCCTTCTGCAGCAGGAGAAAGGACCATGCAGCGAGAAGCTGAGAAGGGCAGGAACTGCAGCAGCTCTGATTTAAACTAAAGGTGCACATGTAATCAGTTACCCCAGCCTTGCTAATGGGCTGAGCTATTAATAATTCACCAAGCTGTAGTAACCTGACTGCAGTACATAGGTGTGGACTGCAAGGGCTTTTGCAGTCAAGCCTCATGTGAATCAAATTGTAGTGACTGAAGACATTAGTAATCTTATCTGCCCTATCCCTCTGCCTAAATAACCTGTTGTCTCTAGGCAGCGGGAAGAAGTGTGTGCCTTGTGCCACAGAAGTCCCAGTTTCATAGGCTGCCCTTTTAGGAAAATGAGATTATGCTAAACCAGCAGCTTGAGAAAGGAAGCAGCTGGTGTGGAAGCATGCAGAAACATGCAAAGAACAGGACTCCTGTTAAAACTGGAGGTGCATGTTACTGTGAGTTGGGAAATCTGTCCTTTATCAGGGGTTTGGACCAGTGATACACACTTTGCACAGAGTCTGAGGTTTTTGCTGCTGAGTGAGTGGACACTCTCCTGAATCCTCACTAACATGCAGTACTCAATCCTCTGTTCCTGCTACATAGAGAGCATTAGTTCCAGGTGTCCTGGGTTAGTTTCTGTCTTCACAGGACAGCTCATGCAGAATAATCATAGTGAAAGTGGATTATTAACCTGACAGTATCTAATTACTCTGCAGAGCCTGACCTTGACAGATGCTGCATGACTTCCATTCACACTTAGCACCATGGTGGTCAAAAGGTTGCTTTGCAGCTTGATGATTCAGGTCCTTTTAAAACAGATAAGTCAGGCCCTATCTTGTCAGCACACCTTGCAAGAGTGAGTGGGTAGGCAAAGCCCCCTGTGTGAGTGAGTCCTACTTAAATGAATAAGGCTTGAAGGTCTGGCACAGTACAGGCAGCACGATGGTGCCTTCAAGTTTCCCCAGCTGATTGACCTCCCCGGACTGCAGTGGGTCTCCTGGTGTAAGCACTGAATGTTTTTCAGTGCAAGGTAAAACAGACTACTCTAAAAAAATTCCCACTTGAGAGAGGTAGTCCCTTAAAATACTTAGCCTTTGATCTGCAAAAGCCTGGTTGAGTTCATTCAACAGTTACCATTTGAGAAATATGTAAGAACAGTATTAGCATGCAAATGATGGAAAACAAACAAAGTGATTAAAGACAAAAAAAACCCATAGCAGACATTTTTGTGGTTTAGAATGAATTTGCCAAGTATCTCTAATTTTCTGTTTCTTTTTACAGCTTATTCAGTTAGTTTTCCCTGGTCTGGTGACAAGAAAGCGGACCACAGCAGGGAGTATCAGGTACTGGTTTTGTGTCCTTTCTTTGAAAGTTATTTCTAACTATTCTAATAAAATTATCAAGTGGTTGACTTCTCAGCCCCAGCACTGTAATGCAGCAGCTAGATTGTTGGTTGTAAATCTGTAACACAAGATTCACAAGATTCAGAGTGATTCATGGTGTCACCAAGGATGTTAAAACAGAGTTAATTCCATGAAAACCACCACATCAGATCTGCTTTGATAGGGCATGAATTCCAGGTCAGATTGCTTTTAATAAAAAGTTACTGCTCTGATTTGTATGGGCTATTAACAGCGTAGTTTGCATTTGGCATGCTAGACATCACAGCCTTGCTTGGAGCTCTTGAGACGTTGAGTCTCAAGGTCAGAAAAGCCCGGCTCTGGGATGTACGGGGGGCAGCCATGATTGATGTCTGTGTTGTGCTTTTCATCCTTGCACATATCCATGGAGTGACCCCAGCCCATATTGGTGGTCAACAGAAGTGCTGTGAACAGTTGAACCATTTAAATCAGGCAACTTCAGGTCCTCTTCCTGTGTGTTCTTTCTTTTCCTTTTCCTCTCTTCTAGAGCACAGAGAGTTTGATACTCTTTCATATCCAAACTTATAATCACATTTTGAAAACCTAGATGAGAAAGGGGATGTTTTGAGGACATTGTGACAGAGAAATTTTACAGGCATTTTGTGTGTAGCTGTAAAGAACAGGCCTTGAGTACAACATGCCCTTACTTGATCTGTGAACTTTTCTCCACTAGTCTGGACTTGCTAGCAGCTTGTGCCAGGAGATCCTGTATTTGGGAGTGCCTCACCACAGACACTCACAGGCTTCTCCTCATAGTAGGCAGGATTTGGGATGGTCTTTGGTAGTCCCCAGCCTCCATGCTCTCTCTTCCCATCAGCAGAAGGTTATTACCCTTTCCTGGCTGCTGGTGGCTCCAAACCATGGCACCACTCCCTTGGCTTCATGGTGGCCCAGTCTGGGAAGAGCCAGCTGGAAGCACCTTGGTAGCAGAGATGGGGACTCCGTTGCTCACTGAGCTCAGGATAAACCTTAGGGAAGGTCTGGCAGGTTTCTTGAGTTTTAGCTTTGCATGGCCACTGATGGGCCATCCAGTCCCCAGGCTACTTTGAATGGCCAAGTGTGCTGGTTTAGAGGTAAACCAGCAGGAGAAATGAACTCAACACAAGAGAGATTATGAGTCAGAGCCACAATTTAATAATAATAATACAGTAAATACCCTGACGAAAAGGGGAATTGCTGTCAACTCCCAAAACCCAGCAGTGTAACCCAGTGCCCTGGGGTACAAACCCAAAGGGGTTTGTTAGCCCTTGTGTGAGACCTGTGTGGTTCCCCCAAGTCCAAAGCAAAAAGAAGTGAAAAAACCTGTTGGTACAGGTGATGGCTGTGGTCTGGTCCGGAGTGGTGGTCTCCTCCTGTCAAGGTCCTGCTGCTCCTCTGGGTCCAACAAAAGGGTCCCCAGGTCTTCTTACCTACCTCTTTTTGTACCCTCAGGGAGCATCCAGTCCCTCCCCTGGGGCGGGGACTCACACAATGGGTGATTAACTCTGTGAGTCATGGGCTATTTTTGGACTGTTGATGGCCCATTAGCACCTACGCCCCCTCAGGCTGGGAGTGGAGGTGCTAACGACTCCCTGGGAAGCTGCTGCAAATGGGCCATTGACCTTGGGAATGAATAGATGGGGGTAGAATACATAGCTTTGGTCCCCCCCACACAGTGACAACTGGTCTCACCTGCTGAACTAGGACACCAAGAAACAGCTGCACTAAGTCCTTCAACTTCCACAGGGACGTGGGGACCTCTGGTCCCTGATTTCACTAACTGTCCCATACAAATCTGTTGCACCTCATTCACTGCCTTAATGTTTTTCATTTAGAAGAAGGTATCGTTCCAGGGCAAAAACTGTTAAAAAGAGTTTGTAAATAGTTTGTGTAATTTTTTTCTGTTGGGGAAAATAAATATTCAACAGAATTTAAAAAACAAATAAAAGGGTTTTTTTTAACTTAAATGGAATGATCTGATTTCAAAGGAGGATTATTAATTATTTGATGACTTGATGAAAATCATATGGTTTTCAGTTAATCTTTTCTTAATTTTCTAGATATCATTATGATGGAATAGCTATCAAGAAGGAATCTTCCTTTTATGCACGTTTTTGCTGTCTTCTGTATGAACAAAATTATTTCAGGTTTGTTTTTTAAAATGTTTTAATCAAGAAATGTCACATGACAGTCTATCTATTGTCTGTACATAAAAGTCTGCAAATCATCTGTTGAACACTGACAGCAGCATTATTCTTTCCTTCTCATTATACACTCTATAAAAGTTCTATGCCTTTGGGTGCTGCACCCTAACAGAGAAAATGCATTTTGTAAACAGACCCTGCCTAATTGGACTTCCTTGAATTGGACATTGTAGTCATGTATATCTTAAGAACAAGAACTCATGCCAAACCTAAACAAAGAGCTTAATATATTGTGACTTTAAATGGGAGCTCAAAAAAACATATTGAAATGGCTTCATGACATTTGTATCACTTTCCTTGTTGAACAGTAGGCTGAAGAGACATGTATTGAAGTATAAATGACTGCGCCGTTCTGAAGAGTCCTACAAACAATCATGTTATCAAGGTTTTTTTACTACTTGAAACAACGAGGATATTACTTCAAAAATGCTTCCTTTATTTAATTTTAAAACACCATATTTTAAAATCACCTCTTGCAAGAGAACACCAAAACAAGTATAAATTGATTGCAAAACTTAAAAGCCTAAAAATAATTGATGAATATAATATTCTTTGGCAGATTAGAGTGTAAGACAGGAGCATGGTCCAGTTGTTGGCAGGAGAGGAAGAATTTTCATGGTTAAGCTTGTGGCTCAGATAAACAAACCACAGGCTTACCCTTCTCCCCAGAAAAAAAGGGAGGGAAATGTTGCCATTTTGTAACGGTTTTACACTTCTTTTTAATGCACAGGAGAAGAAAATTAGGTGCAGCCTATGCCTTGGATTTTGAAGACCAGTTTTGTATCCTTACCCTCTTATAGCATTGTACACTACTTTAGTGTGCACATGGGTAAATTCTCTACTTTGGTTCCTATTCCTTAAAATGGGGATATAACATTATCCTATAGCATAAATGTCAATGCAATACAAGTCAGCCTATTAAGCACCCAGATACCTGGTGATGATGAAACTGTCAGTGTCTGTGATATTTTACATAATATTTACTTCATTGAGAGCATGCTCTGCAAGAGTATGGAAAAATTATATCCAAAGGGTTATAGCCTTTCTCCATAGGTTTTATAGCACAGAAATGTTGCTGAAGTCCATAGAGGGACAATGGCAAATGATGGGATAATGCAGAGGATCACATTCTGCAGATAATCAAGTAGCAGTCAGTTGCTGTGAGAACAAACAAATTATTTATAGGCAATTTGAGGCTGGTTTTTCATGACACCCTTACTGAAGTGATAGTCTTTGCTTCCTCTGCACTGAGTATAACCAGAGCTGGACTAAGATTTGGTATAATATTTGCTATCTACAATTAGGAGAGGCCTTGGCCACTATTCAAGTAACATTGGAGGTCTCTGGCTAAGTCTATGCTGGTCTTTCCTCTTCAAGGAAAGAAAGGTGTTTTCCTGCAGCATCACTTGAAAACAGCAATCTTGATGGGCACAGTGGTAGACCTGGTGGTCTGGTAACCAGAGAGATGAGAGACAACAGTACAACTTGAATTGTTGTTCTTTCTTCCTCCTGGCATAGACACATGAGGAAAAATTAGAAAAAAATAGGAGGAACCAAAAGAGCAATGTTGGCTAAGTTTGGGCCAGGTGCAGAAAGAATGACTTTAGCCACAACTGGGAGACAGATGCACCACATATGCCAGCATAGTTTCTGTCCTTGGCCCTCACTATGGAAACAAGCCATCTTGTCCAACAGGCTGGGGAACATGCTGCTTAACCACACAGGAGCTGCTGCACTGGCTGCAGGGCTCCCTCTCCTTCTCCACCAGCAGAGGTGCCTGCCCAGACACCTACTCCTAAAATCTAATTTGTCCAAACCAAGGAAAAGGAGGTGCATTCCAGGGAAAGGGATGAAATTAACCAGATACCTACTGATCTTGATATTGTTTCCTGAGATAAACACCTGTCCTATTGAAGAAAGGCTGAGAGAGTTGGGGTTCTTCAGCCTGGAGAAGAGACAGGCTCCAGGGAGACCTTATAGCACATAAAGGGGGCCTGCAAGAGAGCTGGAGAGGGACTTTGTACAAGGCACATGGTGATGGAAGAAGGGGGAATGGCTTCAAGCTGAAAGAAAGAAGGTAGGATTAGATTGGGTATTAGGGAGAAATTCTTTAATGTGAAGGTGGTGAGGCACTAGCACATGTTGCCCAGAAAAATTGTGGATGCCCATCTCTGGAAGTGCTCAAGGCTAGGCTGGAAGGGGGCTTTGGGAAACCTGGTCTAGGGGAAGGTGCCCTGCCCATGGCAGGGGGGTTGGACAGGATAATCTTTGAAGGTCCTTTCCAAACCAAACTATTCTATGATTCTGTAACTTTTCATATTACAAAAAAAAAATCAAAATATAAAGATTGCATTTAGGCAAAGATAATCTTTCTAGTTGCAACCAAGAAGTCCCTTACCTACAAAATTATCTTGTCTGATTCTTCTTTTATGTAAGACAGTTATAAGACACTAAGCTGTTGAGTGAAGGCAGACAGCTGAAATCAGAACAGCTTCCACTCTAAATGCAGCCACAGGTTCCTGTCCCAAGCCAACATGCAGGCCTTCAGAACCTGGGCAGCCAGGTGTCATAATTACTCCTTACTGTCTCATAGAGCACAGTAGGAAAAAACTGTTAAAAAAAAAAGGCAGAAAGCAGTAACAAAGCACAAGACACAGCCAGAGAAGCATGAGTAGCATAACTCTGAAAGAAATAATTAGGTCACATACAAAGTAGGCATCAGCTTCAACCAAATAAATCAGTTAGTTTTCATTTCTGTGGAGTGTTGTACATTTTTGGCATTTAAGTAGGAGTACCTCAAGGAAATACCTCAGCTTTACTGTCCTCTCAGTAGCGTTCAGTGCTTTTTGAAATCAGTTAATATTTCATGATCCAACGAAGCTGATAAAATTAGCAATGTCAAACTCTAGATTTTTTTTAATTATAAAATTGAAATTTAAGAAAACGGTAATTAAAACTTGATGACTTTTCTACCTGCAAGAAGAAATTTTGTTCTCACATAGGTAATCATATGTATACCCACACCAGGGGTTATTTGACACACAAAATCTCAGTTTTTAAGAGTGTGTTGGTGTGGAAATTTCCCAATTAGAGTGAAGAAGATTTTTAATATAACATTTCAGTGCAGTCCAAATGCTGGTCTGTGGACCAGACTCCTGTAATGGGATATACTTCTTTGGCTTGTTGCTATTTCCCTCTGGAAGAAACAGGGGATATGTGTTTCGGTAGTGAACTAAATAACTATTGCACCATCCCATGCGTGAATAAAGTCCAACAGGCAGATGCTTTTTCTGTTGCACATACCAGAAGGGAAGGTGGATCCTGGAGCCCAGTTTAGAGACCAAGGCATCAATCCATCCTGCGGGCTGGTGGAGGAAGTGATTGTTTTGAGCCATTCTTGCTAATTACTGAAAAGGATATTTCTGGACTATGTTGACATAGTAAGCAGTTGACGTGGTTCTGGTAGTAAGGAACTAGGCCTCTGAAGGACCTGGCAGCTTGGGAGCTGTGCTTGTGGGTGTCATAGAAATGGCAGTAAGATTTTAATGGTGTGCCTTTGAATACAAAGAAGGGATTTGCCTTTTGGTAGTCAGTGGGGCCTCAAATGTGTCCGGGTTGGAACATCCTCACACAAGGAGTGCTGAGGATGCTCTTACACAGCACCTACGAGTTGGTTCAATTAGAAATCTTTGATTCTTTGAAGATATGTGTACCGCAGTCTGATGATGATGTTATGAAAATAGTGTAAATAAACACATGAGGATTCCAAACACATTACAGACATTAAGGGAATATGTTATTTACTGCTTCGCATTACAACAGGAATACATTCCCTCTAGGAATGGCAGCTTTGAGGACAAGCCTCAAAGTACCTAAAATTGTGCTTCCTGTGGCCTGGACTACAGCAGTGTTAAAAAAATGTCATTGAATTTTGGTTTTGTAAGAGTTGCTTTATGACTCTAGTAATAGGGAAGGTTTAGGCTCCTGACTGTCTAGTGAAGCAAACGTGTTTTTTCATTAAAAACAATCTGATATGATTCTCCAGAATGAACTTTTCTAATCTCAGTGTAATCAGACAGTCAACAACAGGCACATTCAATGTCTTCCCTCCTTTCTTTTTTGTTTTGTGCTTCCCATTTGTCTCTGTTAATATATTTGTCATCATCACTCTTGTATTTCCCATTTTAGCTCTAGTTCCCACCCCACAGCATCACCACAACCTCTGCAAGAGAGATGGTGAATCTCCTTGTGATTCTGCTGTCACATATTTTCCCCTTCTCCCACCCACCTCCTCTTTTGTGTGTTCCATTTTTACCCAGGCACTGCTCTCCCGGGGATGCAAGCATCTCTGATGTGCAGCCAAGCACCTCTGCAGGCACCAGGTGAGTCCCAACCCCCCTTGCTGGCAGTGGGAGCACATACATGTTAGTGTTCCGTAGGTATTGGCATTTACCCACCACTGAGCTCCTAGCTGGCTGCTGGGGCAGAGGAGAACCGGTGCAGCACCCCTATCACCCCTCGATGTCCCCATGTGGCAGCAGTGGGGAGCCAGCCTGCCGTGGGAGCCAACCCACTGGAGGCGAGCACTGCTGATATGTGTTGCCATAGTAGCAGCAGGAAAAGATACAGCTGGCCGCCTTCTCAGGGAGAGCAGGAGCTGGAAAACATTCATTAATTTTGTTTCACAGGCTTTAGAAATCTGCAGGAAGGACCTATTTGAAAGAAGCATTATAAAATGTCTCTATTTACCTGTGTTTATCTTTGTCCAGCCACCACCTCTAAAATGTCTGGGAGAGTAACCAGCACTACCAAACATGCCCAGCATGTATGTTGTGCCCTGTCTTGGCAGCCAGTTTGGTTGTTTCTTGGGAGCATAGCCTTCATGGCACAGAGTAGTGGCAGAGGAAAAGGTGGTGAGGGTCAGTCCTGTGAGGAGCAGAGAAGTGAAAGTATTTTCAGTGGTTGGAGTTTTCAGGCAATTAAGCTGGTTACATTTTGTCTTTTGTCCCTTCAAGACTTATGGTGGTACCCTGGTTTATGACACATCTCAGTGGTGAAACCCAGCAGCCAGGATCTGATTAGATAGCCTGAGTGTTGGCAGCACATTTTCTACCAAGCCTCTGCCTGTCAACCTTCAAAACAGCTGAGTCCAAAAGGACCCTGGAGTTTGAAATGCCTTCAGAGACAGTGAGCAGGTGTTCAGAAGCAGATGGAAGCTTGACTGGAGGCTTCCAACCCTCACAACATGTCCCTTTTACCAGCAATGTAGTCTCTGCCTCTCCTAGCATTACCCTCAGTGAAACAGGCAGGGACAGAAGCAGGAGATAGTACAGCAAGAACAGCCTGCTGTGCCTTCATCCCTGGCTTTTCAGCAAAAAGCCACTGGTCAAGCCTTTGTAGATCCAAGTAAATTCTGACTGTGTGGAACATCATGGCCAGTTTGCAAAGTCAATGGGTGAAAGTCAGAAAAAATAGCTATCTAAACTGATGTACAGTGCAAAAAATGTCATAACTGTGAAACCTAATCACAAGGATTATTATGTTTTGTTATTTTCATGTTTATAATAATTATTACCATTCCAAACAAAGTGCAACTACAAATTCAAACCCATGGTTCTGGTAAAAGAAGTTCAAAGTCATTGCACGGTTAAATGGCCAGTACCGTGTTGTCTTTATAATGAATGTTTTAGTTTTATGTTAAAATTAAGAAATTGATCTTAAGATTTATTAGAAAATCATAGGACTACTGAATGACAGGAAAGAGAGCAGGGTTTGTTTCGTAAACATAATGCTCCAACCTGCTATACTCTGTCCAGTTTGAGCTCATTTTCTTACTAAATACAGAATAAATTGGTGAGATTTTAAAAGGTTTTTTGTTTGTTTTCTGTTCTATATTTTATCACAGTAGTAATTCCTGGAGTTCTGAAAATGCAGCTGATTACAGGAAGAATAGAGAAAAAAAAGAAGCAGTGAGTTTCAGATTCATTAGACATAACAAAATGTCTATCTGTGTGTTTAATTAGAACCACTGTCTAATATGTTCTAATGAAATAGAGTTAGCCCATCTTCTTCAAAATAATCTTTATCTGTGTAATCTCAGTACATGCTCAATTCCCTTGCTCCTATTTCCCCCATTAGCTAAATATTTTTGTTGTCTTAACGTCAGTTCAAATAATTTGGTGTGTACTGATACCAGAAATTGTGGCTGACAGCCCAGGTTTTGAATATCACAGGAGTTAGTGGGGCACAGCCTTCCTTGCCTGAGGCCCGTGGTGACAGACCCTCATGCTGGTGAGGCAGTGCCTTTTCAACATGTTCAGAGTTTATTGGCATGATAAGTATTTAAATACTAGAAAATGATAAAGAAAAAAGAGCACAACCCCTGCTCACTGAAAAGGGCAGACGCACAGCTAACCTGTGGCAGTTCTCCCCTCAGTGAGCTGCTGTGAGGTGGCTTCACACCGGGGTTGCTGAATGTCAGCCAGCACACCACGAGCAACAAACTTATGTGGACCAAAGTGAGGGAAAATGAGAGACTGGATGTCTGTCGTACTTTGATGGAGTGCTCAGGTGCAGTAGTGAGTGCTGGAAAGTGGATGTAATGGCAGGCAATGAGAAATGTACTGTCACCCTGACAGCACAGCTGACTCCCTGCAGCCTTACTCAGGAGGTTACAAGTGTGACATGAGTGCTATAGAAAATATATGTGGGAGATACATATTGCATGAAATATTCACTGGATTTAAAAATTTAGGCAGCCCTGCTTGTTTCTTTCATCCACCCCTATTTTCTGAAAAAAAAAAAAAAAAGACAAGCATTTCTCTGAAGAAATACATCTTATTAAAAATAATTTTCTACGATTTCAAGAAAATAATACTTAAAACTGACAATATAATTGCAATCTTTTTTATTGTTCAAAATAAATTCTGATGCATCAAGAGTGAGAATTTGGAGTATTATCCATCTGTCATTTATCTGAAGGCTGAGCAAGAGACATTTCAATACCTGGTTCCTGAATTCAACCAGTTCTTCCTTGAAGAGCAAGTGCAAAGTGAGACAGACCCCTACGAAACGGTACGTTCAAAGTGTCAGATCATAAAGCAAGTTCACTCTTTCACTGTGAGATAATTTTGTACTCTCTTTTTGGTCACAGATTGGATTGCTTGCCAATGACTACTACAACTATTGTCAAGTTATTTTACAAATGGTGAAAGAGAGCAAGCTTGACAAGGTATGCTTTTGTTTTGATAACATTTATTCTGACAACAGCAAACAACTGTAAGGAAAAAATTGTGTCTGTGTACCTTATTTATTTGATGGTTTGATCTAAGGTAGGTGATAATTTATGAACTAAAGGAGCACTCAGTCACGTTATTTTGGAAATCTGAATTTACACAACATGCTCCAAGAATCTGAATTCCTAAGCATATCCTGAGCCTTCGTGGCACATCAAAAGGTCTGAGCCCAGCACATAACACACAGCCACGGACACATATCTTCTAATATATACTCATGTCCATGGCACAATTCTTTGTTTCTCCCCTCTTTCTTACACTGCCTTGTGAGGTTCAGCTCGTTGCCACTTCCCCAGGACACTTCCACTTACATTGGAGCCCAGCCAGGATGGGGCCAGGCAAAGAGTCCATCTCCACAGTCATTCCTTTGCTTCTATGCTTGTGTGTTGTTTTACTGAATTAAACTTCACCTTTCACAGGGGTAAAATCAGTGAAAATTCATGAAGTACTTTGTGCAACAGGTAGAAGAGTGTATCATGTCATTCTGGAGGTCTCTGCAGCCTGAAAGAATAGAACTGATGTGCTTGCCAGATGTGTGCCAGCTGTTAAAAAGTTATGATAGGTATCTATTCAAGGTATTGTAGACACATTTGTTTGTTGTAATTATGCTATTGCATGTTTGTGTCTCTTCAGTTATTCTGTCTAAGGAGAAAGACCAGCTGTTTCTTTTGTGCTGTGCAATGGGATTGTCGTTCTTACCTCAGCTCTGCTCTTTGGCTTTTTCTGAGAGAGAACAGTATGGGATTTGAAAGGAGCCAGTGGAATTTGAGATAGCTTCCATTTTCCTCCAATGTATTAATGTGAAAGTCTCTAATTTCAATGGAATGTGCTGTTATAAATGTGGTCTGTGGTTCTGGCGTGAGGTTATGTGACTGAAATGTCAACTGATAACTGTTTTCCAGATTGTGAGAGTTACTTTTCATTTGAGAACACTACTGCATTTCTCAGTGACATGCCACATAGAAATATGCAGTTTTCTGATAAAAATAATTTGTTTCTTACTTGCAGCAGGTAATTAAGTAGTGTCTAGTAAGTAATTCAGGAAACAATGTTTACTTTTAACATCTTTTTCCTTCTGCTAATAAAGGTAGTTTAGCTCTTACTTAATTGGAAGAAAAAAAATGGGCTTCTTTACCTTTACATTTAAACTATCAATACAATTTTATTTCATGCTGATGTAAATATCTATAGTACACCAGTCATGTGCAGCACCATAAATTTCAATTTTAGGAACTGGAGAACATCCTACTTCCTGATTTCCTGGAGGAGGTGCCTGCACAACACATTGACTCAATCAGATCATTCAGTGAAAATGTTAAACACTGGATGCTTAATCCTTTGAGAGGATTTCCATTACTGCTCCAAACATCCAAATCTAGTGGTAGGTTTGAGTAAGAAAGATATTTTCAAAATAACCTTTGGTTAAACTGCAGAGAAGATTGTATTACAAGACTCTTAAATTATTTTTAAAACTTTTTGAGCTGATGTAACTTGGATACTAGAGACAACTGGATTTAGTTGGGATATAGTTAAAAATAAAAAGTCTCAGTTAAAGTGTGAGAACAAATGTAAGCCAAAATGATTCCCAATTAATGGTAAATTGCAATGGACTTAAACCTTTTTAAAGATCTGTCTCTTGCCATGATTGCTTTGGCTGTGTGGATGACTGAATAATAAGCAGCATGCCCTCTGAAATTCAGATATTACTCTGCCTTTCACCTTGCAATTGGTTTTATGCTGATAAATTAATTAATGGCTGTAGCACAGTCCCATATAAAGTGGGAAAAAGCCATAGTTCTATAGGGAAACCATGACTACCATTAGAGGAATTAGAGGATGATTGGAAAAAATCTACAAACCTGCATGTATATGTTTGTGTTTCTGAATATGTACGTACACACATGTATATATTTATATATATGATGCTGAAGATTCTGACTAAAACATGTTGCTCAGTTGCTCCTTGAGTGAAGACCAACTCTGCAGTGGCAAAGCAGGGCTCCTGTGTAGACAAAAAATTGTATTAGGATTCATATGCCTAAGAAAGACTTGCAGACAAATTTAATTATGGCATTTCTTATAATTGAATGCTCGACAAAGCAAGCTTAGTAAAGTGTTTTTAACATGTGTGTGCATGGACTTATATGTAAATAATCACCTGTGACCCTTTGTATATATATCCTGGTCTTCCTTCTTTGTACTAACATCACAGAAACAGAAATTTTCAGTTGAAAATCAATCTGTCTACAGAAGTTGCTCTATAATTGAGTTCCCTGCAACTGAGAATCAGTTATTTTCTATTTTATTCTTAAGAAGGGTATTCTTGGACCTTTTCATAATTACATATAACACGTTATAGACAGAAGAAAAGTAGAACCAAAGAAACCAACTCATATTAACAGTGCTACAGAATCATAGATGCACAAAGGTGGAAATGTAGACCATCTAAACAGAATACAGGAGATTTAGACTTAACATTGCATTCATTCACCTGAAACTATACAGGTAAAAGAGCATTAGTCTTGATTAGGAAGTATTAAATGTAAAAAAAAAATTTGAAAGTATTTTTCCTGTATATCATGGGTTAATAGATTCACAGTGAAGAAAAAGTGGTGATCTGGGCAGCTTCTCCTTGCAACCTTTGACTGCGAGGGTCCCCAGCCTAGCCCATAATGCTGGATCAGAGCCCCTGCTGTGCCTTCTGTTACACTCCAAAGCTCCCCTAGGGATCTACTTTCTAACTTTAAAGATCTGTCTTCAGTAATGCATTTTAGACTGTAAAATATTAATGATGTGAAACATCTGCCTCTTCTTCTTTAACAGAAGTTAAGGAGTTTGTAAAAAGAATCAGGAGACAGACAGACCTTTGTAACATGGCCAAGGTATGTTCAGAATCCATGAACCAAAAAAGCTGAGCATCTCATTCACACAGGCAGTTTGGTTTATTTTTGAGATGCTCCATTGTAAAATAGCAGCACCGTGGATGTTTTGAACAGTAGACCATGCTCTAAATCATGCTCTCCTTCTACTCATCTCTACTTACACCATTAAGTTTGCTGATGGGGCCTGTTCCTCCCTCTGGATTCTGCAAAAGCCTCTGAGATGTGGTCAATGGTCCCATCAGGAGAGGAGAACACAGTAGCTGGAAGGGTCAGATGACTGTTTCCAGTATCTTCACCCATCCATGCCAAAGCCAGTCAGTACGTTCTCTAGAGCCTCTGCAAAATACGAGAGAAAAGCAAGGGAGCTCCCATGATTAGTCCCATTGACAAATTAAAACAGTTATCTCATTAAGTGAAACTCTGTAAGTCTTGTAAATTAGCATCCCCATAGTCCTTCAGTGGTCACATAGCATTGATTCCAACTTCTGTTGGAGATCTTGCCATAGCCATGGGCACTGGGCTCCAGTGTAACAGGGTATGAAACAAATACCAGTTAACATGTTCCTGCAAATTGTGTCCCTCCTGTCCAAGACACACTACTAGATGGTTAGATGAACACCACAGGTGTTTAGACTTTTCAGCTTGTGAGAAATATGCAGATGGTTCATGGGGAGGTGGACAAATGTCAGAAAGGATTGCTGAGTGTCTTGGTCAGTCAGACCCCATCCTAGGCTTGTGTGGACTCGTATCCTGATTCCCACTGTGGCCCTCCTCAAATGCTCACGTGAAGTGGATATGAGTAAAGCAAGAGGTACCTCCCTCCTCCTCCACTGTACTCTCCTGGCTTCCAGCAAACTGAGATGACAGTTAATATCCACATAATTGTATTTAATGTCTTGATTTGATCAAGTAGTGATTTCCAGTTTTGTTTTTTGAATTTCTACCCTTCTTCATGCAATTCTCTCTCTGCAAATCTCCATTACATCCTTCTTCAGTTATTTCTCTCCAAAGCTGAAGTTTATCTCCTCCTCTCACGTGGGAGTCATTTGATATTTCTAATCATCTCTGCTTTCTCTATCTAAAACACACCTGGAATTTCAGCTAGAGACTGGTGGTCAAAGCAGGTGAGAATGCTCCTGATGAGAAGTACTACAAAGGCATTTTGCAGCTGCAGCTTCTGAACAATGTACCCACACCATCCCTTGTAGAGTACTTTGCAATAATTTAGCCATCTGGTGAGAAAATATGAAAAATTTTGTCAGAGTCAGCATTTAAAAGAAAAAAAGGTAAATTTCCTCTCATGTGTAGGTAAAGCAGGCTGACAGCTGCTGCTACCTGGGCATGCAGAAGTAATCAGAGCACAAAAAGGTGCAAATTTGCTTCGAAAAAAGAATATGAATAAGATGCTTGTCATTTCCTGGGGCTGATTCCTGCCTCTGGTAAGCTGTATTTAGGTGTTGTGAGAGCTGGCTCTCAGTCATTTAGAATATTATATCTAGTATAGTGAAATCCAATAGCTAAAGGGACCAGTCTAAAGAGTCAGATGCTAGCAGGGTACTGAAGGAGCTGTCCCTGTAGTTCCCAGCCTTTAGGTCATTTGTTCCTGTTGGAGGCTCTTCTTCTGACACTGGAAGCTCTAAGTAAATAAGAAAATGCCTTTGTCTTTAGCTTAGATGAAGGGGACTACTGAGTGAGAATCAGAATGTTTTTGATATTTCAAAAAAGTCAGCAGAATGACAAAAAATTCCTAGATTGAGAATTGTGTTTGAAAACATGATCAGCTACATTCACTGCTACTTGTGGGGTCATGGTAAGCACCTGGTGAATGGGATTTGTTAAAATGTTTATGAATCCTGAAGTTTTCCTGAATTTTACAAAACATTTTTTTCCTCTGGAAGGCCCAGCTGAACAAGGATTACTCATACAAAAGCCCAAAATTCAGCAAAGGCTTTAAGAACTTACTGATTTCAGTATGGAATTGAGAGACTAAATGTATGGGTTAACAAAATTTAATGGATTCAGATTTAGTTTCCTTGACTGTTTTCATAATTTTGTCAAGAACTTTTTTTAAAAGTATCAATTAATTAAAAAGAAATTAAGAGGTGAGGATCAAATGTTAGTCTGAAAATTCTTTGCAATATTTATGCGAGTAATACTTTTTGGGACAAATATGAATACAGATTCATTCACAAATGACTCATAAGGAGATAAATGGGATAAAATCCCAACTAATATTATTTTAACTATTACCGTATTTCTAATTTTATTTTTACTCTCTCAAAGTTTTGGACAACTCGAGAATTGAATTGAATTTGAATTTAATTGAAACATGTATTAAGGACAGGTAACATCAAGGAAAACCTGTCCCTGGTACACCATTCTGTGCCTTAGACAAAATACCATTATTTGGTGTAATTTTAATACCTCTAGGCAAAACCAATTGCCCAGGTAATTGTCCAGATAATTCAAGGATGTTAGACTTGTCTGCTTCATCACAGACAACACAGAGTATCATTGGAAAGAACAAAAATCTCTCAAAGACAACTTCTTCTTTGTTCCTATTTCCCTTGAGACCCAATTTGGAGACTGCTCATATAAAGTCTAGTAGTGAATAAGGGAAGCTTCTTTTTTTCAATTCCCTTATTTGGCTGAGTTAAAGGCTTGAGAAAATGAAAGGCATTAACTGGTTTTTTTATTCTCTGTAGACAGTAAGAGCACTCTTGAGCAACAACAGCACAGTCACTGTTCTGCGAGCAGGCTTGCATGCTGTCTTCAATGAGCAGTCTCTGGATGTGACTAAAAACCTCTTTCAAGACAAGTTCAGGAATCCGAAGAAGTGGCAGAAAAACATAGTATTCAAATGTAATGGGGTTTTTTTGCTATATTTTGTGTATCAACTTAAGCCCTTGCTTGCCATTGTTAAAGCTCCGGCATTTCCTCTTGTTCATTCATAGCATCTGCCCACTGGGAGTTACAGTCTTGCAGTAACCCAAATGGCTGGAAAAGAGCCAATAACATTGAGAATGGGTCATGTGGTATTATCATCCTAATTTTAAAGGTTAAGAATTAAAGGCTTTCCATTCTGACTCTCTCTCAGAGCTTTATACGGCAGCAGGAGTGGGGTTTGTGTTACTGAATTATGTATCTTCTAGAAGAAGGTTGATAAGCAGGGATATAAATTTTTTATTGTTTCCCTTGACAGAAGAGACATTTTCAATCATGGCATTTCTCCTTTTTCTCTGCTATTAATCAAAGCACATAAAATAATTTCTTGTGGTTCTGTTTTAAAATACTGCATGCTGATTTGGACAAGGCCTTTCAGCTTTCATGTTCTTTTGCTGTATTGTGGCCTGTGGGATCAATGTTGTGCTGTAAGCAATAAAATACACAGTTTGCATGCAACTGTGACATAATGCATTTGCAAGCTTAATGAAAAGGAAGAGAAATATAAGGGCAAGTTAATTTTTAGATTAATGGTCTGCCATTTAAAATGTTAGCAAGAAATGGGCAAGATGGACTAGGCTGCACATAGAACTGACAGGGGAAACCTCAGCTCTTTGTTCATAGTCTGTCACTGACTTGTGCACTGACAAGGGATGTGCCACAGACTTTCTGTGACTGCTTTCAGTAAGAATAATATTTTGCCTTCTTCAGAGAACCATTTCAATAATGTTTGTATACATGTTAAAATCAAAACCACTGCACAGAACATTCTCATTACATTTTTCTGTTATGTTATCGATGATCTTACTCTTTCCAAGGTGGATTTATTGCATTCTCTGTTTTCATTGCTTTTCCAAACTGTTATTTATAATAAGCAAGGTTTCCCTATGATTTCTTGAAGGAAGTTGTCTTGGATAGAAGAGTATAAATTCAGAGACCTGCAATTTACCTTTGGCTTTGGGTGGGAGGTTCTAATCTCTTGGGGGAACAATTGCACTGGTATGTGGCAACATCATCTGTATTTCTGTTGGGCTATAGAACCTTCTTCATTTTATGTTATTGTTTTAAAGCTCTTTTCTCCCTTCAACCAATAAAGCAAGATTAATTTTTTTCCTCGAACACATAAAATCTCAGATAAATATGTTAGTATTTTCTATAACCAAATTCCATCTTTTTCACTAGAAGTGCTTTTTCTTGTCACCTTTGCCATGATGACTAGGTCAGTGCAGTTATGGTGGAAATGGACATAAACATGAATTATGACTGATTCCAAAGTAGGGTACTGTTCCTCACTAAAGAAATAGTATATTATTCAAAATTCTAGAAACAGATGTCTCAATCTATTTTAAAGTAAAGAGAAAAGGAAAAAAAAAGCTAAAATCTGCAGAAAAAAACCAAAAGGCAAGCCAATCACTTTGAGTAATGATCTGTCTTCTGTATTTCACAGGTTTGAAAAACTTAATTTCTTTGCTGGCATCTTCCACAGATATTCAGGATCTCCTGAGCTGCTTCTCTTCAGATCTTCAGACTTTTGTCATTAAGGTATAAAATTAATAATTTCAGAAAAGAAAGAGTGATCACATCATTTATCCTGCTACATGCCAACTGTCACTAGTCTGCAGGAGCTACATTGCACACCAGGAACCTGACCAGGCTGCAGATTTGCATGATACAATTCCTGGTTTCAGCATCTGCTCTCATTTCATAGACACATAATATCACAGTCCCTAATAAACCAAAATTCAGAAGTAATATGTTATTAAAAATGAAAAGAACACTTCCTGATTCCTGAAATCCTTGATTCACTAAACTGTTGACTTTTATCAGATTGTAGGAGAGTAACAACTTCTAGTACAAATTCTCTACCTCTTGTGAAAGATGCAAGTATGACCATCTTCACATGTGGACCGATTCTACCACTCCTCTTCCTTCACTGATTCAGAATTAGTGGGAACTTGTTGGTACTGCTGCATTCAGTTGGTTGCCAGACAAGTTAACTCAGGCCTGGGTGTTACTTAGTTTGGGATTTTTTTCCCTTTCTGAAGAAGCAGAGTAAACTGTATGTATTTGGCTTAATTATTTTTTTTCCTTTTTAAAGAAAGAATTTAAAGAAAGTTTGCAGTTCTGTAGCACATTCATCTCAGAGAACCCTCAGCTACCTCATGGGATAGTATAGAGAAGAAAGAGCAGGACTTTTTCTCAAGTTTCACAGTTACAAGGAATAAAGCAACAGACACAAGTTACAGCAAAGAAAATTTCCAATAGATAGAAAAGAAAAAATTATCAAGAGAGTAATTAAGCATAGGAAGAGATTGCCTGGAAAGGCTGTGGAATCCTTATCCAGGAGACATTTAGATTTTAGCTGGACAAGTCCTACACTTAGCTGGAGAAGTCCTACAATTTAGCTGGCCATGCTTTGGACAAGAGATCAGATTAGGTAATATCCAAAGATTTCTTTCAACCTAAGCTATTTTAGAGTTCTAACAGAAAAAATGCGTGTTGCTTTTTCCACCTTTGTATGCGATTTGTACAGGGAAATAGTCAGCCATACAAAAAGGAATTCTTTTAATCAATTTTTTCATAAACCAGTTCTTTTCTCTATCTGCAGCCATGCAGGAGTAAAGAAGCATTAAAAAAGCAGGCATCAGATTTCATGTTGAAATGGAATTTCCTACTGAGCACTGTAGGGAAGATTCTGACTATCAACAGGACAGACAGTTTTGGTAAGTAGGATCCTTGTGAATCTCATTTGATGTGCCCCTTTCTGACCTGAGATGGCAAAGGCAATAGATCTAAAAGTACCTAAAGGGGCTGACAAGAGAGCTGGAGAGGGACTTTTCATAAGGACATGTTGTGACAGGACAATGGGAATGGCTTTGAACTGAAAGACAGTAGTTTTAAATTGGGTATTAGGAAGAAATTCTTTACTGCTAGGGTGAGGCACTGAAACAGACTCCCCAGAGAAGCTGTGGATGCCTCATCCCTGGCAGTGTTCAAGGCCGAGCTCGATGGGGGTTTCAGCAACCCGGTCCAGTGAAAGATGCGTGGCAGGGGTTTGGCGCCAGGTGTTCTCTAAGGTCCCTTCCAACCCAAACTATTCTGTGTTTCTATGACTCTGTGGTTTTAACTGACATAAGTTCATGCTACATTTAATAGAGGCATCCCTTCATCCTACTCCCGTCCTTCTATCACCATTCTCCTGGTGATGTGGCCAGACAGGTCAAGGAAATTATTAATTTTTTATCAGATCAGTTGTCTGAGCAAAACTCTAGGATGAGCAGAAGGGAGGAGAGTAGGAGCATGAAGCTGGAGATGGCAGGAAGGGCAGGACTGCTTCTTTTGGCAGAAGTCATAGTTTGTCTGTGGGGAAATGGGGAACAGCAGCCTGTGGTGTGAGCCTCTGCTCTGCCTCTATACAAGAGCTGCACACCACAGCAGAAGGGTGTGATGGAGAGCTGGGGCCACTAATATCCCAAACCATAAACATTCCAGGTTTCTCAAGTGATAGCTCCAAGTCCTTCAGGTTCTTTCTGTATAATACAGCCAGAGCAGAGCCACTGTAATAACTACTTGCCAAAAAGGCAGTTAGTTCATCTGCCAGTAGATCTATGCTCCTTTTCCTTATGCCTCACACTGACCTAAATGCTTGCCTAGCCAGCAACACACCTGTTGAAGGTTTTAAACTGATTGAAAATAGTCACTCCTTTAGCTGAGTTAGTTTTTTCTCTGTTTTAGGGCTCTGAGCTGTCAAACATCAAATCCAGTGCAAGGCAGGAGAAATGAAGGAATTGTGCAGTCATGTTTACTTAAAGTGGTTTGAAGCAATACAACCATGTCTTAAATCAGTTCAGTCTCCACCTAACTGCCTTTCTCATCATTTGTAACACCTTTCAGAGGCTTCTCTCTCTTACTCTTTCTGCAGAAATTCACCATCTCTTGTGAGCAGCATCTAATCTCAAACTGTATGAAACGCCTTTTACATTTTCAAAGGAGCACCTTCATATTTTTAACTCTTCAGCTGGATAGAGCTTCACACAAACAGCCAAAGAAAACCTCATTATCTTCTTTGAAATGTCCCTTCAAAAATGTACTTTTATGTGTTTCCTACAAAGGCATAACAAAGAGATATGTTAAGGTTGTTGCCTTTTGTGTTCTCAGTATTCTTATCCCATTAATGGCTGTTTGTGCACGTATGAGCACACCCTTCTTCTGCATCAAGCAGCTACCTTTTGCCTTATGTTTAGACTGTAAACTGCCTTGAAAAGGATCAATTTTGTTCTGTGTCTGCAGGGAACATGGCACAGTAGGGTCCTCATCCATCAGCTGCTCCTTTACAGTAATAATAAAATAATCAGTCCTTTCTCTCTCTCCAGAGGAGTTCTGCACAAAACTCTCCAATGTTACATGCAATATTCTTGGCAATGAGAAAACTGGGAATGAATTCCAAGAACTGCACTGGAAGCATGTTTATTTAAATTCCCTATGATGATGACTTCCTCCTCTCTCTTTACACCACAGGAAGAGTTTAATGAACTGCCTCCTTGTCCTGCACTTGTCAATGGATGGGATGCAATGGACGGAGTGCAAATCTTCCTCTGCTAAGCCTTACTTAAACTAGTTACAATTTATATTTTCACCCCACTTAGGACAGTCTTCCTACTATACTTCAATAACACTAAGATTTGATTTACTATCACATATGAGAGAGTTTAAAATGGCTTTTTATCTTTTGGCATGATGCTTCAATAACTTAGTCATTATTATCTTCTTTATTAATAACCTCAGTTCTTTAAGATGTTGGGTTATTTGATCTAATGATGTCCCTTCCTTTACAGGTTTCTGTTCCATTAGGATATTGAGTTTTAGCAGACAGGCTGAAGCAGTTCTGTTAACAAGCCATCTGGTGTAAAAGTTCTCAGGGTTGTTGCTTTTCAGAGATTTCTTAAATCTCAGCAATTCTTGCAGGAATGCTGGGCATCCTGAAAGTCAAACTATGTAGCATCCACATTGAGGAAACACAATTACGTAGGGAAATGTGTGAGTGCCAGTGTGTCTGGCCAAATGCAGTGTGTCTCATGCCCAAAATAAACCACATGCTAGTAACCAAAACCAAACTTACTTCTGGCTCGATCTCTTGCCTTGGAGTTTGCCACATCCAGCACACATAATATATTGGCATACTTATGCTTCTGAATTTAGAATTGACTTCTACCCTTTTCCAGTCCAGCTCAGCCTCCATGTGGGTGATGCCTAAGAGTGATCAGAACTGCACAATCACTCCTGCTGAAAGGCAGCACGGAGCAGGTGTGCTACTGCAGTCAGGACTAACAGCTCCTTCAGCTCCACCGCCGCTCCAGCAATTGTGCTCTGCATACCTTCCTCACCCAGTTTCATGTCAGCTCACACATCTCTGTTTCCTTACTGGTCTGCCTTCCAAGGCATTCAGGGATGCATTGCTGAGCCACGTGGGCAGGACAGTGACCTGTGCGTTCCTCCTTTGCAAGCAAGCTAATCCCTCTTGAAAACTGTGTCCCTCTGAATTATCCCAAGGGATGGTTCTAGTGGTAGTTTTGATTTCGTGCTTACTCCTATTGAATATATTGAAAAGGCCTGTAAAACTGTTAGAAACACTCTTAGACTACTAGTGTCAGGTCTGTATATTTTCAGCTACAACTATAAAAATCCCTTTCTTCATTCTATAGGTAAAGAAGTGCTTCCACCTATTTTGCTATAAAGACCCTCAAAAGGATGAACAGCAGAAGCAGCAGCTTCTCAGATACATCTAACATCAAAAGAGACAGTATTTTTCATTTTTAAAGCTCTGTAAACTTTGGTCATTCATATAAATTGTGATACCTCCTTGTTGATGTCCATGTACACTTTGTGGGATGCAGAGGTTATGAATTACTTGATGAATTCCGATGCAGATTTAGGGCATGGAAGAAGATCTACTTTTTACTGTAAGGGCTTCCAACCAAGGTATGATTCAAATGTCAGTGGTCTCAGTGAGTGAATCTTGGCTTTTAGCAGTTAAGGTTCAAGCTGCAAGGTAGGCCATTTGGTGTCATAGATACAAGACATACAGGTGTCTGTAGGAGGTTTTGCTTGGGAAGAGGTGGAATGATTTATCTGTCTGAGAGTAGAATGGGGATGATATGTGGTTATTGATAAGCCTTGTGGTAGAAGTCAATGTGGGGAGAAAACTTGGACAGGAAAGTGAATGAACACAAGTACACTTTCCCTTCTAAGTTAAATACAAGACAAAGCTCTTGCTTATGATTAAAATCTGCACTTGGTGCCTATTTTGCTGTGATCTTTGGAAGTATATAATTTTGTAAATACTGTCCAATGAGTGCTGATCTGCTACTTTGTCTAGCCCATTACTATAATGAAGCTGTTCAAAAAAGGACACAGCATAAAGATAAGCAAATGAAGAGGTTGTCAAAATTATCTTTGTTTTTCTTTAAAAACTAGGATCCTGGCTTTTATTGAATTTGCTACTCGTCGATTTTGCGGCTCACGTTTTCCAGACCCATATAGAGCAGGAGAACGAAGATGGAAATTCCTTGGTTGCAAAGCAAAATGAGGTCCCTGTTCTGTGTGTTTATGAGCCCAACCATCTCTTGGCCTGTGTTGAGGCTGAGGATCAGCCTCAAGCCAATGCTCCAGAGACAGCTCTCATCCTGCAGAACCAGAGTTCTGAATTGTTTGGTGAACACAGTCACTTTTAGCAAGGTGAAATTAACATTAACTTAAAAGAAACAGATAAAAAAACCAGTTATAAATGGGTAAATTAGGAGGGATTGACAGGGCTGTGGTTGTTTGGGGGTTTTATGCATGTAAAGTAGAACTAATAAAATCCAGGTTTTCATGGAGGTCTGCTGTCACTGAAACCTCTAGCCACAAAGCATCCTCCACATCTTGCACCCATCCTACAATGCTATCAAGGGATTGTAATCACCACACCGCCCACCTCTTCAGCACCACAGTTCCCTGATCTTTCCTTAGGTTTCCAGCAGACCTCTGCTACTCCTTCAGATTCCCCAAGCGTTGTCTAAGGAAGAGTAGGGCTGTTTCAGCAGACTGGCAGCACATTGTGGGCTGGCTGACAAAATGGGCTGCTCGTATTTATGGATCAGAAGCTAGAGGGTCTTTTCTCACTGTTGGAAGCACTGAGTGTGCATTCTTTTCTCTCTGTTTATCTGTTAGTTTTATCAAAAGATGCAGAAAAATTAAATCCTTTAGACCTTTCTCTCCACTAGACTTCCTTGCAGTCAATCCACTGCTCCAAACTTACTGGCATAAAGTAAAGCATACAGGTAGAAAACAAGATAGATTTTGGGTATTCTGGGATACAAGGCTAAAATATAAGGAAACATGGATAGAGTCTCTGTGCTTAATGCAAGTGATGCATTAGACATTCAGCTGTTTTCAGATTTCTCTTCCATGCAGTAACAGCACTTGCCTTAAATCTCAGACAACACCGTGTTTTCCAGAAAACTGTGAAGGACAAATGCTAATGGCACCAAGGCTCACAAAGAAAATTACATTTTTGAAGTGACCCTGCTATAGTTATTTTACTCCCAAGAGATATTTAGTTCCCATACACTAGGACCAGGAGTGGAAATTTACTGTTTTAAAAACATCTTTTTTAGTTATAACGACCCTTAGGGGACTCTAATTTCTTAAATATAGTATATGCTAAGACTAGCTCAGCAATGAAAATTGGAGGCAAGAAAGCAGGTACAAAGGGGACAAACTAAGGATGATTTATACATGTGAGGGGCATATTTGACAGCTTTTGTTATTTTTCAAATGTAAAACAATGACCCCCATCCTGCCATACCACCTTATAGTCAAAAAACCCAGACCAAGCTGGGTGCCAGTTATTAGCAGGAGAATTCTAAATCACTAATGATCAGAAATGAAGAAACAAACCACCAGAAATCTCATTCAACATCTGCCCTGATTCCTATGCTCTTCACTGTGCTGCCCATATGGGCTTTTGTATGGCCTCCTATGCTCATTTTTGCAGGTGTTTGACCCCGACACAAACAAGGGTTTGACCCAGGTTTGGTCTGTGTAAGTGATTTGCCTGTAAATATGTCTATCAGTTTTGCATGTTTTGTACTTGATCACAAGAACAGAGCAAAGCTGATTAGACAGAGGGATGAGGGGCATCAGAGTAAGAAAGGAAGGGCATAAAATGTGAAATGAGGAGTATGACGACTTGAGAGAAGTTATGGATGAGGAAAGGACACAGTGAAGTGTCCTTTCAACTTGAGTGTAGAAAAAATTTAGAGATAAAAAAAGTTTAGAGATAAAAGAAGATATCAGATGACGGATTCTACTAGTCTACGTGCTGATAATTGTGGGATGAAAAAGAAATTCTGGTAAGAGCCTGTTGATGCTGTAGTTCAACTATTTGAGAGATCTGAAAACCTTGAAGCTACAGCTCAGAAGAGCTTCAGGATCTGTGATAGACTGAGTGAGCATTTCTGCCCACTTGTGTTCTTCAGACAGGTGGTGGCTCCCATCTCAGCCATTGCAGATTCCTGGTTTTCATTTGTCAATGCTAATTCCACAGGTTGATAAAAAACACAGCTGCCAAAAGCATCTCCATCACCCACCACTTTGTTTGTATTGCCATCTCTGTAGATCCTCTGAGTAGATTCCTGTTGCATGAGGACTTTTGTTCTGTGACTTTTGATCATCATTATCATGATATTCCCAAGAAACCATCTCCCAAGTGTCCCTGCTCCTGACTAATCCCCGTTTGGCCACAGCCAATTCTGCTGGATACCTAACCCTCAGCAGCCTTAGCAGCATCCACCAGCCACACTGCTGTTTCCTGGACTGCATTTCTGCCACCTGACATATTGCTCTGTGCATCATGGGTTTATTTCATAGTTTTTGCTTTCAGTTCCTTCACCTCATGCAGCCTCAGCAGCTCTCTGCAACCCAGTGCCTTTCATCACTTCCCATCCTCCACTCCATTCACTGCCAACAACACCAACCTCCATAGATTTTTAATCTTGTCCCACAAGGCATTTCTATGCCTTCTCTACAGCCTGTTATACCGAGGGAAAAAAAATTCTGCTGATCACACCTTCACCCTTACCTCATTGAAATTAGTGCTAACCACTCAGTTTTGCTATGAAAGCTNCAGCAGCACCAATATATGTCTGTGAATTAGCAGCTCACTTCATGATCTTTTAGTTGTCACCTTCATTCTTTCTCTTCCTTCCCCATCTGTTTTTGGTTTTCCTTTCCTAGTTCATGCTGAATATAAATTACACTCCTCAGCAGAGAGCCCATGGTTTTTAATTTATTTTGAATAATGCTGCACATTTCTGAATCTTATTTTTAAATATAGTTTGAAGCATGAAAATTATTGTTAATTATCGTGAAGACAGAATACATTCCAAGTTGCTGGCATCTCCCAATGAAAACACTGGTTTTATATAAAAAGATGTAGAGGGTGGGGAGTGAGACAATAGAAGATTTGTACACACTGGCTTAGTAGAGAAGTGTGGCAGATGAAATGCTGTATAACCAAACACACATAGTATGAACTAAGAATCAATGAAACTGGTGGCTGTAACAGAGATGTTCTGAGCAAGCTGTAATCTATAAAAGTGCAGCTCAAAGAGCATTGGCCTGATCCTTATCCTTATCACAGAGCTTGCAGTTGCTTTCTCTCAGCATGAATAGCATTTTTTTCATCTAGAAAATCCCATTCTAGGCTTCTGCCCTTTGCTCACTTGTTACCAAATTAAAATCCTATTAAACTGCACACCTGCAGTGGGTTTATCTGCAGAGCACCGTGCTGTAGCTTTTAATCCAATTCCACACCTTCATAACATACAATATACTGCAAATCAAGGCACAAAGAGACTGAGGATATGCTATTCCTAGCTCTGTTAGCAGAGAGCAAACTAAACACTTTGATTTGTTAAAAAGGGAATAAAAATTAGGACATAGTTAACTACTTGACTCATAGGAATGGTAAGTGTTCATCTCAGTGGTTTGTATAAGCCAGGATACCCAGATCAAGTGAAATCATTAACTAAAATGGTCAAAAAATGAGAACAAAATCATGACCTAATTGAATTCAGTGCCAAAACTGCTGATTTTAAGAATGATAGAATTTCAGCATGGAAAAGCAGCCCCCAACAGGAGAGAGACAGGCTGAGATGATTTGTTTTGAAAGTGATTAGAAGATCTTATAGCAGAAACACAAAGTATGAAATGACATATTTGAAGTGGATGTGGTCTCCTGTCTGACCTTTGCCTACCTATGAAGAACCCTAATGTGTGCCTCCTCTTTTTGTGTTTATTGGTGTAAAATAAGGCTTGGTATCCATAAAATACCTCAGGTTAAACAGGAAAGAATAGGGGACAGTTATTTTGTTTGATGAAGGGAGAAACTTATGATTTACAGTTCCTATTGCTGAAACATTTCCATTTTTCTTTTCTAATTTTTAGCACATCCAAGTAACTTTGGAAGAGATTTATTATAATATGTACTAAATTGGATCTTCAAGTTGAAAGGGAAACACTTCTTACTCAAAAAGACGGACAGACACTTCTTTGCCTCCAATCAACAGCAAATCTTCAGAGAAAACCATCCTGACTTGAAAATTCTTTATGCTACACCATTCATACTTTTTGATACTACTTTAAGGAATACTGTTTTCATTCTCTTAAATTTAGGTTGGTTTTTTTTCCCTGAAAATACTAAATGCAGAACTGGTCTGGCAATGCTTTGTCATGTGATTTGTGTTATTTGAATAAATCTTCAGAAAAAAAGGTGAACTATTTGTGGCTTGCTTTTATGTATTTCCTGTATTTTCCTGTTGTCATTAAAGCTGAAGACCTACCTCAGGCAAATTTATCTGGAAGCTACAGCATAGATCACAGAATCACAGAATCACAGGATCACAGAATCACAGGATCACAGAAGCACAGAATCACAGAATCACAGAATATGCTGAGTTGGAAGGAACCCACAAGGATCGTCAAGTTCAACTCCTGGCCCCACACAGGACAATCCCAAGAGTCACACCATGTGCCCAAGACTGTTGGCCAAACACTTCTTGAACGGTGTCAAGGCTTGGTGTTGTGACCACTTCCCTGGGGAGCCTGTTCTGTGCCAGCCACTCTGGGTGAAGAACCTTTTTCTAATACCCAACCTAAACCTCCCTGACACAACTTCAGGCCATTCCCTCAGGCCCTGTCACTGGTCACCACAGAGAAGAGATCAGTGCCTGCCCCTCCTCTTCCTCTCATAAGGAAGTTGTAACTGCAATAAGGTCTCCCCTCAGTCTCCTCCAGGCTGAACAGACCAAGTGCCCTCAGTTTCTCCTCACGTGGCTTCTTCTCAAGGCCCTTCACCATCTTCATTGCCCTCCTTTGGACACTCTCTAATGCTTTCATATCTTTTCTTACATTGTGCTGCCCAAAACTGCACACAGTGTTCCAGGTGCCCCAGTGTAGAGCAGAGCGGGACAATCTCCTCCCTTGCCCGGCTGGTGATTCTGTGTCTGATGTCCCCCATGACATGGTTGGCCCTCCTGGCTGCCAGGGCACTGCTGACTCATATTCAATTTGCCATTGACCAGGACCCCCAGGGCCCTTTCCATGGCACTGCTTTCCAGCACCTCATTCCCCACTCTGTACATACATCCAGGGTTGCCCCATCCCGGGTGCAGAATCCAGGACATTTCCTTGTTGAACTTCATATGGTTGGTGATTGCCCATCCTCCCATCTGTCGAGGTCTCTCTGAGGCCCTCCCTGCCTTCCAGGGAGTCAACAGCTCCTCCCAGTTCTATGTCATCTGCAAACTTGCTCAGTATCCCTTCCAGTCCTGTGTCCAAGTCATTTATGAAAATGTTGAAGAGCACAGGGCCCAAGGTGGAGCCCTGTGGAACCCACTAGTGACAGGTCACCAGTCTGATGTTCCCCCATTCACTGTCATCCTCTGTGCTCGATCCATGATCCAGTTGCTCACGCACCACATGATGTGTCTATCCAGCTGTGGGATGGACATTTTGTCCAGAAGGATCCTGTGAGAGACAGTACTGAAAGCTGTACTGAAATCCAAAAAGATGACATCAGCTGGCTTCCTTTGATCATCTAGGTGGGTTACCTTGCCATGGAAGGAAATCAGGTTGGATAAGCAGGACTTTGCTCTCATGGAGCTGTGCTGGCTGTGACTGACTGCCTTGCCTTTAACGTGTTTCTCAATATTTTCCAGAATAATCTTCTCCATAACTTTATCATAACTGAAGTGAGACTGACAGGCCTCTAGTTTCCAGGATCCTCCTTCTTGAACCTCTTGAAAATTAGGAGAACATTCACCAGCTTCCAGTCAGCTGGAACCTCTCCGTATTCTCAAGACTGCTCAAAGATCATTGAGGGAAGTTTTGTGATGACATCAGCCCGCTCTGTAAGGATTCTTGGGTGAGTCCCACCAGGCCCCATAAATTTGTAGGGATCCAGCTGGAGCAGCAGATCCCACAATTTCAGGGTTGACTGGGAGTTGATCACTCCCACAGTCATGGTCCTCCAGCTCAGGGTGCTGAGATTCCCTTGGTCTCTCACCTGTGTTAAAACCAGACACAATGAATGACTCTATGTCTTGTGCCTACTGTGCATAATTTAAAATTTGTATTTACTGCATATAGAGGTTAGCACTAATTCCTGTCTTGAGAAATTCCTGCTTTGTTTCCCATTTCTGCAGGATACAAGAGTCAATATCTCACATATGATTTTATTAATTGAAGTAAAATAAGTTGTATATAATGTTATTGCTCTGTTTATGTTAGAAACTAGGTTATTTGGACTTGTTCTGTAAGCAAAGTACAAGTAAAGAAGTTTATACAGAGAAACCCTGACATAAATTGTATGAAATAGTAAATATAGACTATGAAATTTTTATCTTGCATGCATCAGATTGTATGAGGAAATTCCATTAAACACCAAGGAAACAGGGGTTTAAGTATTTTTGAAGAGTATGCCTGCAGTGAGTTGTCTGGGCCTGGTTGCTATTTCAAGAAGGGGACAACTGCTTCGTTATTTTAAGGAAAGCCATATTCTGATTCAGAGAAAAGCACTTGTCAGGAACTTAGGAAGCTTTCACTCATTTCAGGTTTGGAAATCTACATTTATTTTCTGCTTGCATCTCTATTCCTCTGTCTCAGCTCAAGCACTGAAGTGGGAATCAATATTCAAAAGTGTGGTATTACAGCAGATGTAGACTGGCCCATGTGCTAGAGGAAAAGGCAGCCATGTGTCCAATTTCCCAGATAAGATTAAGAATTTGGTGCCAAAATTACACACTCTTGGGAAGTATCTTCACAGTCAGAAAAATTAATTTGGGCCTTAAGGCCCATTATCCCCATTTCCACTATCTTTAGGTTTTTATGGTGAAGATAAAAAAAAACAGAACAGGGGGTCTAGGAAAAATACAAGCTAAAAGTACTCAGTATTTTTAATCCACTTTTATTTGTAAAAGTTTAGATTCTGGATTAGATATACAACATGTTCTCATGGTGCAATTAAGCAGAAGTTGTGACAGTAGGCTGACCTTGCAATCTGTTCTTCACAGCCATGGAAAGGTAAGATCTGTGAGATGTACCTGAGAGCCTTCAGAGAGGTAAAGGCTCCTGTGAGATTCATTGTTCCCTGTCTCCTATTGAACCTGAGCTCCTTAAATAATTTGCATGAAAGTAATGAAGGTTTACAAGCATATGTTTCAAAGAATTACAAGTTTGCATTGCCATATTGAAGGGGTATACTGCCAAGAACAGAAAATGATCTGGATGCACAAGTGCCTTTACTAAATCAGGCCATTGATATAAACTCCAATATACTTCCAAATCTTTGCCTAATTAAAACCTCGCCTGGGAAACATACCATTTAATAGCAACTCCATGTACTTAATATCAAAACGCATTCTGCAAGCACCAAACCAGTGCTGTCTGCCGGCTCAGACTTGGGGTCTTGCTGTTACTTAACCCCTGCCGTCCAAATGGAGCTTTCCCTGCAACGGAAACATTCACGTGGATGCGCTGTCTCCTGCGTTCTCTTTTCTAACAAATGGAGAGGTCGCCTCTCCGCTGCCCGCACAGCTCCGTCTGGCTGCTTGTGCGGTGCGTGTAGAGAACTCACTTTGGTGAGATACCTGCGGGGCTGCGCACCTGCCCCAGGGCCTCTCACAGTGCCACAGGTGCCCCCGCACACCGCAGTGAGCTCCAGTGGGCTGGAACCGCGGAGGGCGGGGCGCGGTCCCACAGGTGTCGCGGGCAGGTGCGGGCACAGGGGCTGCGGAGGGGCAGGACAGCTGGGCGGGACGCGCCTCCTGCCCGCCCGCCCGGGGCACTCCGAGCACTCGGCACTGGGCAGGGGGCGGGGCGGGGCCGGGCGGGGT
>VWZD01006499.1:590203-613012 GCA_013396695.1 Sakesphorus luctuosus
ACCGCCCGCGGCCTCGCCCGCCACAACTCCCGCGGCTTCGTGGCGACCCGCGCCGGCCGCGGACAGGTACGGCCCGCGGAGCGCAGGGAGCGGCCGGGGTCTGGAAGAGAAATCGCGCTTGGAGCTCAGCGAGGGAGCAGGCACGCTAAAACAGCGTCAGAGAGGCACCAAAAATTAGGCCAGACAGCAGAGCTGCAGCCTTGGGTTTGCAGTGGGGCTGTTTCAGGAGGAGAAGGAAAAGGAGAGCCTGCTGGGCTACCACAAAACCTGTCCATCCCTCCAGCTATGCCAGCTTAAAGGACGATTTCTCTGTCAGGAGCATTAAACAAAATAGCTGGGCTGCACTGGAGAATGGGGTAATTATTTTTTCCCTCTTTAAAATATTTCCCTGGCACATCATCTGGTATCATTCAGACAAAATGAAAAAAAATAAAAAGGACATCCTTTCTTTTGAAAGTATTCACAGATAATTAATTTACAGTTTAAAAATCAGACAAAGTTTGAAGCACATGAATCTTTGGAAAGCTTGGCAGAGTTAGTGGCAGTTTATGTTACTGTGAGATAAAGTAACAGGTTGAAAAAAGATAACATTAAATAAATACATACATAGTCACAAGTGGCCTGAAACCCTCAGTGGAATTACAGACATAATGTAAGCTGCAGTTAGTTGCCTCTACTTCTACCCAGAAGTAATACAGAAAAATCTGATTCATAATAAAATTTGGAATTCATGGGGTAGTGAATGCTGCTCTGAATGCTAAACTAGGCTGCCTGTGATCACAATTCCTTTTGGGAATCCAGTGTAACTAACCTTGCATGACAGACTGAGCATTTTAAGCAATGGGAATATGTCCTGCATTATTACTGACAGCTATTTTTTTTCATTGTAACTCTTATAAGTATTTTTAGTTTCTAAGTTATGTAGCATCATTAAAGCATTACTTCTAAGGAATGCCAACAAAGAACATTTATAAGCACTGTATGCATTAAAATTTTAAAGGCATAAAAACATTAAAAATCAGGAAGCATGCAACCCAGGTAACAACATTATCCAGGATTTTCTTATTCACTATTTATATTTAATTTGATTTTGCTGTAAAAGATTTACCACTTACATTGAATTAATGTATTGACTGTTAATTTTACTATTTAACAACTAATAGACCATGAGGAAAGACGTATCTGAAGACATGTAAAAAACCCCCAGTAATTCATTAGGTATCTTTCATTGCTATTTATAATGGCATGAAAAGCAAAGTAGGACTATAAATCATTATGGAGAATATTAATGGCCAAGGACATTTTTGCATGTATTATATCCACAGGTCAGTGTATGGGAGAAAACTTGAAAACTTGGCTCCTTGGTGTCTCTCCTCTGCTATGGGAAGAGGCTTGTGCTTGAGGCCCCCCCAGACCTGATGGTCCTGTCCAGGAGGTTGAGCTGATGTCCAGTTTGACTTCAAACACAATTCTAGCTAAAATGCTTTTTTCTCTGCCTTGGCAAACTGATGCAATGACATTGCAAGTCAAAGTCAAAAGAAAAGGCAGACTTAGCGTAAAAAGCAGGCTGAATCATGGCTAAATTAGGTCCTGTATCCTTTGGGGTTTGAGGAAAGGTATCAGCACTGGTTTAAAGTAAACATTTCTTGACACTGATGGCATTGATTTTAATGAACTTGAACATTTTTAATGTGGTGGTTCCTTTAAGTGGAAGAGAAAATGTTCTCTATAGTGTCATGGACAGGACTGAAAAGAAGAAATAGAGGAGAGATCTGTTTTCATAGAGGCATGATAGAATTAATTTAGAGGAGATAGATTAATTTAGAAGTCCTGTCTCATGACAACAGAAAGTGGGAGCAATGGGCCTGGCTATCCTCTCTGCTAGTGCCCTTGAGGGAATCTCCCACATTGTAGACCCTCTGTGTGCAAAGATGTAACCAGTTGCTTATTTGGCTTTGCAGATCCAAGGCATGCCCTATGGGAACTGTTTACTTCTCAGTGATGGTCCCATCAATAACAGCACTGGAATCCCTTTCTTTTATGTGACACCGAAGGATAACACTGTGACAGATCTCCTGAAGAATCCCATGGCTTCTCTGACCCTGCCAGAGGTAGATGGAAATTTCTGCAGGTAACAGTTTTATCTACCTACTACCACCCTCAGAGAGAACAGAGACCTCAGAGTGAAATGCTGGGTCCTGACCTTCCATGTCCTGCTTTTATTTTTGTCTCTCACCATCAGCTGCAGGCTTGTTTCTAGGTTTGTTTTGCAGTAAATTGCCCTGGTGAAGCATAGTAGAGAAGAGCAGAGGTGTCACTGAAGTAAGTATATTATAGCATCAACAGCTGGAATGGCTTTCAGCTTGCACATGGACATACCTAAATTTTAATCTCTTCTTGGAAGTGCCTACATAAAATCTAGGTGTTCAAGATCATATTCTAGTCTATAGTGAAGTAGTCAATAAAATTCATAGAGTTTCAAAGGCTGTCCATGGTAAAGCAGACACCTTGGCTCTGCTGAACCACTCTGGGGGCCTGCTGATTGCCTTGATGGGGCTCTAGCTCTCTGGGTTCGGCAAGGGGATCTTGGGCTCTCAGTTCACAAGTTATACACTCAGGACTATGACATTCAGTCTAATTTCCAGCTCTTCAGAGGATATAATTGAATATCTTTGCAAATTTTTTAATACCTTATATATCATAAACAGTCAGTAAATGACCCCAAAATAAAGGATGCCAGGTTATAGGTTTACCAGTCTACATCCAGTCCTAGGCTCTTCTCTCCAGAGACAGCAGTGAGTTGAATTCTTCCTAATCATATCATAGATTCTTAGAATCACAGAATGGTTTGTGTTGGAAGGGACCTTAAAGGCCCACAAAGTCCAACTCCCATGCCATGGGTGGGGACACCTTCCAGTAGATCAGATTGCTTAAAGCCCCATCCAGCTTGGCCTTGAAGACTTCCAGGAATGGAGCATCCACAGCTTCTCTATGCAACCTGTTCTAGTGTCTCACTATCCTCACAGTTAAGAATTTCTTTCTAACATCTAATCTAAATGCACTTTCTGTCAGTTTAAATCCATTCTTCCTTGTCCTTCCATGTCCTTGTGAAAGGCCCCCCTACAGCAATCTTGTCAGCCCCCTTAGATACTAGAAGTCTGCTGTAAGATTTCCCTGGAGCCTTCTCTTCTCCAGGCTGAAGAACCCCAACTCTCTCAGCCTGTCTTCATAGGAGGGGTGGTCCAGCCCTCTCATCGTCTTCATGGCATCCTGTGGACTCACTCCAACAGTCTATGTCTTTCTATATGTATAATGAATAACTTCAGCTCACTGAAGCTTTACATGTGTAAAATGTACCTATGTAAACTCAAAGATGATTCAATTTTCCCCTCCGTTCTTGTCTCCTTGAAAAAGACTTATCTCTACCATATGTTTGTTTACAGTCAAACATCACACAAGCATGTGGCAAAGTTGGCTGGGTTAACCTTATGTGAACTCTTTATGTGATGAGGTACTTGACACTGAATTTGTGTCAGAGAGGACTCTCATTACCAAAGCAGATATTAACTGATGTTCCAAGGAGAGAGCAAGAACTGGCTCCTTCAGAAATAAATGACATTAACGGTTTTTACCCCAACCTAAGGTCCTCTTTGGGGTAGGAGAGGTTTTATCTTAAGAGCAGGATTCCCCACCTGAGGATTGCCTTGGGTATCACCCCCACCTCTCAAGCCTGCTAGCTGAGAACAGCACTGGGAAAAGCGGTGAATGGCAAATATAAAATGTTACTGTTACACTTGTCTGTATTTATCTCCAGAATATGCTGTTTTCTGAAGAGTTATGTCATGGAAAAATTAAATATTTCTTAGTCCTAAGCAGTACAGGTACTTTCAGGCTGACATCCTATTTCCAAGGAACAGAAATTACGGCTTCCTCTGACAATGTGAAACATCCAATAGGAACCATCCATCACCATATTTCTTAAGGTAATTCAGCTTTGAACACCTGAGGAGGTCAACAGCACAGTGAAGTTAACACTGAAATGGTTCTGCTTGTTCCTTAAATATATTCTTTAATTACTTCATTAAATATTTTGGATTTATCATTTAAAAAATAAATATATCTATTCTTTCATTACAGGCTAATGGCATTTATTCCTGCTTTCTAAGCTTTCAAATAGTGAGCTGAATATCTAGACCAGAGGCTTAAAAAAGGTATTTTAAGTCCTGTGTCCTACTACCCAGTGCCCTATTTTCAGAGGCTCAAAACTCAGAGCAGCTTCCATTGATGATAAGTGGTGGTGTTGGGCACTTCTGAAAACTACACACCCATTTAGGCACTTACGTGGCCTTTAATCCCTGACTTTAAACATCCACACTTGAAAGTCTTTGTCTTCTGTGGTTGAGCGACATCACTGCCCGATTTACCTGTTTGGGAAGTGTCAGTTCACCAACAAAAGAAAAAGCTGCATGATTTATAGAAATATGAAATCCATATACATCACAAACCTTTGGGAATATTTATTCAATGTCTTTGTTAAATGTCTATTAATGTTCAAACCACTCCCCTTTTGTTCAGTATGCCAGATATTTGCTGCTGTTTGTTTTGCAGCCAGGGCAACCCGGATTCTGGGTGCAACCCGGATTCTGGGTTCAACAGGGCTCTCTAGTCCCCTCTGCAGCCTGAGACTATGCTCTCTGGTGAGAAGAGCTCTCTGGACACTGCCAAGGAGCTAAACCTGGATTACCAAGACTTAGGCCAAACTAATTACCAGTCACCACATCCCTACTCTCCCTCCCTACCACCAGTGACATGCCACCCTGCTCCCCATTGGTTCTGGTCTTTGCCTCACCCTCAGTTGAAATATAAATCTTAAGAAAATTAACCTGACAGTGAGAATAAGGTTTTCTGCCAATCCTTCTTCCTTTCCTCCCATGGTCACTGCTGCTCCTGGCTGTGCAATCTCACCCCCTCCCTCCAGCTGACCATATGGTTGGCCTATTTTAGCTCAGTCACCCAGCAGAAACCTCTTCTTTTTTTTTTCTGGATGAGATTGCTACTGGCTTAGTAACTTAAATCAGCTCCCCAAGAGCTGGAGGAGAGCAAAGGAGAGGGGATGGGAAAAAAGAAGGTGGAGGAAAATAGGATATCCTCATTTTAACATGTAACCATCCTCTAAATACTAGGCTTACTACTGAATTGAGTATACAGAGTTAGATCAGAGCTCCTTGCATAATTTATTTTGTTCTTACATTGTTTTTCATTATTTCTGGAGTTCTCATCTGGAACAGATATTGGTTGGCATTAGTGCAAAGAACAAGCAGTATGGAGAATGAAAAGCTGGGACATTTGTTGATGTGCAGTGTGTGTTATTGATGATATGAAGGTATGAGCAAGCTTTGGGGCTGTCTGACAGCCAGGAAGCATGTGGACTCTGGGATTTTAACTCTTCTTTCCCCCTATTACTAGGGTCAGAAATTAATTTATATTTTAAACCAGCAATCTGTGAATGATTTTTACATGTGAAAGTAGCAACATCTACAATTCCAGCCCCACACACCATTCTACTGTTACCCCACAGAAAAGCTTCTGCAGGCAGCACAACAGTGAAGAAACAACAAGCATGTCTGGGCCCTGCTACCAGTGCTTGGGGTGACCTGTCCCCAGACTGAGGGTGCACTTGACCTGCTGAGATAGCCAGGCTGTGCCATGCAAACAGCACACAGCATCCTTGGTGCATAGCTCAAGTTTTGTATAGCAAAAGTCTTCTTTATTCACATGATATGAGAGGCAAGACCTTTTACTCTGAGACACCTCAGGCCCTACTAGTATTAAAATGGTATCTGTGAGATTTTCTTTGCAAAGGAAAGTGTCATTCTTGTCAGACGTTCTCTTTGTCAAGTGCATCATTAATTGTTTTGGTTTCAAAATAATTATGTTAAATAGCTAAATGAATCACGTTCTACGTGAGAAAGTTCATGTCCTCGTACGCCAACAATGCATTTGTAGCTTGTTTTCTTGTGGAATTTTATTAGAATTCCATTAGTAACCTACTCTGAGTTGCAAGAATGAAAATAAATGTGAAAGCTGATCAGTGCGTGTAGTCAATGCTCCTGGGAGTATTTGGCACTCTCCTGAAAAATGCTTCTGACCTACTGAGCGCAGAAGAAATCTCTGGCCTTTAGAAAGAAAACATGGCTGACATTTTAATAGTCTTCTTGTATCTAATGAGTTTCAAGTGACTTGTGTACACCAATTTGATACAAAATTTATTTAGTAGCAAATTTCATTTGTTTTGTTTCAGAACAGACTAAAGTTCCAAAACCTGACAATAAATATTTTCACTTTCAAGGATGTGAGGAACACAGACTGGCTTTTTTGGTGCTCCAGCCTTAATATTTAATCAGCTGGAGCAAAAATTTGAAAACCCTAAACTAATAAGAGAAATAGTATTTAATAATGAAAGAAAGAGAGCTGTGATGCATCTGACTAGGCACTGATTGCAAGACATTTTAGTGTTGCAGCTACAGTTTGGATTCCTCATCTCTGACCTGGAGACTGACATTTCCCAGAGGGAGACCAGCTGCCCCTCTCTGAGAAGGCTCTGTAATGGCCACGATAGAGACAGCATTTGTTAGCAACTACACAGCATCCTATCTGAAGGCTGAAAAATGGATAATAGAGGCAAGAAAAATTAAATGGTTCAGGGATATAAATAGACTAAGCTGGTATGTCTATGCCACAGACAAGCTGAAAAGACTGAGTCCCATTCTTGCGGCTTTCAGAGAGAGCAAGACCGAGCCTGACATTAAAGAATAGAGCAGCTATTGTTCTAAACACATTTTCCAATACACAGGCTGCTCAGAGGATCCCTCCTTCCAAGTAAGCTCCTGTGTCTGCCTCATTACAGCTGCAGTCTGGAAAACAGGCAATTAATTTTAAACGTGTGTCGCCTCCTTGACATCAGGTTCAGCACATTCATAGGGACCCACTGCAGCTGTCCCAGAGAAGGAGCAGTTACATGCCTGCCATGAACTGGTTCTCATGCAAGAGAAAAGCAGCCAGCTTTGGGGTCAATGCACCACTATTTTTCTTTCACTATTATTTTGGAGGGTGGTTTTTCAAATCCACACTGCAGACTGTGAATGATTTTGAGAGTTTCAGATTCACCTCCTGATTTATGACCTCTACCAAGGGGTGACTCCATCAGAGCCATTTTACCCACCATGCTTATCTGGTGCTTGATGTAGCAGATTGGCATGATCAGGCAGATGTGTTCAGTGGATATAAGCTGGCTCCTAAGCTCTGTAGGTTTCCTAAACTCTACAGTGAAACTGCTGATGGGAAGTGCTGAGCATCCCATGCTTCTGTATACCACCAGACCATGAGGAGAGAAGAGGAATTTGATGGTTTAGGGTCCCTGCTGCATGGTGGATCAGCAGCATGCACTTCGTTCCCTGGGCAATCCTGAGAGACAGTAAGCCTGCCATGGGTGGCAGCCACAACCTTTGAGATGTCAGGTGTCCACCCAACATATAACTGCCCCTGGGTTTGTGGAGTCACAGTTGGTTAATGCATGGATTAATATAACAAGAGAAATAATGCATGCAGAAGACAAAGGCTGAATTCAGACATCCATCAATTTTTGAGATCCACTTCCTGATTCTGTGGCACAGACACATTTCTAGTTCTGGTATTTATATTGACCCTTTTTAGTCATGTGCAAAAGATTATGTCAGTAGCTGTTCCTGAAAAATCTGTATTTAAAAAATCACGAAGATACCAAATTAGAAAGTCAAACATGAAACCTACTATCATCATGACCCAATGCACACAATACAGCTCTAAATTACTATTTTTTTTCCTGTATTCTTAAATAACCAATTTCCTAACATCCCTTTCCAGTGAAGTAGTATGTGTTCCTTTGACTCTGTTGACAAAAATAGTTGATGCTGTGGTTCTTTTTTTTTTCTCTGTGAATTGTCTATGGTTAAACTATATAAAAGTTTCCTGTTGGAAACACAGAGTTCAGCTGAAAAAATGAGTTGTTATTGTCAGTGAAGACAGACCCACGGAGTGCCTTCACTTAACACATTGTAATTAAAACAGTCTGGGAAGGAATATATTCTAGAAAGACTGAAATCATTTAAAATATGAAAACAGATATACCATGAATACAGACTCACTTAGATGCAGAATAGCCACTCTATCAGTACTCAAACTGACTTTAGATTCAAAACAGAAGACCTCTTCTGAAAGCAAAGATGTCTAACTATCTTAGCTAGCACCCAAACATGGCTGATAAAGAAATTCTTGTTAAAATCAGAGCACGGCAGAACTGCCCAGCCATATCCGGTTGAAGGCCAGCAACAGCTTTTCAGATTATGAAATTGCTTTCAGCAGAGATTTTGTTTGACGTTCATACCACGCAGATTAGCAGCACCAATACATTCTTTCTGCTTCAGAGACTGGCAGCTGGTGGTGAGCAAATGAAATGTATGAGGATAACTTACTTTCCAAAATTAATCACATTTATGAATCAAAATTATATGCACTTTACAGTAATTCTCTAATAACATAGCATTCCCTTCTGTCCTTGCTGTAGATTTTAGGGGTCAAAAATCCTGTGATGTGTTGTATATACTAGAAAATATCTCTGCTTTTTTCACTTTGTGCCCAATTTGGGGCTATGTGAAGAGATGCCCTGTGCAGGATGTGACAAGGTGCCTACCCTGCATCCGTGGGAGGGGACAGGGATGAGCTGTGTCGGCATCCAGTCCCCACCTCCTAATTACACGGTTTTGCACCACTGCTGTCATTATAGGAGAGGTTAGGATGTGTGGAGGCGGTCACGCGACACATGAGCCATGTGCTTTAAAGTAGAACAAAAAGTGCAAGAAAACCGGGGCTTTCTTCTTGGCTCTCTGTCTCTCCTTTGCTGCAATAGGAGAAAGCTCTTTCCCAACTTCTTTTCTCTTCCATTCTGCTCAAGAACTACAAGGATAAGAGCAGTGCTTTCTCTCAGAGGAGGGAGAACTGTGTTCAGGGGATATGGGAAGGATTTATGTACTCTGACAGGGAGGATAGAAGGTCTTGTTTCTTCGGGGAGTGGAGGAGAAGGATGTCAGCTGCTCTATGGGAAAAGGAGGCTGGGGAAGAAGAAGAGAGGGATTCCTCTCCATAGACCTCTGCTTCTGTCCCCAGACCCTGGAATATTACTGAACCCTCCTGCCTTTCTCATACCAATTCCTTCTTGAGGACACCTGACTTTCCTTCTCAAGTGCTTTCCTCCCAAACTCTTATTTTACTTTTACTGCTGATCTGTGGCAGATCTGTGTCAGCTCACTAACAGATTGCAGAGGCTGATACTGAAAACAATACTGAGGGATACTTTTGATCAGAAACCAGGAGACGGAGAGGAGTCAGTCAAAGCAGAGATCTCCTGTGAAAGGGAATCCTAATGAAGACCTAACATCATCACCTTATGTGCCACTATAACCACAGCAGCCTGAACTATGGGTTCAGCGCATCTGGACTTGGATAGATGTTGTATAAGAACCTTCTAATTAAACAAGAGATGGCTAGTGTAGTAAACAATTTAATGAGTAGATGGCACTCTTTACTCTGAACCACTCTTGAACTGTGACCCAAAAAGCATGGAGTAAAATAAGTGGGACATGTTCATCAGCGGTAACCTTCATGGCATTGCATCTCTGTTGTGAAACATATTTCACTTGGATACAGGCCCCTCTTGAAGCTCAGTAAAGCTGGCACCTTTGTAAGTGAATGTGGCTCATGTTGTCATCTCACATGCTTAGAAGAGAACTGCCTGGACTGGGTCAAACTCTGCATACCTAGTTTGCTTACTGTGAGCAGAGGAACAGGAACAATGAATTCTCTCTTCACTAATCAGATGAATAAGGGCGATCCTGTGGTGTGAAGGAGAGCACTCTGGACTCTGAATCCCAAGGACCTGAGTTCCAGTCTCAGTGGGGACCATCCCCTGGCAGTTCAATGCCTCCCTGCCATCCCATCCCGTCACATCTCGGATGCTCAGCAGGGTCAGCCCCGGTTAGTACCGGGTGCTGTGACAGTCCCGAGGACTTCACTGTCACTGTCCAAGCTTGCTTGGCCGTGGCAGATGGACCTCAGGACTTAAATGGTAGGGCCAGTTCTGTGCACGCTGTGCCTCACCTAAAAAATCCACTGTGCAGCCTGGAAGACCACACCTATGTGGGGAGAGCCCTTCCCAAATCTTCGTTCATGAAGTCTGGCCATACATACAATCAGATGAATGATTAGAAAGATCTCTCTTAATGCACTGTCTTCTTATAAAATGCGTAAACTGAATCTTCTTCCATTTTAATATGGATTTCCTAATTTTCTGCAACAAAGTGTATGTATTCTGAATAAGCATGAAATAATGTGTTCCCCAATTGCTTGGTCTCCTTCCACAGTTACCTGTTTTCTTTTCCCCTCAGTTTCTGTTTTAACATAACCTTCATGAAGTCCTCTCCAGGGAGACAGAGGACCTGATTCTTGTAAGGACAGGGCCTGAGAAAGCACCTTGAGTTTCCTCAACAGAGCAACAATATCATCACCTCTGCCCCTGGCTCTGCCTCCCCCTCGCCCAGGGTCAGCAGCACACAAATGTTACGTAAAGCTGCTCCTCCACACCTACTTGTTCTTGTGCCAGCAAAGATAAAAGCAACCCAAGGACTGAGGGCTGAATGTGTTTATACAGAAGGCAGTAAGTGACTAGTGAATGCACAACTAGATCTCTACAGATGTAAGGGAGGAGTATTTTAGTAATATCTATTTATCCCTGGTATCCCTTTATTATCTTTAGTAAAAATGTGAGGTGCATCCCTGACTATATCCCTTTACTACTAGGAAGCAAATCCTGCATTTATGTTAGTTGTGCTGATAAAAGCACTGAAAACTCTAGACCTGTTCACAACATTTAGAAGTGGTAACTGTAAGTTTAGTAATTTTTGGTGGTTTAAGAAATACAAAATCACACTTTATTAGGGAAATACTATGCCAAAAACCCCAAGCAGAAACAGATTTACTTCAGAATATGAAGGGTTCCTTTGAAAAAGAAAATACTAATGCTAATGTAAGATTAGAATACAAGGTTCCTATTCTGAAACAGAAAGCCTATGATAAGAGGCAGCCCTGAAAGCAAAGCCAACAAAGTAATAACAGTGTACTGAATTGAAATGTATCATTGTCCTGTAAAGCTCTTCCAAAACTTCACCTAACAAGATCTTGACAAATAATTTGTTTGCCTTGTTTCCCGGGAAAACAAACTGACCTTCTAGAATATTATTCCAATGTGCAAAATTAAATTTGAATAATTTTTACTGGCAAGATAGTATTGCCTATATTTATTTGTGTTTTGGTGGATTAGTGTCTTATTGGACCATAGGTGCTGAACAGCCACACAACACCCAAAGCCTATGCAAAAGAAACGCAAGGAACTACAGGTGTCCCTAGGGCATGGAGCTGTGTTCCTTAGGGACAGGGTGCTCTCAGGCAACTGGAAGCCAGATATGAAATGACATCTTCAGCAGGCAGTGTGAGTTAGCACTAAGGATCTATAGAGTGCCAAGGTGATCACATAGACAAGTGTGTGCTCCAGATACACACTGATAGAAATAAACGCATTGCCAGAGTAGGAAATGCAGATTTTCAGATACTTAGAACACCATTCATTTATTATTTTATAATAATAAAAAAATTTACTAGAGCAAATAGGATCATTATACATTGATGTGAACAGAAAGTTTGAGTTTGATCCTTGGCTGGTGCCCTTCCTTGCACACAGTAAGCCTAGGAGAGGAAAAAGAGTATGAGTGGCCTTTGCCCAGAAGTTGTTAAGCTGAACACCCCCTTCAGACAACTGCTGCTCCAGACTGAACAGGATGCTGAAAAAACATTCCAGAGATTATGTGACTGCGAGTGGCCCTTTGGAGGTCAGGCTACAGGCAGTGCCAAGTGCTTACTGGGCATAGCCAAGTATCAACCAGCCTCTTATGCTTCTTGTGTTTCTCTGTTCATGGCCCTCTCCAGAAAAGCAGTTACTTTATCCACTGAGCTACACAGTCTTTCATAACCATCTGTGGAGAATCTGCAGGTGTCAAATTAGCTGCAGGAGGATGTCCATATGTTTCCTGCATGCACTAGACACACATTGAGAATTATAACCAAAAATGAAGCCATTGCAGATTGCACACTGTTAAGGCTAAAGGGCTCAAGCCGAGATCTTTAAGTAAAACTGCACACAGATGAGATGTAATTTACTGTGATTTGCTGCTTCCAATTCAACACAGAGAAGAAGAAATGCAGCCTTCATTTCCTAATGCATTTTTTGGGCTTACATGGGAAGACAGTTCCCTGAGATGCTGAGTCTCAAACTGCTGGCAATGGGACTTGGGGCTGCTCAGCATTCACCAGCATTCAAGCCTTTGCAGGCATTGCATACAACATTTTTCTGCAATTGGTCGATTTACTTATGATTTATATCCTTGTATTTTATATATCAGACTCAGCAATTGCCCTGCAGCTACCAATGGGAGCTATTTATTATTACTGTATGCAAAGAGCCAAAAAGCAACAGTTACCTTCCCTGTCCTGGTCTGAAGGTAATTGGAGAATTTGTTTCAATAGATCTTGTCTATTTGGTGTAAACCACTTGAAAAAATGGATAAAAAATGAAAAATAATTTGGTTTCTAGGATAAGCACAAGGAAAAGACCTTATGTTTTACATACAAATACATGTATTGGTAATTTTTTTGTAGGCATAAGCACAGACTGACCATCTCACAGTTTGCAGAATCCTGAATACAGGTCACTACATCTGTCTGTGAAAACTGCCATTTTCATAGTTTTTACAAGTCAACAGGTTTTGTGATCATAAGTTAAGATTAAGCAAATATCTACAGCAGAGCTATGTGTCAGACAAGCATTCCTTCAAGATCTCTCCCCTCCACCAAATGGTATAGCTGAGCATAGAAAATACCTGCAAGGGCTTGACAAAGCTTTCTATTTGTGAGCAGGAGTTCCCATTTCTCAAAAAAACTTTAAGAAAGAAATCAAGCTATTACTCATAAGCATTTTTGTCTGTGCACAGAAAAAATGTAATTGATCCAGAGGATCCAAGGTGTGCCAGGCTGACTCTCATGGGACAGATGGTCGCGGTGCCTCCGGAGGAAGTGGAATTTGCCAAGCAAGCAGTGTTTTCCAGGTCTGTATCTAACAGGCACACAGTAGAGTGCAACTCACAGGTTTGAGACACATGCACAAATGTGGCCATTTGGTACAGAAAATCAGAGAAGTAACAAGCTTGTTTGATCTTTACTCTGGGGACACAAAGCATGTTGGCTCCTGTGTGGTTTGGAATGACAGACCTCCTTTTAACTCTTGAGGAAATGAAATATGGAAATGCAATTAGTTAGTGTTGGATTCCAATAAGGCACGTAGTTTATAATCTGGGGATTATGAAAATATTTCACCTGGTTCCAAGGAGAGATTCCATAAATCCAGGGTGTATTTGTTATCTTTAATGACTCTACCCCACCTTAGGACAGGTAATGCTCTTCAGCTATAGCCTCCTACACAGGGACAGAGCAGAGCTCTGCTGCCTTCGGGCTTATAAATATTTTCAGGGTGGAACTTACGGGTTTTATTGCCTCTCCTGACATACCAGCTGCTACAAAGCCACAGTACTTACTAAACAGTCTCCTTTGAATGATGCAAGCACAACCCAGATGCCTACACACACACAGGGTGTGCCCTCATGTCCTCCAGTGGGTCTTCAGCCTCAGCCTTAGCTGGGGCACACACCTCTCACACAGGCTGCCAGGGATGGTCCTCCAGGCACACCTTGCCTGGTCAGTAAAATACTGCTGGGAAACTGGGATGAGCTGGGACGCAAAACAGCCTGGAGGCAATACTCTCTTTGGCCTATGGGAAGGGGTTAGGGTGAGACTTTTGTCAGTGGGTGCTATCAATAGGCAAAATTGGACCGAGGACAGGTAGGGCCATATTGGCACAGGAGCCTTTTTTACAAACTTTGCAGGAATAAGATTTCTATGTGAGCCAGAGTCTACCAGTGCCTCAGCAAAGAATGCTCCTCTGTCAGGGTGCAAAAGCCAGCACAACATGGTGAGGGCTGCCAGGGCACACCCCATCCAGTGCAGGCATCATCTGGAGCCACTTCCCAGTGCCACAGTCGTAGGTTCTCAAATGGACAACTCGAAATGGTGGGAAATCCCATTTTCCCAACCAGAGGGAAACCAAGAGGTTGCCAAACCAACCATCTCCACTGCAGAGTCCTCGAGAGGTGTAGAGGGGCAGTGGGCCAACCATGCCCAGACTTGCACCACTTCCTCTCATGCTCCCATGAATACTGCAACTTGAACTGTTGTATCCTCTCTGTGCATTGCTGCTGAGCTTTCTACAGATGCGTTTGCTGGGGCTTGGGGACCAGGTATCTGCACCCAGTATTGATGTCAGGGAGAATCTCTTTGACCCAAGGGCAGACAAAAGAAACGAGACAGAAATACAGGATGAGAAGGCTGTAGGAGGTGACAGGTTGCAGAGACTGTGTGCTACCTGGTACCCAGTTGACTCCTGCCCTACCAGAACTGCTACCAAAGATGCAGTATTTTCAGAACATTGTTTCCTTTGCACAGATACAAGCACACATTCAGAGAATCTCCTCTAACTATTTTTCACTTATTCAGAGACTAAAAAACATCTGCCGTTAGAGATGGGATTCTGCAACGGGGGAGGTGGTGTCTGCTGGCTGCCTGTTTTGCAGTTCTCCCCAGACTGGGCTATGGAAGATCATAAACCTTACAGCAAGAGAGGGCCAAAAAGAGGAATGGTGGTGGTTCTCAGAGCTCAGGTTTCACTCTGGCTGAGCACACCAGGCTGAATCAAAAAGCAGACTATGCATATGCTTTGGCACATCTTTTAATTTTTTTTCCTTTTCTTTGTCCTTTCAGGCACCCTGTTGTAAGAAAGTGGCCTCGTAGCTATGAGTGGTTCTTCATGAAAATGAACATTGAGCATATCTGGCTTCAAAACTGGTATGGAGAAGTTTCTGCCATTGCAGTAGAAGAGTATTTAAAAGCGGTTCCAAGTAAAGGGTGATTGAACATGCTTTGAGATAGAAATCTCCTGAGTTTCCAAACACGTTCAAAATTTCATGCTGGATGGTTACTTTACTGTGATATTTTTTTTCTTTTCCCCAAAGGCTTCAAAATAGCCCTGTCTGACATGGAGCAGAGTGAAAATAAATCAACACAGACTTTCAAATTATAAAGGAGAGGTGGATACTAACCCTACCCTGCAATGTACAAACTTGTCATTTCAAGCAGGCAGTGCGTCATCTTAAACACTGTTTAAAAATGCTTTGTATCTGTTTGTTTTGACTTCCATTGCTGTGCACCCACAGGGAAACTACAGTATGTGCTAAATATAATATTCTGATTTGCAGAAAAAAGCAAATTGCCTGCTCAGAATCCTCTATGGATTGTGGAGGTATTACTGCTGCTTGGTCTCCTTTGATTTGTAAACATGCTAAGAGAAATTTAATAGCTGAAAATTCAGGTATTTAAGTTTAAAAATACATTATGCTAAAGCTGTCCTCTTTCCCTAACTTGTGTTTCCTATGTATGCTTTTCCCTAATTAGATAATTTGATATTTCACTTGGAAATTGAGTAGAACTTCTCCACTTCAGTAGAAAAAAATGAAAGCAGTTCAAAGAACACAGCTCCAATAAAACTTGTCTCTCACTGACACAAAGCTGGTTAAACACATTAAGGGCCAAAATCAAATCAGCCCCACAAGGATTATCTCAATACAAGTGTTAACATTGTCATAAGAAGAATTTAAGTAAATGTTCTCAGCTAGCCTGTTCCTGTTGAGACAGGAAAAGTATTTTTAATAGCCTCTAGTCCCAATTTTTTTTGCCTCCCTTCTCCAGCCACTGCTTTATTTTTAACTCTTTGGTGCAACTGATTTTTTGTAAATGCTCACTAACTCACTGATGGGTGGAGCAGTACCTTAACATTGTTTCCTCACCAAGATTTAAAGGGCTTGTTCATGCATTCATTTTTTAAAGAAGTCTGAAGATGTTAGGTATTTCAGGCCACAAAAAACTCTCTTTCCTACTATGGAAAGTACAAACTTTGTTGCAAACACTTTATGAATAGAAATCTGATGTGATAATACCAAAAGAGTGAAAAGGTATTTTAATCACCTCCAGCTCTTTCCCTAGATGTCCTCATGGAAAACTTATTCTGCAGTTCCTAAAGGTATCACAGAAGGAATGTTCCCATGGCTAATCAGCCAAGTCACTACCCAGTTTGAAAATGATATGGCTGTTCTCCCTGTTACATATAAGAAAGAAACACATTGAGATGGGGTTTCTGTGCCTGTGGGGAAGGTCTTCCAGCATCCTTGGGAATGCACTTGAGCTCTGGACATCAGCCTACACTACGTCTGTGCTGGGGAGGAGCCTGGATGAGTGACCTGAGCTGGTACAGGTTAATCCCAGGGCAGAGCTCAGAGGCAGCTGTGTGAGCCATGATCAGCTGGAAGCCAATTAAGTGGAGCTGAGCTTGTTTTGGTTCAGGCATGGAGAGAGGGTGTCATTCCCAGAACAGAGATGGGCACCATGCTGGTTTAACTAACAGGGGCCACTTAGCCCTTGGGTGAGTCCCGTCCTCCTGGACTCCAAGCATCACTACCATTCCTGATAAGCTGTAAGAATCAAAGGCAAAGGAGAGGGGGAAACTTTGTTTAGATACTCACTAAGATGGTTTTTTTTTTCCTTGTCTTACTGCCAGAGACTCTGTTAGCAGCGCAGATTTTTTGCACAGGTAATTACACAGAAGGAGGAAGTGTCCTGCCTGAATCTATTTCCTTCTTTTTTTTCTTGGCAGATGAGTAGCATTTTCCTGTTTGAGTTTGCCTCTGAATCTTGCACTGTGTATTACTGAAGCAAAATCGCCCACCCAATACAGATCTATAGAATACCATCAAATCCTTCTTGATTCAGATCATTTTGCCACGGAGATGTTTGTCCACTATGGATTTAATAACGTTGCCCATCAGGAAGAGTAGTAGACCATGGAAGGGAAATTCTGCCAGCATAACACTTCTGTGGAACTGTAATTACATATTTTATTATCCCAGTTCACTACTATTCCCAGAAAAATCTGAAATGCATATTGTCTCTGACCCCTAAATGTATGTATGGCCAGACTTCACGAACAAAGATTTGGGAAGGGCTCTCCCCACGTGGATGTGCCCTTCCAGCCTGTGCAGTGCATTTTTTAGGTGAGGCACAGCGTGCACAGAACTGGCCCCACCATTTAAGTCCTGAGGTCCATCTGCCACCGCCGAGAGAGCTTGGACAGTGACAGGGAAGTCCTTAGGACTGTCACAGCACCCGGTGCTGACCAGGGCTGACCCTGCTGAGCATCCGAAATGTGACGGGATGGGATGGCAGGGGACGGTCCCCACTGAGACTGGAACTCAGGTCCTTGGGATTCAGAGTCCAGAGTGCTCTCCTGTACACCACGGGACCCCTAAATACACACATACACACACACACACACACACACACACACACACACACTCACACTCATACAGATTAAGCAATCCAAAGTAAAAAGTTAATGTTTAAACAAGCTGAAGAAGAGAGGAAGAATGTTAGAAATGCTGCTGTTACTCTACTCTCAGTTTCGCTTACATCCCCTGGCAACAGTGACATGGTCTTGAGTCCTACTCATTAACTTATTAATTTGCCTTTTGAAGCAGTAAGGGATTGTGTCAATGATGTACACTAGAGCCTTAATGGTTTAAGAAGTTAGTTAGTACTAAGAAAGGTTTTGAATTTACAACACCCTACTTGCTATAGGCTGTTGCCCTGGACACACAGGTTAATTGGAGTAACTTCTCTATTGTAAAATGACACATTCATCAAGTTTTTCTATAGGGACATGCTGAGAGGCTCTTGACAGAACATCAAAACATGAAATAGTGATGGCATGTAAAGTGACAAAAAAAGCTTCATGAAGAAATGCTGTCTTAAATCACCTGTTCTCATTTCATGCTTCCTTCACCCATGGAATAGCTACTATAGAAGTCCATGAAAGTTTGTAGAAATTCATCAAAAATATGACCTGAGGATTTTGAATGGAATTTTCCAGACCAAAAAAAGGAGAGGTGATAGTAGTTTGCTTAATTGGGCTTTACATTCTTATTTATATGCTAGTTCCAATTTTTCTTTAAACTGACAAATGTCTGAAGTGATATTGGACATCACATGGTAAGTGATGTTTATGAAAGCTTTTAACCCAAAGAGTGTTATTTGAAATATAATAACAAAATCATAGTTCCTTGAGACTGTAGAGTCTGATCTTGCTTCGGATCAAGTCAAAAGCAAAAATCCCATTTATTTCTTGTGCTTTATTTATTAGATCAAACCAGCATTTAAAAAAACCTCTTGATAAGTTCTTATGAATTCATTAAGCATTTCAACTAGCTGATGCGTAATTTCCACGTGTACTCTATTATTTCTGTAGTTTCCCACAAAACACTGGTTGTGCAACATGTTTAAAAATCTAACTGTGGTTTTGCAATATTTAAGAGATGTATTTAGTAATTTCTGTATACTTGCTGAAAAAAGGAAAACAATGTTGAATAGTTGGGTTCTCACTTTTTGCTGATTTGTGCAAAAGTAATGCATATACAGGATTTAAGCTCAGCTAGTTTGAACTGCTGTTCTTATTTAACCAAAGAATGCTCTGTTTCTGATTAAATTTTCATCACTTCAGTGGATGAAATGCAACCTATCTCATTTCTGGATGTGTACTGTCATTTGCAATGTATTTTGATTTCTAAAAATGTTGAAAGTTAAAAAAATGCCCATGGAGAAGAAATGCAAATAAAACTAATTTAAAAGTGGAACCTGTATTAGAATATTTTTCGGCACAGGATTAGCCAGAGTAACTGATCTTTTGCTAGCAGCCATTATAACATCTGATCTGAAAATCTGGGTTTTTTTCTTTTTTTTTATGAGTTTTCCATAACGAAGCTATTTTCTCTCAAATATTTATGGGAATTGAGACTCAGATCTGCCTTTTCTCTGGTGAGAAAAGCCTAGCCAAGCACCTTTTATCATTCCTTCATCTTCTCATTACTGTGAGCTTTCACTGTGACAGTTAAATGTCACTCTTAAAGTTTGCTCTTCTTTTCTGCATGTAGGGACTGAGTACTTCCCTCTCGGATTTGCATTAATGGTGTTTTGGAAATTTCCTCGGTGCTACTTTTTCCCTTGCCAGCCTTGCTTTTACAAATTCTTGTTACAGCTTGTTCTCTGCTGTCCATTTTCCTCTGCTATGTTTTCTTAAGCCAAAACTGACAATTTACCTTTTCATCTTGCTTTCCTGCACCATCTCCTTTCAACAAAATTCAAGCTCTCATACAAAAATTCCCACTTCATGTCTCATAAAGTCTATAGAACAGAATACAATAGAATAACAGCCTATGTTAGAATAGAATAGTAGCCTCTGTTTGCTATTTACACCTTAAGTCTTTGTCTTGCCCCTGGTTGGACTGCATTTACTGTGAGAACCATGACAACAGTTCCCTAACCTGTACAAATTACGGTCAACATCAGCTTCCTATTTCCAGTAACTCGTATTTTTAAAAGATCATTTCCTGCAGCTGTTCTTTTCCTTTTTAATTACACTTTTTACTTTTACCCCATTTCCAGAGTGAAGTCTGATTATACCAAGCCTTTAACTTATTTACAAAAAAAGAAATCTTATTTGAACAACATTTTTGGAATCACTGAAGTACTGTCACTTCTTTTTTGATCTGCTTTTTGCCAAACACTGAATTCATGCTTCTTCTGAATTGTCCGTCATCCTTCAATATGACTTAGGTTGGACTTGATGATCTCGGAGGTCTTTTCCAACCCAATGGATTCTATGATTCTATGACTCACCTTGTACCTGCCTCTTCTCCGCCACCCCCTCCACACACCCTCTCCCATCTAACATTCTGTTAGATGGTTATGTTTCCTTATCCTCTTTTCCCTATTTTCTCATTAACTCTAGTTTTACTGTGTTATTCCCTCAGCTTCCAATGTCTTCTCCACAGCTCCTTCCAGATTATTATGTCTGCTCAGTCTTGTCTGTCTTCTTGATTTTGCCACTTTAATCTTGTTTTCACAATGCTCAGTGCCTTGGGAGAGAGTCCTAACACTGCCAAGTGTTATTTTGGGAGAATGCTAAAGAGTTGTTTTAAGAAATACTTTGGATTTGAAGGTATTTATTTGTTTGTTTGTTTAAACAGTCACTCTGGAACAGAAATGGGAACATATTGGCCTTGGTGCTTACACAGAGTGGGGCAGTTCACTGAGCTCATGGCTTATGCCAATGTTATCTTCTGCACAAACTATTCCAGGCTCTATTAGAACTTGTCTGCGTCAGCAGCCACAACATATAATCACCATTAGGAAGGACATCAACAAAGTTTGACAGTGCTGTTTGACAGCATAGGTAACAGTGTAGGATCACACAACTGTTGACCTCTGAAGGAAAACAAGGCATATGAGAGCATTCAAAACAGGCTGGTGAAAACAAGCATTTTATTTTAGAGGCTGGGAAAAGGTACAGATGTGTTCTATGAAAGAATAGGAAAGACTTTAAACGTGTTTATTTAAGAAGAGTATATGTCAAATACTTCTAATGAAAAACAAATCCATAGAATAATCATGTTTATTCAGTACCTTCATTTCTTATTTAAATACATTTTCCTCCAGACATGGTACTGACCCTCTCACCATTTTTCATCCTTCTGGAAGAAGCTCCCCTTAGCACAGGAGCACAGGCATTGTTCACATCTGAATGTGCATTGCTCCGTTCCCCTCGTGGCTGTGCACCGCTCTGCTTATGGCTGTGCACCGCTCTGTTCCTGGCTGGTGCACCCCTCTGTTCCTGCCTTCCCACCACTCCTTCCCTTCTGTCCTTGCTTCTGGCGCTTCAGCCACCCTCCAGCCGTCAGGAGGCCACACTTCACCCTGAATGAGGGCAAGGTGTGCCGCAGAGGGTGTGGTGGTGACTCACTGAAGCTCACACGTGTGTCGGTGCTCGGCTCATGGACAGGACTGGACTCATCCCCGGGGCCCAGGCCGAGCAGCCCCAGGTCGGCTGCAGCAGACACGCTCCATGAAGGAGGTGCTTCGGGCACTGCTGTGGTGCAGGGGGTTGAGCTTTGCCCCCAAACCAGCCCCGTCTGACTGGCAGGAACCCAGCGGGACCAGGGAAACGATTCCCGCTCCCCATACTCGGCACTGGTGTGATAGTTTTGATCCAGGGCTTCCCTAGTAACCAGTTGTAACTAGGGAAAGGCCCATTTCCCAGGTATTCCACACTTGTTTTTTCCACATAACAAGGGAATATAACTAAGAGAGAGATAGGAAGTTGCTGTTTTCTTCTTCTTCTGGCGAGGCTGGGGAGCAGGGAGTCCAGGCATCAGTCTCTTATAGGAGCCACGCAGGAGATTGTGAGAGGGAGAGAGGGAGCTGGTTTTCTTTTGAGAGTTGTTGGTGAGATTGTATTTTGCCAGTTTTTTAAGGGGTTTTGATTGTATTTGTCTGCTTTGTTTTTGTTTTGTCCCTCCTTTGTCCCTGTTTCCCCTTCCCTTTAGCCTTTTTCCCTGGGAGCTCCCGATGGTGTGTACAAATTGTATATGTAGTCGTAAATGTTAGAAAATATATATATTCTGATTTAATTCAGTTTCTTTCAAGATTTCAGTTTCCTTTCGTTTTTTTTTCCCCTGCTTTGAGGAGTGGGGGGAGAAAAGGACAGCTTGGGCTGAGAGGCCAAGTCAGACCTAGACACAGCTGGTGAGGCCACACCTTGTGTGTTCAGTTCTGGGCCCCTCAGCTGGGGAAGGACATTGAGGTGGCTGGAGTGTCCAGAGGTGGGGAAGGGTGTGGAGTACAAGTCCTGAGGAGCGGCTGAGTGCACTGGGGCTGCTCAGCCTGGAAAATTTGCTGATGACACCAAGATGGGAGGGAGTGTCGACCTGCTGGAAGGCAGGAGGGCTCTGCAGAGGGATCTGGATAGACTTGAGAAATGGGCTGATTCCAATGGGATGAAGTTCAATAAGGCCAAGTGCCGGGTCCTGCACTTTAGCCACAACAACCCCGTGCAGTGCTACAGGTTGGGCACAGAGTGGCTGGAGAGCAGCCAGGCAGAAAGGGACCTGGGGGTACTAATTGACAGGAAGCTCAACATGAGCCAACAGTGTGCCCAGGTGGCCAAGAAGGCCTGAAGGGAAGTTCTAGCCAGGTGGGGGTTGGTCTCTTCTCCCAGGCACTCAGCAATAGGACAAGGGGGCACGGGCTCANTCAATTCTACGATTCTATGATTCAAGGGAGGCGTCATTGCTCTGTACAACACCTGAAAGAAGGCTGTAGCCAGGGGGGTCGGCCTCTTCTCCGAGGCAACAAGAGGACACAGCCTCAGGCTGCACCTGGGCAGCTTTAGGTTGGACAGCAGGAGGAATTTCTCCACAGAAAACGTGATTAAACCTTAGAATGGACTGCCCAGGGAAGCGGAGAAGTCACTGTCGCTGGAGGTGTATAGGCAAAGAATGGCCGTGGCACTGACACGGCGGTTCGGTCATGGCTTGGCCTCGATGATCTCCTCCAACCCCACGGACTCCTCAGCAGCCGCACCACCCGCACCACCCGCACCCCACCCTGCCCGCACGG